>CM041548.1:394186-629186 GCA_023238725.1 Scortum barcoo | reverse complement strand
GTTTTGTAGGCTGCAAGCTGCAGACAGACCTTTCTGTACTTTTTGACAGAGGAATGGCACCTTTCCCTCTTTTGTGATATAAAGCAATCCAAGCTTTTAGCATACATTACAAATTGCAGTGTAGAAGCTGGTATAGAGGCTACCTAATGTCTTTACAATAGTGTATTGTGTGCAGTGAATACATTCATTTGGTTTATGATGGCGTGTCACACCAAAAATTAATTAGCTTTTTAACAAAGTGACATTTAGAGACATGGGGGGGTCGGAAAACAGGCAGGTATTCTCCTGTCACTCAGGTGATCTGTGAGGGATTGTGGTGGGCAACATTTTGTGGGCCTTGATACCTGGGATGGTAGGTTAATATATGTCATGTTACATAATACATGACATATATTGGACCTGTATAGGTAGATAAATACAAGCATGGGAAACTGACAGAGAAATGAGAAAGAATATAAGTGAGATCAAGAGCATCCTACATCAAATATGGACCTAATTCTGAGACCAAGGAAGGGAGAAGATGCTGGGGATTTATGTGAAAAGAAAAAAGATAGAAAAGTCCTTACAAAAAGCCGTACATCCCCTGATCCGTCAGAGGAGCAGAAGGTGGGCCTGGGAGAGTTTGGTAAAACAAAAGATTTTGGAACTGGAATAATGCAGAATTACATCTCTCGAATGAGGGAGATTTCTTTCCTCCACATAAGCATGTGCAACAAAAAGATGAATTTTTTGTGATGTCAAAAGCAAGAGTTCCTTCTAAAGTTGTAGCATGCAAAATCCATTACGTAACCGATCTTGATGTATTCACAAAAGTCTGAGGATGTTCTGGCTTCTTCTTCTAAAACAAAGGTAAGTAGATGCAGGGTTGATATAAAGATACCAAGAATGCCAACGGGTTCAGCCGGTGGGGATGTCATGCTTGAACCTGCCCACTTGCTACAACTCACAGCTCATATTACACAGAGAAGAAAAGACATTACATAACCCCTTTCACAATAACAGAAAACAAAGCGATGGAGTATTGAAAAAGTTACCTGATCTGTTGATGAAGAACCCCTCAAACACCACAAAGTTATTGACCTTGACAGAATACAAAGAAAGACAATATGACTGGAATTGCTCATGATAAAAGGTTGTCATCAGTAAAGTATCAATACAGATAGTTTTTTACAATAATATGGAGGGTATTAACACTCAGTTAATTATTGGTTTGTTTGCCTGCTCTGTGTATTCTGCCAACCTTTAAAGTCCTGAGTCTCTCAAGCAGTTTGGCTCAAATCATTTTTCATATTTATACACCTCATCATTATCATTTCACTCTCATATTCAGCATTTATATATTGTAGGGGGCAGTAACAAAGGATCAGAATTTGATCAGCTTTATTTTAGTTGATACTGATCCACTTATCTTTATAATCATCCTGGGACATCCACTTTTTATCAGAATCAGAATCAGCATTTATCAGCGCTGGATGCTGTGTTAAGTCATGCTTCATATTTTCATCTGAATTTCTGCATAGCCAGAAATTGAGACTTTCATGCAACAGATTAACTGACTGGCGACTAGAGAGATCTCACTTGTAGATCTGAAAGTCAGCCAGATTTGTTTGAGTACAGTGTGCAGTAGAAAAGAGGGAACTAAATGTTCACATACATTGATAGTGTGGTAGTAAAGAACAGACAGTACCTGAGGAACACTCTGTGTCAGGCAGTAATGCTTTGCCAGGAAAGACAGAAATTTGGGCGAAGGTCTGTCATAAGCCATTAGAACTGGCTCTAAGTTCTTGTGCTGTAGAAGAGAAAGAGAAAACATGCAGTCACTGACAAACATCACACAGCATTGAACTCTCAGCGTCCTGTAAGTTACAATTAATTGTAACTGTGGCAGCCCGGCCTGATTCCACTGCTAGAGAAGAGGCTTGGCTGTTGTCAGACGATCCAACAAGCACCTCATCTAAAGCATACTGAGGCCTTTAATCTATTCAGTTTTGGGCTTCGGGTCGATTTGGGATGAACTCCATAACTACTGTGTGATATTACATTCTGAATTTATTACAACATTCAGTGTGTGTGTGTGTGTTTGCCAAAGTTCTGGTCTGTCTCTGAAATGTGAGGGAAATCCTTCTAAAGCTAGCTTCCCTTGGCAACTATTTGAGACAAAAGGTCTGTACTGTCACAACAAAATTCTTCATATCTGTGTTTCATCACAAGGTTTGTCTTGGTAAGCATTTACAATGTATTGATCATTATTAATTCCATTTTTATACTCAGTTTGTTATTGAGTACACACATAAACATAGGCCTGGACATGCATTAGCTGCCACATATAGTAGTTGGTGCCCAAGGGCACCTCGGCAGTGCACAAGGGGTGAACACTGTCCAGCTACCAGTCCACGCTCCATTCTGTGGTCCATGCTTGATTTGAATGGGCCATCCCTCGAGCTATGCTCCTACACACTAAGCTGCCCCTCCAAAAAGTAGGGTGACTCTAATAACCATCTCCACCACACTGTGTCTGTTTTACAGTCATTTGCCCTAGAGAGATGCTTCACCTGCAACATGAAATCAAACAGCTCCAGCCCGTAGCCGTGGCGCTGCAAGTTCTCTGCTATGTAGAAATCCAAAACACACAGTGGCTCTGCCTCTATGTGCACACCCTGTCGGTCCTGTGGAGGAAATACAAAAAGCATACCTGTACACCTGATAAAGGAAGTTCAAACAGACATATCAATGGAGCATAAAGAATTACAGCTCACCTGAAGAGATGGAAATGTGAGATTTGAAACAAAAAACAGAGGAATCAAATATGCTACTTACAAGCAGAAATAACTTCTTGTAGCCGACCTTGAGAAATCCCACAACCACACCACGTCCTCTGTACATAGGGGGAAGGAGGGCCAACGAGTTTTGTTGGAATGGAAGGGGGAATAGAGTGAAGTGCAATGAGTAAGGCTCTGTGCTCTGAATAACTTTTTATTCATTAAGTATCAACCTTGTTTTCTATTTGGGGCATTTGAGGCGAGCTTCTGCCATGAGCATTAAACACAGTGTCTTGTATGTCTCAACACTACAGTACATGCATTGTGACCACGAAATGACTCAGTGCTGGTGAGCTGAGGAGCTCCTGCTGAAGAGAAACAGCTCAGTCCGTCCAGAGACAAACTGTGGAAAATGTGTGTGTGTTTAATAAGTGAAAGCTGAGGGAAGGACGTGAGATATACCCGTTGCTCTCTCCGTCCTTCAGCAGGTAGAGCTGATGCCTTTGGGACTGTAGCTTGGAAGCACTTGTTATAGGTGCTGTGAGCTGTTGGGCCTGTGAAGAGAAGGTATGAACATTATTAAGTATGTGCAGAAACAGCACAAAAGGTCTGGCTATAATTATTACTGTTTCAATACTACTGTTTAACTGTTTAAAACTTATATCAACTTATATCAACAATACCAAAGTTAAGCATTAAAATTAAGTAGTTGTCCAAGAACTTACATGAATACAGTCTAAAACTGTTTTTAATTTAATGAGAAACTATTTGATCAATAGACCATGTAAACAGGACAACAGATTTGCAGTTCAGTACAAAACTGGTCAGTGCCTCTTTCTGATGTCAGCTTTCATCACTTTACAGTTTTTGATACTAATTGCTGCAGATGTATTTTGATCGCTATCAAAGAACATGATGAAGAAACCCTGTGCTACTAACACATCCTTTTAACTGTACAAAATACACTCAGTGAACAGTGGCCCTGTCCAGGCCAAAGAAGTGGGCCATCCCTTTCCCCTTCTATGTGTCAATCATAAGCACCTCCACTGTGTGTTCCCATGTGAACAGATTACTAAGAACAGAATTTAAGTGTTAATGTGTACTCACTGGCCAGTAACTGTAATCCCAAATGAGTAAATGTCAATAAGGCTGGGCTACTTTCCAGAATTTTCATATACTGTTACAGTGGATATAAAAAGTCTACACACCCCTGTTCAAATGCCAGGTTTTTGTGATGTAAAAAAATGACACCAAGATAAATAATTTCACAACTTTTTCCACCTTTAATGTGACCTATAACCTGTACAACGCAATTGAAAAACAAACTGAAACCTTTACAGGGGAAAAATTAAAAAAAAATAAAAACTTAAAATAACCTGGTTGCATAAATATGCACACCCTTAAACTAATACTTTGTTGCAGCACCTTTGGCTTTAATTACAGCACTCAGTCTTTTTGGGTAAGAGTCTATCAGCGTGGCACATCTTGATGTGGCAATATTTGTCCACTCTTCTTTGCAAAACTGCTCCAAATCTGACACAGATTGCGAGGGCATCTCCTATGCACAGTCCCTCTTCAGATCACCCCACAGATGTTCGATCAGGATTCAGGTCTGGACTCTGGCTGGGCCATTCCAAAACCTCAATCTTATTCTGGTGAAGCCATTCTTTAGTTGAATTTGGATGTGTGCTTTGGGTCATTGTCGTGCTGAAAGATGAAGTTCCTCTTCATCTTCAGTTTTCTAACAGAAGTCGTAAGGTTTTGTGCCAACACTGACTAGGTATTTGGAACTGTTCATAATTCCCTCCACCCTGACTAAGGCCCCAGTTCCAGTTCCAGCTGAAGAAAAACAGCCCCAAAGCATGATGCTGCCACCACCATGCTTCACTGTAGGTATTGGTGTTCTTTTGGTGATGAGCAGTGTTGTTTTTGCGCCAAATATACCTTTTGGAATTATGGCCAAAAAGTTCAACCTTGGTTTCATCGGACCACAACACATTTTCCCACATGCGTTTGGGAGATTTCAAATGTCTTTTTGCAAAATGAAGCCGGGCTTGGATGTTTTTCTTCGAGAGATAAGGCTTCCAGTCTTGCCACCCTTCCCCATAGCCCAGACATATGAAGAAGACGGGAGATTGTTGTCACATGTACTACACAGCCAGTACTTGCCAGAAATTCCTGCAACTCCTTCTCAATGTTGCTGTTGGCCTCTTGGCAGCCTCCCTGACCAGTTTTCTCCTTCGTTTTATCATAAATTGTGGACGGACGTCCTGTTCTTGGTAATGTCACTGTTGTGCCACATTTTCTCCACTTGATGATGACAGTCGTTCACTGTGTTCCATGGTATATTTAATTCCTTGGAAATTCTTTTGTACCCTTCTCCTGACTGATATCTTTGAACAATGAGATCCCTCTGATGCTTTTGGAAGCTCTCTGTGGACCATGGCCTTGTGCTGGAAGATGTGGCTACAAAAATGTGAAGAAAAGCCTACTAGAACAGCTGAACTTTATTTGGGGTTAATCAGAGGCACTTTAAATGGTGACAGGTGTGTGCTGGACTCCTATTTAACATTTAACATGAATTTGAATGTAATTGGTAAAATCTGAACACAGCCATACCCCCAGTTATAAGAGGGTGTGCACACTTGTGCAACCTCATTATCTCAGTTGTTTATTTTTTTTTACTTTACCTCCCTAACAAGATTTCAGTTTGTTTTTCAATTGCGTTGTACAGGTTACAGGTCACATTAAAGGTGGAAAAAGTTGTGAAATTATTTATCTTGGTGTCATTTTTTTACATCACAAAAACCTGGCATTTGAACAGGGGTGCTGTCCGCTGTTTATCAGAATGTTCTGATCTGAAATCTGATTTGAAATCTGATTTGGGCCACTTTTGCCTGCAGTCTGAATATAGCATGAATATAGAATTTAGATCTTTTCCTTTCACCATCTTACAAAATTAGAATAAACTAGACCTGCTCAGCATTTTATGCATGCCAAAGAGCATCATTTTTAAATTCATGCAGTACACCTGTATGTCAGCATCTGCATTTGTTATGTTTCTTTTCTCATTTATTTAGGTTTTTCCTTTAATTTCTCTGCCTGTATATACTATAAATGTTATTCATAGCTATTTCCAATCTTCATTTTTTCAATGCCTCATACAAATTAAAGGGTCTGAGGACAGAGGGTGTTGTATGCTGTACAGACTGCAGATCCCATAGAGGCAAATGGTGATTTGTGATATTGGGCTATATAAACATAATGGACTTGATTTGAAACACACTCCCACACCTGAAGAGACTCACCTTTGCTGAAGCTCTCCCAAGCTCATCAATAACTGTGGCTATGTGGGCTTGAAGATCTGGCCTACAAATATGAAGACAATGTAGTAGACAGATATCAGATAAGCAGTGTCTACACAAGACACTGCTGTCACAGTATAACAGCAAATTAAGGTCTTTTCTAAGTTTGCAATGGGTCCCTGTGGATGCAGCTCTTTCTCACAGTCCAACTTCATGCAGGACCCTAAACAGCCCATTGGGCATCAATATGAACACACATAGTGGGGTTTCTTAAAAACAGCATTTAGACAGCAATTAAATTTTGCACATGTGCTTATAAAACGAATAAAACTCTGGATTTGGAAAGACAGTCTTCAAGAGAAGGTAACGTAACGTAACGTAACTAACGTTGCTTAATGTTGGCAGGTACAATGTACCATGCTAACAAACAACAAAGAGACAAGGAAAACCAGAGCTTCAAACTTACCTTCCTGCTGATTTTCGACCTGCAATAAGGGTCTGGTCCAAGATAGACACCCTCTCGGAGAACAACTGATTAATATCAAAAGGAAACTCCATAATACCTCTGAGACAGATGAGCTGATGTTGAGATTATCTAGGTGAGGAAATACAGGTGCTTAGCTAGCAAGATAGACAGCTAACGGGGCTGTTAGCTGAGTCGTTAGCGCAAAAACAACTGTTAGCTAGCAGTAGGAGGATAACAGCTCTTCGACATTACACTGACAGAAGTAGATTGACGCTAACTAATGCTCTGTGCGATTTATCGCTCTGTGAGAACAGACACCTGCTATGTCCATTCTCACTACAGCTCCATTGTGTGTCTGTGCTGGGAGTCACTCCCCGGCTACATGAACCGTAATGTGTATAAAAGACTGTCCCGTCAATCTGCGACACAACAACCACACAGGTCAAGGAACTTAAATGAACATCTCCTGAAAGTGTCTCCGAGTAAAACAAGATCAGCACATTTAGTGCAATAAGCAGACCAACAGGCAACTTTTACTCCCCAATATAGTTTTACCACAACTCTTTGGGAGCATTTTATTTTTGTTTTACGGTAAAATGGAGAAAGATAGGAGGAGACTTGGTGTCTAACTTTCTACAGAGCTTCACTGCAGTGTTGCCAACTTGGCAACTTTCTCGCTAAATCTGGTGACTTTTTTTGTCAAAAGCGACTAGCGACAAATCTAGCGACTTTTTCTGGTGTTCTGGAGACTCTGACATGCTCGTATCGCTCTGTTTTTACTGTCCTTAACGAGCAGCGGGTGCTGCCGTGAGCCCCTGCCCCGTCCCGAAGCGCTCTCAGGCGGTCAGTCTCACAGCAGCTGCAGTCAGAGCAGAGGAGACCCACCGCTCTGCAGCCACACACTGCAAATGAATCGCGCATGCGCACAGCCGACGTCGATATTAACATTTAATACAGGACGAAAGTGATTTATGTAATGTGGGTCTACACAAAACATTTAGGCCATGAAGTTATTTTGAGAAGTGATGGCCTGTTTTAGTGGCAAAATAAAAAACAAACCAAGAATCAACAGAAAAAAGTTCATTTGTAAATCTAAACATATTTATATTTATTTTATTTTTTACACACCTTTTATCTCTCCTACGACGTTGCCATCATATTACCTAAGTCTTCCATCACTCCCTACTTTACACACTACTGACATCTAAAGGTGTAGCACTTTTCCCCCAATGTACATTTATAACATTAGCTACTACTATCTACCAAATATTGATAATCAATTTAGAAATGTGGTACATGATGCTTTGTTGGCATTAGCACAATAAACCTATATTACCGTACACAATTCATTTCTATTTATTAACATTAAATACAACATTAACATTAAATATATGTAAAGTTCCTAATCTATCCCTTTCCCTCTACACCTTTTCTCTGTACTGCGTTGAGTCCTCCTGTCAGCGTGGTGTGTTTAATGTACTGTAAACTGATACATTTAAAATGAGATTGTTGTGATGGGTGTATTGTGTTTATGTCAAAAAGCAGCATGTATCATCTTTCTAAAGATAATGTTGACTAGGAAATACGAGCTAATGTCACATTTAGTGAATTTAGTAAAAAGTGTGGCAACACTAACAAATTCTTATCTAATAATTCAAATACAAGTGTTTCTAATAGAAATATATGGAAACACGTTTCAGTAATATGGACAGGATTTCTAGGTGTAGCCAGGAGGCCGGAGGGAGTCCGGTTTGGGAACCACAGGATTTCATCTCTGCTTTTTGCAGAGATCAGCATGTGCTGGAGCGGTTTGTAGCCGAGTGTGAAGCAGCTGGGATGAGAATCAGCACCTCCAAATCCGAGGCCATGGTTCTCGACCGGAAAAGGGTGGCGTGCCCTCTCCGGGTGGGTGGAGAGGTCCTGCCTCAAGTGGAGGAGTTCAAGTATCTCAGGGGTCTTGTTCACGAGTGAGGGAAAGATGGAGCGTGAGATTGACAGGCGGATTGGTGCAGCGTCCGCAGTTATGCGGTCGGTGTACCGGACCATCGTGGTGAAGAAGGAGCTGAGTCGAAAGGCGAAGCTCTCGATTTACCAGGTCAATCTACGTTCCCACCCTCACCTATGGTCATGAACTTTGGGTAATGACCCAAATAAAGGACAAGATCGCGGATACAAGCGGCTGGCCGAAATGAGTTTCCTCCGCAGGGTGGCTGGGCGCTCCCTTAGAGATAGGGTGAGAAGCTCAGGTCACTCGGGAGGAGGAGCTCGGAGTAGAGCCGCTGCTCCTTCGCATCGAAGAGGAGTCAGCTGAGGTGGCTTGGGCATCTGTTTCGGATGCCCCCTGGACGCCTCCCTAGGGAGGTGTTCCAGGCATGTCCCACTGGGAGGAGGCCCCGGGGGAAGACCCAGGACACATTGCTGGAGAGACTATGTCTCTCAGCTGGCCTGGGAACGCCTCGGGGTCCCCCCGGAAGAGCTGGAGGAAGTGTCTGGGGTGAGGGAAGTCTGGGCATCTCTGCTCAGACTGCTGCCTCCGCGACCCGGTCCCGGATCAAGCGGATGAAGATGGATGGATGGATGGATGGTCTAATACAACATAGCAGAGAACTGAATAAAAAATAGAGGGATAGTTTTCTTAAAAAACTTAAAAATTTAACTTTTTTCACAATTGGTACGTCACATCCCAGCAGACTGCTGGACTGGACATCAGTGTGGACTCTGAACTGTGGATCACTTTTGACTCCTTTTCAGTGCTTTTTATTAAATGCATTCAAGACCACATCTTTCAAATTTAATTTCTCACTCAAACTCAATCACCATCAAGTCTGTTGTCAAAACTGAATTTACATTCAAAAACTAAGAAATGACAGATATAATATTTATAATAAAAAATAAACTCCTTATTAGTTCACAGCTTGTCTTTTCATGCCTTGACGACTTCTGTGAAAGGTGAGGAAAGACAGACAAGCAAGGCAGAGTCCCGAACATTTTGTAATTGTATGAGATGAGACAATGTGGTGTTTCACTGCTCTCCTTCAGTCACAGAGGGTTTACTGCCCATCCCTGGATGGTTTCACCTTTCCTTTTAACTTACTGTCTATTACTTAATGCTATAGAGGAATTATTTTCCACATAGAGTTTATGACCACTGGCCACATGATCAGATGTCCCTCTTAGATGCAAGGAATGCTGAATGGACGGGCATATCTGCAGAAGATTGCCAGGGATGGCATGAATATATAGAGAAATGTTACCTGCAAACAACAGTGAAGTGACAGAGCTGTTAGCACCCAGTCTCACCACATGGTGGTGCTGCAAGCAAATATCTTCTGAGGCCTGACAGAGAAACAGTCATACACCGTGTTCTATTTAGTACTGCAGGTTTTTATGACTTTCCCATATGTTCCAACAACTATAACCTCCATACACTTTGCAGTGGTTTACATTTTAGCTGGCTATGCTTTTTCTTTAGAATACAACACTATATGAGAATAGTCCGAATTAGATATATTACAATGCACAGTTATTTTTACTCAGAAAAGAAGTGGTACTGTGGTATCAGTAGTAACAGGAAAAAGCTAGTAGAAGTGATGTGTGACATATTTAGTGACCTAAAAAAAGCACTAGGGCTCCATTAATGGGTCACAGTAAATCATATGCTATGGGCTTCACTGTCACCACATCTCAAACATCTAAGGGAGATTTAGAGTTACATCTGTCAGGTTTCTCCATCAACATAATGAAAAAATCAAATAAGGGACTACGTTTAGGAAGAATGCTGTTCATCCCCCAGTAGAGTTTAAAACAGTTAACATTGACCTTTTAAATATGGGTCACACTGTTGTGTGATGTTCCCCTCCTCCATGAATGTGGAAAATGCTTTTGTGTTGCAATAAACCTAACAACAGGAACAAACATTAAGCATACGCAACAGCTCAGCTTACTTTAGAAAGAGACAGGAAACCACAGGTTTCACATACAGTTTCTTTCTACCTGGTTTCATCCACCTCTGCAAAACTCCAGACCACTACACCCACCCTCCACCCTCCTCCCCTCCTGTTCTTCCCTGAGCCTCCACTGGCCCAGACAAGGTAGAAAGTGTAACAGGAATCCTGCGTTGCCTAATAACCAGCCACTGTTGCATAACTCTAGTGTTTCCCTTTTTTCCCACAGATCATCACATCACATTATTTCAGATACATGTGGTAGCTAATCCCCATGTGACTTAAAAAATCTCTAAATTTCTAATCCTCTGGAATGATTTGCATTTTCATTTCCTAATTAGAAAGAGGTCAGCAGGTTCACTGCCTCTCCTTGGTTTAGATTACTTCCTCATTCAGAAAAGATGGGAAGACAGATACACAGCATGGCCAAATGTATGTGGATACACTCTTTTTGTACTTTTGGTCTGGGACTGTTTTTCATAGTTTGTGCTCAG
Organism: Scortum barcoo; assembly: GCA_023238725.1. Taxonomy (NCBI): domain Eukaryota; kingdom Metazoa; phylum Chordata; class Actinopteri; order Centrarchiformes; family Terapontidae; genus Scortum; species Scortum barcoo. The sequence goes on along the minus strand of CM041548.1, from coordinate 618,218 downwards.
CTTTTAGTTTAAATGACTGGGAATCTAGAGTCCCTCTTAATTTAAGATCATTTTAAAGTAATGGGAAATTAAAAAAATAGCTTTTATTCTTTAATTTGTGTTTAGGAATAAAAGTAAACCACTTTTATTTTTCTGGATTGAAGTCCAAACCTTTCAGCTGATACAGGTTACCAACACTACAACCTGCAGCCATGTTCCAACATCTCAAATCAGAAAAAAAATATCATAGAGGGAAGGCTATTATAGCATCATGTTAAAGCCCATGGTGTCACAGTCACATGTTCAGCTATCACAAAAGGTTGTAATGTTCAGTTATCCACATACTCACACATACAGTACCACTGACCATGTTGTATAACTATAACATGTTGTAAAACTATTACTGACAAAAGAGTTTTATTGACCAACATGTTTTTTGGTGAAATTTTTTAGGGGTTAGAAAACAAATCAAATCAAGTAGGGAAGACACTCGGTTTTCCCCTTGCTGCCCTTAGGTAATCTCCCTTATCTTCACTGAATCATCAAACTGAAATCTCTCTCCACATTACCACCTTTTCATGTGGTTGTGATACACAATATTTCTTAGAGACAGGACAAAAATGGTGCTAAGTCAACAAAGGTCAAGGAATAGGAAAAAATCATTTATAGATAAGTGTGTAGGTATTTATTTGAAGTGCCTGTAAGGTTATCAAACAGCCCTTTATAACCCATTTTCCAACAACAATCATGCCTGCTTTATGTAGAGTGAGAGGAGGTGATAAATAAAAGCTCTTGAAGGAAGATCACTGAGGATGAGGTTTTGACAGCAGATGTTCAGCACACCTTTTCCTTTACATGTGGTCAGTTGACACTTTGAATGCCCTAGTTTGTTTTAAGCAGACTCATCACCTAGCATAATAAAGCTTCCTGTTCTGTATCACAGGAAGCTGTGTCTACTCTACCCATGTCATGGTTTGCATTTTTGCCCTGTTTACCCTGGTGTTTTCTGCCTTGTGTTTCTTGTTCCCCTTGTGTTTTCTTGCGTCTGGTGTCCCTTGTGTTATCCTGTCTTGTGTTCAGTGTGTTCAGTATGTTCCTTGTGTTTCTTGTGTTCTCCTTGTCTGTGATTCCGTGTGTTCTGTGTTGGTTGGTTCTTGTTCCTGTATTTATCTTCTCCAGTTCTGCTCACTTCCTGTTTTATTTTGTATTCCCTCCTCTCCTCACATGTCTGCCACTTGACTTCCTGCCCTTGTGTGTTTCCCTCCTCTGTGATTATTCTGCTCCGCCCTTGATTAGTTTCACCTGTCCCCTGTTAGTCTCCTCACCTGTTTCCACTTCCCTGTCCCCCACAGTGTGTATATACCGGTCCCTTTCCTTAATTCTTTGTTGAGTCGTTAATGTCATTATCCCTTGTGTGTTTTGCCATGTTCCTGAGTCCCGTTTTGTTCCTGCCTGAAATATCCGTAAGAAATAAAAAAGTCAACTATATCTACTCTGCCTCCGCTTGTCTGCATTCTGGGTCCAACTTTATTTAGCCCTGCATCAAACCTGACAGCCCATTGCTGGCAAAATCATTATCTCTCACCTTATAGTGATTAATACCAGATCACCTTGCACTGCTTGAATTGGCTAAACTCTCGCTGCCAACTAAGGGTGAAGCAGCAAAGTGTTGGGGTTCTATGGGTTTTGTGTCTGTTAAAAACAAACATGATTTTCACAAAAGCATAAGGAATAAGACTTTAACCATCCTTTTTCTTATTTCATCCATGATACACTACTTCTTATTTCATCCATGATACACTACTAAGATGAAAAAATAAATCAATTGTTAATAGGTCAGAAAATATCACTTATAAGAATACATTAAATATGCAGCAACTATGGCCACAGGTTAAAGGTGGGCACAAGGGGTTGAAAAGCCTATTTCATTCCAGCATCAGAATCAGAAACAGAATGTAGTTTATTGCCGAGTAGTTTTACACATGTTCTGATGAATAATGATAATTAAAGTAAATGAATAAAAATAAAAGGCAAGTGAGATGCAAGTATGGCAACAGTCAAGAAACTTAAATAAAATATCAACATAAAAAAAACCTGAAAAATTCATGTACAATATGTAGGTTTTTTTTCTAAGAATAAGAGCTGTACATTTTTATACAGCGCTTTAGGAGTTGTAAAAACCTCTAAGTGAGCCAAATACTCTTAAAATGTAACTTCACAGTATAACTTTATGTAATCAAGTTCTAATTATGTGTGATCAACCACATATTTATTGTGTAAAGCAGTATTTTTATGTATTTTTCTGATCATATTTTCTTGGAAGCAGAGGTTTTACAGGCAATTTTTCAGTTGAGCAGATGTCTACATATGCTCCTATCTTGTAGTGATGAGAATGAACAGTGGGTCAATCTACAAAAAACACTGTTCCTCACAGCATAGTCTTTTTTTAGATGAAGGGGGTTTGCGTCTTGTGCCAGATTTAGGTACAGAATAAATGTGAAGAGCAGGGTGATGTCCCGCAATATGAAGGGAATTTTTCTCCACAATTCTTTTCAAATCCTTATGCAAAGTGAGATGCTCAAACTGTATGTGAATCATCCGATGGACAGTTTCCTGGGGGGGAAAAATGCTGTCAGGTACACTCCCCTGCCACTGAAGTCACCCTCACTGGAAAGGCAAGTTTAGTCATTCTCACTGAATAATCCCCCCCCCCCTCATTTATTTCATACATTTCTACTTTACACTTTCAGTGAGTCTTAAACAAATACTTATTCTGCTACCTTTTGTTCTTCTGCTACATATTCTATTACTGTTTTTACTGCCATGACACAATTTCCTGATGATGTTCAAATTTAAATACAGTCGTGTGGTTCTAGCCAGTGTGCAGGAGTGCCTATACTTTCTCTACCACTGTTAGAGCTGTTAGCTACTTTGCCCTTAATTTGAACTGGATGTGAGACAATCCAGTTATTACAATATAAAAGTCAATACAATTATCATATTAAAAAAGAATAATTATTAATTAATCAAACTTGAATTGCTCTCATTTTATTTTGGGCATTACAGCAGGGTGATCAAGAACCAACAGGTGACATAACAGACTTCAGTGATCAATTCTGAGTTTTGAGTACCTACTCTGTTTGTACAGTAAATGTGCAACTTCTAGCAAATCCATCGAGTTGAAGATACTAGCAAGGGAATAGACAACAAAATAACATGTTTTAACTGATTAAAAGCAGCTGATGTCCAGCTGAAAAATCCAATCGTATAACTTATTCTGTGACCTTCAGAATTTCAGCAATACTGAAACTGCTGGCCACATAGTGTGTTTTAGCATTTACCAAAATGATAACCTCCATTACGTTTAGGTATGTACGTCACATAGTTTGATATATTACAGCTGAGTAACTCAGGCTCATCTTATCTGGTACACCATCAGTGATCTCACACAGCACCTGAAGGTGATACTCCACCTAAAATTTTTGAGTATGAAAGACTCACCCATTTTTGACACGAAATGTGGCTTTAAAAAGTGTGTAGTTACTGTAAAGAATGAAAATTCTGATGCTCCATCAAGGAGTCACATGGTTGATTTGAGATGTGTGATACAACCACAAATCCTCCTTAATTTGGCAACCCCTGCTATTTTGTACAACCTTAACTTCACACTTCACTTAACAGTTACATTTGAAATTGAATTGGAAATTGTAAGTTGTCTGAGTTATTGAATCATCTTTTCTTCTACATTATTCTAAAATCTACTGGACTCTAGTCAACCTGTCTCTTCCTTTTCTGTACAGTGTTGTGAATATTTCTAACCATTGTAAAGATAGAACAAGTCATAATAAACTGTGCTGATCAAATTAATTACATTTTTTATATGTCATTATGTCAGTGGGTCCCCAAACTATGGAAACAATCCAAAATCCACAATTAACATAGCAGAAAACAGACATCCTGGACGACTACAGGCCCATAGCCTTAACCTCACTAGTTATGGGGCCATTTGAAAAGTAGGTTACAAAGGAACTTCTGGACAGGATGGAGCATCATCTCAACCTGTTAGTTTGTATACTGAACCAACAGGGAGGTTCAGAACTACTCCATGATCCAGGATTTATCTCTAACCTTCCATTCTTTTCAAAAGTATTAGAAAGAATTGTGTCTCTGCAACTTTTATTCTATATATTAGTATTCTATATTTTATTCTATATATTAGCATATAATATTAAACAGTAATCCTTTTTTAACCTTTTCAATCTGCTTTCAGGGCCTTCCTTACACTGAAACTGCACTTACTGAAGTGGTAAATGACATTTTACTTACTATTCCACCTTCATGTTTCTGTGCTTATATGTCATAGAATAAATTCCCACTGTTATGCTGATGGCACTAAACCTGTATATAAAAGATGATGATGCTTAAATTATTCTTATATCAAATTCTTATTATATCCAAATGGAGGGTCTAAGAACAGAGGGTGTCGAATGCTGCCCCTTGAGGCAATCTGTTATTTGTAATATTGAACTATATAAATAAAATTGACATGGCATCTAGTCTTAAGTACAGTGTTGTTTAGACATGCCTTTATATATTACTCTTACATTATCTGAAAGATGAATGTTTGATGCCTGTGACAATGAAATGACCACCTATCTGTTAGTCAGACCCAGCTGTTTTCCCCACTGTGGTACTTGAACTATAATCCACATTTTTCTCAGTGTTCCTCAACTTTTCACTTTGTTTTCATTTAAGGTAATATGGCAACAGATCCAAACTAGTATTGATCTTCATTGATCTGAGTCAATCTCTGACTAACTCTCCCACACATCCAGTCTGCCAATAAGCGTTTTAGTCTTACTCATCTTCTTAGTTCTAGGTATTATTGTTATTTAATGTTGTCATAGACGCCATGCTATGAAAGCCATTTATTTTCAGGTTTTTTATATACCTATTAATAAACACACACTTGTCAGCTTTCCTGGATTTCTAGTCAATACACTGAATGTATACACAAAATTATAATGAGAATGAATGTGGTTAATGTTACACTGGGGGCCTCAGGGTTCAGGGCATTTCACATTGGCCACAACTTTGAGTCTAGCCAGGGATCTCTGTTACAAGTCATTGCCCAGGTTTTTCTTTCAACACTGTTGATGAAGACCACATGACAAGACTGAAAGCTCCAGCTACTCACAGGGCCTTGAGATGAGAAACTGTGATGAATTTGACTTGTCAGAAGTGAGAATGAATTATTCACATACATTGAATCTTGAATTCCATTAAAATGTAGCTATTTTTCATTTAAAAAATTATCATTCGATTTCATATTGTACTATCTTTCTATTTTTATTAGAATTAGAATGACACTGGTCAATACCCTGGAAATTTTACACATGACTATAAATACCCTTCATGCAGAACTATAAGGCCCCGCTTTCTCATATGTCTATTTTCAAACAAAAGGGAAGTAACACATAATACTGTGGATATCAACAGTGACACGTCAGTTGAACTTCATTTTTACTTTAGGCTATAGTGCAACGTCACACACTGACAGTGTGACAAATTATTGGTAATGCTGTCAAAGGAGGCAGATGGTTTGATGAATAACTGAATGATGAGTCCGTGGCTTGTAACCCTGGTCTGGTTTTTTAAATATTTGACCCACATGGAGTAGTCACCAGCAGTAGTGACCAGTATGCCAAAACGCCAAACATATGTGGGACTATTGGCTAAAATGTGAATTTGTAGTTTAAAATGGTGGAATAGGTTTGTTGTGACTTTTCTGTTGTTATTTCTGTGTGTCTTGGTGTGCAGTTGTATGAGAGAGAATGTGTGTGTGTATGAGCATGTGTCATTATGTGTTCATCATTGCCTATGCATTATCTGAAGACTTGTGCGTGTGTGTGTGCACTTTGGGTTGGACAAAGGATTTCTACACAGGTGTCTGTGTCTATAACACAGTCATATTGATGCCTTACGTGTAGGAATGTGTGATCTCCGGCCCTGGGTCTCTCTTCCTCATCAAATCTCCACTCACTCACAATGAGTGACATCACTGGAGTTTCCCCCCAAGGAGGAACCTGTCTTAAAAAGAGCCTCTCGCTGGGTATCAGGCAACAAACGAGAGCAGCAGTAGAAGAAGCAACAGAGCTCTCAATAAGGCAGCTAAGAATCCAGCTTGTCTTGAAGTGATACAGGGAACTCATTCAAAACAATGGAGAGTGAGTGCAAGGTAATTCTGGATGCCACTGTTGACACAGAAGCCCGGAAACAAACAACGCAGAGTAACAGACTTAGCTCAAAACTAACCACAGCCCTGCTGGCGTTCACACTCTGCCTCGCTGCTGCTGCTGCTGTCCTCGTCTTCAACAGTCACACCAAGGTACGAACACGAGTCTGAAGTTCTCCAAATTATTGAAGGCTCAGGATGTTCATGTCTCTTACAGTGGGAGGCACAACTCACCTGAATCCAGTAATTCTAACAGTCTCTTTATTCTTCCTCTCCTTAAACAGGGCACAGGACAAGAAAAAGACCATTTTGGTGAGAACTTTTCCGTTAATTCTCTCAGAAGTTCAATACTGTAGTTTCAAAGTTGATACTGATAACTTTCTATCTAATAATTAATAATTATGATGATCTCATCAGACTTTTTTAAGTTGCTGTTAAATCAGCTTAACAGTATAACACTTGTTAAGACACTTATGGTACTGATATTCTGATTCTAATTGTGCCAGACAGTAACATATTGAAAAGGGAAGCTGGTGTGGTATAGCCCATTTTGTTAATCTCTGTCTTCTCCTCTTTCCAGATCTCCATCACACACTAAGGCAAATTTCCAATGTGAGAGCAGCCATTCATTTAGAAGGTAAAAAGCAATACATTCAAAGACTGCCTGGGGCTGTTTGATACATGAAAATACTCACAATGTGAGATTATTTCTGGCAGATATATTTTGGAACCGTGTAGAATTTTAATGTTTATTTTTCTTAGTTGAGTGGTTCTGAAACCATTGGTCTTGGAGGCACTTGGCACATGGTAGGATTCAACAGCAAAGCAAAAATGGTCTCACTGTCACTTATTAGTGGCATCAATGACTTATGAAATGACCTTATTTACTCATGAGTCACATAAAATACAAATGTCCATCACATTCTGATGGATAGTAATATCCCCTTGAATGCTCCTTTTTGACCTTTTTGAAAAATGTTTCAAAATCTTTCTTTGCCATAATAGTAAATTCTTATTTTTCTTTAACTGTCAAAAACATCTCCTTTACCATCTCCTTGTACTTTTCAACAGGAGAATACAACCCTGACATGAAGAACTCAGTAGAATGGAAGAGCCATGTGGATCAGTCACACTCTCAAGGAGGGCTTGAACTCAACAACAATGAAATTGTGATTCCTCAAAATGGCCTCTACTTCATTTACAGCCAGGCATCTTTCCGGGTCAGCTGCAGTAGCAGTGACACTGATGACAGCACTTCAAAGCCCATGGTCCACCTGAGCCACACGGTGCAGCGCTGGTCCAGCTCATATGGGACCGTTGATGGCAAGAAAGTCTACCAGACCATCCTGCACTCTGTCCGCACTGCCTGCCAAAAGACAGACAGCAGTGAACCAGATCAAGAGGGGAGCTGGTTTTCTGCCGTCTACATGGGAGCTGTGTTCAACCTGAAGACAGGGGATAGACTGAGGACAGTCATGGAGGAGAAGATGCTGAAGGACCTAGAGGATGAGCCGGGGAAGACTTTCTTTGGCGTGTTTGCCTTGTGAGGACATGTGACTAAGGACTAGAGGTGAAGATATGAATGTAAACAAAGAAAAACCATAAGGCTTCATGGTGACTCTACTGGGAAGCCTGCAGCCCACTGCTCCCTCAGAACTCACTTACACTGTTGTTGCCCACAGACAAGTTACACTGCATTAAACAGTCAGTACAACTTTGAGTATAAACTTTACACCCAATCTTTAAATGGCTGCTTGAACAAAAGTAATGAACAAAAGAGCTCACTGTAATGTATTACCATAGAAATCTCTGTGGGTCTATATGTACTGGGTACCATTGCCGTAGTGTCAGTACCTTTTGCTGTACTGCAATTCTCAATCTTTAGTGTCTTTGGCATTTATATGAATGTACTATAACTACTGAATATTTATTGTGTCACTACAGGCTGACAGAAGTGAATTTTAGAGGATTTATTTAGTTACCTTATCACAGTTATATTATTTATTTAATGTATTTATTTATTTATTTATTTATTTATTTTGGTATGCATTTCCTTGTGTTTTTTAAATGAATGCCCTTAACGATGTTGTGCTGGATTCAAAATGTAATCTATGAAATTATTTACTGACACAGGTAATCAGTTTGATCAACTGTTTATCAGTGTTATTCTATTGTTACTTGCAAATAATGCCTTGGTGCCTGTGGTGCTATAAAATGTTTAAATAAAGAACATTTTGAAAAGCAAAGTATTTTTGTAAGGGCTGTGTTCATTGGATTAGAGCTACGATGTGGATGTAAAAACAAAAACCAAAAAAAACAAACTTGTCTCAACAGATGTTGGTCAGGAGGAGGTTGCAACCAAACAGCACGACAACTGATGTTTTATAGCCTCTAGCTGTGCGCTGTGAAAGAGGCTGTATTATAGTTCCTCAAAACACACTATCAATTAAATACCAGTGATATATTGCCAAGCATATAGTTTGGATTATAATCTGTCTCTGTCAGATTCTGCCACCACTCAAATACAATGGTAATAAATGAAATTTCATTTGTTCTATTTGAGTGGTGGCCTAAGACAAACTATTTTCACTATATTACAGCACACTCATGTTTATTAGCCCAGCTGACTTGTAATGCTGTATACTACGGGTATCACAGGACACAAAATTCATGTTTCGGTGTGTACCTCAGTTTTGGGGTCAAGGTTTGGTACATTTGTGGTTTAGTAGGGAAAACAAAGACATGTTGACTATAACATTTTTGTCATTTATTTTATTTTGAGAAATTCAACATATCTTCGCATTTATTGACAAATACCTAATCGACCGATAAACATATAAACATAAAAATCTAATTTGACAAATTCTCAGTTCCTGACACAAATGCTCAGTTCCTGAACTCAGTTCCATTACTCTGAAACTGAATTTGAATGTGAACAGTTCCATCCCTGCATCCAGTGACATCCAGTGTAATTGAACAATTAGAGCTGCAGCCCTACCTGTTCTGCATGCCACAGCATCCAGGCCCACACCAGCAGGCTCAGGAACAGCTGCATCCTCCAGGCCATAAGACTATTGAACTCCTCCTCATAGCTCCATGAATACTATTTTGCACCCCCTGCATCTTAATATTTTTTGCACATCCACTGTCAACAGTATTACATGTATTCTTGTTGTATAATTTATATTTTAGGTCTATATTTTATTTTATGACTTTAGTACTATTATTTATTTTTAGTTTTATATCTATTTCTTGCTTGTGTGGATTTTCTTCTAAATATTTTTTAACATTGTTTCTAGGAAGCCTGAGACTAAAGAATTTAATTTCCAACAACTGCTTTATGTAATTTGTTGTGCACATGACAATAAATTCTCGAATCTTGAAATGTGACAATATAATCAGAAACTTTTTTTACACATTGACCTAAAATTTTAATGCCACATTAAAATGTGACCAAAGTGTCCTTCTACCACTTGAGAGATATTGCCAGAATTAGACCATTTCCCTCCCAGGCAGATGCAGAAAAGTTAACACATGCCTTTCTCTCTAGTAGGATGGACTATTGTAACACTCTTCTGTCTGTGGTATCTAAGGAAGCTCTTGTTAAGTTACAGCTCATACAGAATGCAGCAGCACTTTTCTCTGTCTGACCTGATTAAAACATGCCTTTAAGGTCCCTTAGAGCCTCAAACCTCTTGATTGATGATGTTCTTAATTAAAACAAAGGCTGGAAGTGAATTGCCTGAATTGAGACATTTGAGTATAGAAAAACAGGAACCAGTACATTAAACTAATGAAATTCTGAAAACCTTCTCAAATGACCTAATATCCTGTCCATAACCTGTTGACATTGTTGTTTATTCGGTTTGTAGTTTGACAGTCCTGACAACAAAACAAAAAAGGTACAAAAAGTTATGACATTAGGACATGTTTATTTAGCTGACATGTGTCTCAGCCAATTATTCTTACACATCCCACGACAGGTTTACCCTCTGACCAAATTAGGATTTTCCAGCTGCAGAAGCTAAAAATGGTGTGGAGTAATAAACCCAGATTCAATACATCTTGTTCTAAACCTATGAAAGACATTTTCTTCTACATCTATGGTTAATGTATGGCATTCTTTTCTGATGAAGTTACATTTTTTATTTATGCTGATTAAGTGGGTGGATATTAGAAAAAACAATCAAAGACTACGTGTGACAGTTCATACCTCAACAAAAACTTAAAATCAAAAAATGATTCCCGGTGACCTCACACATGATGGCCCTGAGACTTAGTTTAGCTGCTATTTATTTGTTAATGAAATTACAATGGAGAGGTCCAGCACTGGTAAAATGCCAGCAGAGGATTCCTGTGTTCTCATCATCAGTGGCAGTAGGTATTTTTAGCCTTGGTATTGAATAAGATACCATGACATGGCCTTTTTTGGTTCTTTTACTATGGAGTTCTTACAATGTGGTGAGAGAGTTTCCACTGAAGTAATAGTTCCTCAATGGCCACACTGAGTGGAAGGGAGGAGGGGAACTCCCTGATAATCTGGTAAACCCCCTGTTTCCTCTCCTAGCTTTCTACAGAGCAGCACCAGAAACCAGTGGTGGAAAGTATTTATCTCATAGTGGGAATGTACTTGGCTTTCTATTCTTTTGTCTTCAAATCATTATTTACTTTGGTCTTTTTATACATAAGTGACTTATATAGTCATTTCAATTATACAACATACAGAGAGAGAGAGAGAGAGAGAGAGAGAGAGGGAAGGGGGTAGACATGTCAGGGTTAGGGTTAGGGTTCTGTGTCTTTTTGAAGCTGATTTGCATCTCTTAGTGGTCGTTTTACATGGTTTTGAGTTTTGTTGTGCTGCACCTTTTTATGGTTGTTTGCTTGTTTGTACAAGTAACCAGCAGCTGTAAAGCTCACTTATTGACTCTGAAAAATGTAGGTTTAATATTCTGTGTTTACATCTTTAGCTAACAATGGATGATTCTCTTATTATTTATCTTTATGTTTATTTATTATTTATATATATATAATTATTATATATTGTGTATTTCACAATTGATGCCTTTATTTTTCTGTATCAGTTTTTGTTTGGTGTGTATTAAGGCATCTTTAAGTTCAAACTTGTGTCTTATACGTGTGTTTGGATAGTGAGGGTAGTTAGTGAACCCAAACATTTACAAACTCATAAATACAAATATCTGACTGTTGTCTTCTTGACCATTGGTCTTGGAGGCACTTGGCACATGGTAGGATTCACCAGCAAAGCAAAAAATGGTCTCACTGTCACTTATTAGTGGCATCAATGACTTATGAAATGACCTTATTTACTCATGAGTCACATAAAATACAAATGTCCATCACATTCTGATGGATAGTAATATCCCCTTGAATGCTCCTTTTTGACCTTTTTGAAAAATGTTTCAAAATCTTTCTTTGCCATAATAGTAAATTCTTATTTTTCTTTAACTGTCAGAAACATCTCCTTTACCATCTCTTTGTACTTTTCAACAGGAGAATACAACCCTGACATGAGGAACTCAGTAGAATGGAAGAGCCATGTGGATCAGTCACACTCTCAAGGAGGGCTTGAACTCAACAACAATGAAATTGTGATTCCTCAAAATGGCCTCTACTTCATTTACAGCCAGGCATCTTTCCGGGTCAGCTGCAGTAGCAGTGACACTGATGACAGCACTTCAAAGCCCATGGTCCACCTGAGCCACACGGTGCAGCGCTGGTCCAGCTCATATGGGACCGTTGATGGCAAGAAAGTCTACCAGACCATCCTGCACTCTGTCCGCACTGCCTGCCAAAAGACAGACAGCAGTGAACCAGATCAAGAGGGGAGCTGGTTTTCTGCCGTCTACATGGGAGCTGTGTTCAACCTGAAGACAGGTGACAGACTGAGGACAGTCATGGAGGAGAAGATGCTGAAGGACTTAGAGGATGAGCTGGGGATGATGACACACACACACACACACACACACACACATATATATGTATATATATATATATATGTATATATGACCTTTTTTGTTTTTTTACAGTGGGGTTCTTTTGGTTATTTTCATAGCCCTAGAACCTTCAGCAAGAGCTTTAACATCCTCTGCAGGCTATCAGTAAGAACTACAACAACTCTGTAGCAATTTACCTCCCCCATCATCCTATCTGCCATGAAATCTAATATGAATATTCATGGTGAATATAATATTCATCTCCAGAAGATGAGCATATTTCCATCTGAAACACTTTCCTTTAGCACCCCCTAAGAATAAACTTTTGCAGTTTGAGACCCACTGTTAGTTAGGACAGAACAACTACTGTGAATATGTTGCTACTTAAATATTAAATATTGCATTAGTTGTGTCCCTAAATTACAAGTCCTAAATCATGGTTGTACTAAAACAGGTGAAGTCAGCATGAGGACTTTGCACCATGATATGTCAAATCTGCATTTACAACAGCACTGAGGCAGTAACAAGTAACCACGTGTCAAAGAGGAGACTACAACCCATTAAACCACGTTTTAGTTCCTGTGTGCTTTTTGCTGTGAAATGTGGTGTGTTGAAAGTCAAGCATAAAGCACCTTTCTGAAACTAAGCATGAGAAAAACTTCAAAGATGATTTAAACAGAGCTCAGTCAACCACGAGCGCAGTGTCAAAATATGCTAAGCAGAGCAGCACATTTCAAACACTGTGTGCCTCCACTGTCATACACAGGATTAAACATTGGCATCTACCTGCAAGAACTTCTGCACGGAGCATTACTGAAAGTACAAAAAAATACACATGTCCAGCAAACTGACAAATGTCCTGGTGTTCAGTGTGGCTACAGAGAAGTATGGATATAAATGACAGTCCATGTCTCACAGCCAGCTGATAACAGACCATTCAGAGGCATGTGTGCAGCTGAAACACCAACATATGGACCAGACAGAGTGAGACTGTACAAGTTAACAGAGGACATTGGCACAGCAGTTGTCTTTTTAAGAAAAGAAGAAAGGTTACTGACCCTTCTCTAATTTCACAGTGGTAAACTGGCACTAACAGCTTAGACTGCAGGAATCTTGTTTGCGATAAAATATGCAACCACACAAGCTGTGTCAGTGCTGAGGAAGATGTGGTATGAATTTTCCACTTAGTTTCTCCTGTTAGAGTTATCTGTAAAACCCTGAACAGGATAGTGCCTAAAATATTATACGGATACTGAGGCTGCTGTAAAGGTAATAAAGACACAACATAAATACAATCTGAGAAATATCAAAATAAAACACATATTGTACTGTTTACATTAGAACTAGAATGACATAACTAAAGACTGGTATATAGAGACAGTCATACTTTATACACAATAAAACTACTTGATCAAATTATTAACAAATGAAACTTTTATTAATCTACTAACTACACACAGAACTTATAGCTAGTAGACATAAATAAATACTGCCCAGTGACAAAGATCTTAACACATTGTTTAACAGCTGAGAGAGTATTTGAATACTTCCTGTATTCATATAAGGTTTTAATGTAGAATAGAAGCCTGTGTGATAACACACCAGGAAATTCTTACTTAGCACTTAATCTGCTTCTTATTCTAATATAATAATCATACAGTGAATCCTACTCTCATCAAGTACTAATTACTTTAATAATCTACCTAGCATCGACCCCTACTAAAGCAGGAAAAGTAGAAAAGTAGAACCAGGGGAGAAGATGACTGCATGCTTTGCCAAGATGGTTGTGGGGTTTAAGTTAATTACAGATTTGTCTCTGTTGAATTGTTTTCATGTCAAGAGTCACTGAGAGTCTGCCATAGGTTGTGAATTTAAGGCAGAATTCTGTGCTAGCACACCATTATCCACATGGAGGTGCCATTACACAAGGAAACTTTCTTACTGTTGCTAAGTAACGCTCCGTCTGACTGACCTTCGTCCCGGATACCTGCAAGACAGGAGTACACAGATGGAGATGGAGCTTCCTGAGAAACATCATCACTTGGTTTTCCCATGCGATTAAAAGAAAGAGTGAACTTTCCATCTCTGCACAGTGAAATGACCTTGGCTCCCAGACCTTTGTTGAGAGATGATAAGAGGCACACACACATGCACATTTACAGTACACCTTGTGTCACTGCACACCTCCCTTATCACAGCCTAAGGAAAGCCCAGTGTTGTTAAATGATCTGCTTATTCCCTTATATTTGATTGATTTGAACCCTCCGGTGGTTATCTTTGAGATGTAATTAATCCTTTTCACCTAGTGCCACATTACTCTTTGAGGTTGTACTAAATCTGAACATCAGCATGTTAGCTTGTTAGCCTGTTTAGTTGTTTATTTTAATTGTATAATTTATATTTTAAGGTCTATATGTATTTTATTAACCCTAACTAACCCGCCAGTATATTATTTATTTTATATTTTAATTTCTTTAATCTATTTTTTTTGTTTGAGTGTTTCTATTCTTGTTAATATTTTTTAGCATTGTTTAGGGAGTCTAAGATTTAAGAATTTCAGTTGCCAGTGATTGCTTGATGTAAATAGTTGTGCAAATGACAATAAATTCTTAAAATCTTGAAATCTAAACCTTGCTCACAGTGGCAATGGTAAAGATAATGTACTGCTGAGGCTGATGATGATTTCATTTCTTTTGCAGGTATTTGGTCATAAACCAACCATCACTACAGTGAGTTCAACAAAAGCATAGTTTTGCTGTAGCTTAACTACTGCCTATAAAAGGTGGTTTGTGGCTTTGGAAGTTAAACTTTCTGGGATGAAAGCCTGTAAAACTTTGTTAATTCATCAAGTAGATGTTGATATGTTTCACTGGATGAAGCTACATAAAAAGACAGGGATCACCAAAGTCAGTCAGATAGTCAGTCTATCTAGTTGTTGAGGCATTTCAGTCTGACCAACAAACCACA
The DNA here is from genome assembly GCA_023238725.1 of Scortum barcoo. NCBI lineage: Eukaryota > Metazoa > Chordata > Actinopteri > Centrarchiformes > Terapontidae > Scortum > Scortum barcoo. The sequence goes on along the minus strand of CM041548.1, from coordinate 603,083 downwards.
CTGGCTAAAACATTACTCCATTGAAGACTGATGATAGTATGAGAAAAAAACATCTACTTTTATTTTCACTCTTCCATTTCAAATAATCTCTGACAGCAGATATTACAGCATGTATAAATATACTTTGGATACTGTACCACATGAAATACAGACTGTTTATGCAAAGTTGAATGTCATCATTATTTACATCACTTATTTACAGTCAGTGTGCATATTCTCATGTGTGTCAACATCACTTGCATTTTCACTGCTTTATAGACACCTAAATACATTACAGACAAACATACACTTGATATTTACACATCATGTAGCAGGAGTACTGCACAATACTCAAGTTTGTACAGGTCTGTACATCTGTTCCTCATCCTGTAGTTATTTTTTAATTCAGAAATGCTCATGACAACTCAAATGACCCGTGGTACTGACAGAACAGGTTTATCACCCCCCACGAGATTCAGCCTCGACTCTTCTTCTTTATCTTCCTAGTTTCATACTATCACACCTCTCACCCACTGTGTGTTGGGTTGAATGCTGCTGTTCTCTTCCATGATTGTGTGACCAATCCTCTTTCCAGTTCATCGTAATAGAGAGGAGGTAGTGTGATCAGGTCCTACCTTTTGACAACTCTTGAGGCTGCTCAGTGTCTTCCTGGAGCCATCCTTTGTTATGTTGTACATCTACATTTTCGTAATCCCAGATGTAAACACATTGTTGATTTATTCACTGTACATACAACATCCATTTCCTGTCTGTTCATCCTGGGAGAGGGACACCACCTTTGAGCTTTCTTCCATTTTCCCTGTCAAAGGGTTTCTCCTTATCCAATTTAAGGATCTAAAGTTGAGCCAAATTGTGATTTGTGACATTGGGCTATATAAATAAGCTGACTTGACTTGACATGTATGGCACACAAAGAAACAAACATGACATTGAAATTAAAAGCTGGATCTTCAATGAAAAAAGAACTGTCACAAGCAGAGACGGGTATTGTATTAGTGCAGAACGACAAACAATACATAGCTCTTTCAATTAATCCTATGCTGTTAATACAGTGTCACAAAATTTGGTATTTAGTCAGACCTTGGAAATAGAGCTTAGGCTACATGTTCTCTCCCCTTCACTCCCCACTCTAAGAACACTTGGCCAGAAGGAGAGACCAGTGGCTAACAATAAGAATAAGTACTAGAAACTAAAAGACAGTGAAGTAACCTCAAAACTGAACAAAAAAACTGTACTTAAATATAGTCCTTGAACCAATGTGACATGTGCATGCATTTGTGTACGTACGGTGCCCAACACTGCCAATTTCCTGTTGTTCTCATTTATGTTAGTGATGTATTCATATATTCAGTATTAAATTCAGACTGTCTCATAGAAACTCCACAGAGTACTTTTAAGGTTTGTTTTTGTTGGATTTTATAGTATCACAGTAACATTTATGAAATTAGAAAATTAGAATTACACACCCAGACACAGCTGTCAGGCAACATTGAAGGGTGTTATATAGATGCTTTTAGCTTCATGTAATGGTCCTTCAGCTCATGAGTTGATACAGCAAATATCTGACAGATGACAGGAGCGTCCTTAGCTTACTTTTCTTTTCAGCCATGAATCAACAGGGCTGGGTTCAGTGAGGGGTTTAGCATGAACACACACAACTATGTACAATGACTCAGCAGTCTCTTTGAACAGAGACAATGTAAAAAATCACCATCAAACATTTAATAAGATGAGATAAGATGACTATGTAATTGATACAACCACTTACTTTGTCACAAAACCGGCATCATTTATCAAGTCTGTCCCTTAGTCCAACATCTTTATACAGTACATATCACTATCTAAACACATTAGGATGCAATATTGCAAGGTACAGATATAATAAATGCTTTGCCATAATAATTTGTCTCTAATTCACCTTATTGTTGCTATGCTTGTCAAGCTTTCCATTCTAACACTGGAGTTTTGATGTTAACATTAGCAGATTATTCCTTACACTTAGGCTCTTGTGTGTTTGGTTTTGGAAGGTGTTGAAAAGACTCCATCTTCCAAATGCTGTGGATACCAAGTATTGCCCTGAAGCCCACTACAGTCAGTGTGTCAATCTGTTATAACTACTTCATGAAGTAACCTAGCATTAACATGCAAGGCCAAGGATCATTTGTTAACCGTCTTATTTTTATGGGTTACAGATAACAATACAAGTATACAAGTCCTGTAGTCCTGGATTTAACTATATTAGAGTTTAGGCTAACATTAGAAGCTGTTAGTTCTTTATTGGATTGGAGAAGGTTTACGCCTGAACATAACATTCTACCCTGGATAATATTACCTGAATTTGCCTCATTGGTTATTTTTCATCACACAGTCTAAGTCAGAACGTAATAACAGTTTGACCATAAATTTTCATAATCATACAGCACTTTAATCCCAGGGCTAACTGCAGTGCAAGAACAATGCTGCTCCCTTATTTCCATGTCTTTTATTGTCTTTTGTTTTTAACACCACTATAAACTGCATTATGTGCCCTGTGTGGTATGTGTTACATTGAAAAGCTTGACAGGTTAGCAACTGTAGCTAAGAGGGCTTGAAGAGTCAGCCAACAACTCTAGATGGCACATGATAAATAACAGCTGTTATCACAGATCACAGATGCAAAATAGGAGAATTAACAAGATGCGTGTACATCTCTTTTTCTCTGAAAGAAAACAAACAAAATATTGATCGCCTTGGAAAGAGTGAAACAAGTGGAAAGGTAAATCCTCATTTAAAGTTTCTTCACTATTAACCTTTCATCTGGTTATCCTCCAGCTCCTGCTGATTGGTGAAATTAGTTTTAGAGTCAGCTCCTCCAAGAGATGCTGATCTATTAGTCAAACTGAAGTTTCTGCTTCCTTTTCTTCATGCATATATAGCGGTGAACATCATTACTGTGCATCTCATTTGTAGAGCAGCTGCAGCCGACTGGGATGGCAGTTATTTCGACTGATCTTGCTGTCCGGCTGGTAGAGGGCAGACGAGTTGGTGAAGGACGGAGAAATGGAATCAGGGTCAGTGGTAGGGGCGGGATACCCTGGTGGAGGGGCCAAACACCTGGGATTGCTCTGGGGGATGACGAGGGGAGGGCTGTGGTTCTGATTACTAATAGTAGATGCTCTTCTCCTCGATCGCAGGGCCTGACGCTCAGACAGTTGATTTCTCAGTTCCGACACCCGTTCTTCTTTCTGAGCAGACAAATTGTGACAATGAGATAACAATCCTCCCTGGGACAAGGCTTCTAAGACTATTTAACTGTAACTTTATGTTTTAATTTATTTGATAGATTAGAAAGACTGTGAAAATGGCTTTTTTCATATTGATTCCCTAAACAAGGCTTAAAGGCTTTGTTGATCCAAATTACAAAAAAACATTTTTTCACATATATCTAGTGGTATTGATTAATCTAAATAGTTTTGGATTCACTTGCCTCGGTTTTGAGATATTTGTTTCTGGATTTCTGCCACCACACATTAAAACAGAAGTGAATGGAATTTATTGTTGCTTGTGTGAATGTGTGAAAACTGTGTTAAATGATGTGATTATGAATAGATGTGATGACACCTGAGCAAACTCGGTCTGCTGAGGAAGGTTCTGACATGGGGTTAAAAGCTGTGGAAAAATCAAGGAAGTCAATATTTTTTTGTGTTGTCAAATGTTTGAAGAGTCAAGTCAACTTCTTTCTTCCTAAATGCCTATTTGAATCCCAATAACACTTGCTAAAAATGAGGGAAGAGAAAGAATTAAGAATTTGTGTAAAAAAGAGAAACCCTGGCTGACCTCCTGAATGATCTTCTGTAGCTCTTTGTTCTCTCTCTCCAGCTGTCTCGACTTCTCCTCATCGTTGTTATTGGTAGACGAGCCAGTCTTCATGGTCTCCTGCGCATCCGACTGCCATTCACCCCGCGTGATCAGGCGCCGCATCTACAAATCGTGCAGATATTTTCCTTACTATACATGAAGACTTTTCCTGAATGTTCACCAGTTACTGAAGGAGTTTATTAGGGGGTTCACATTTTGGATTTTACCCTTTAGAGCTTGATTTTCCTTTGCCTCAATCCTGTGATTTCTTTTAAAAAGGTGATTCTACTGACTATCAGGGTATTCAACGTTCAAGTCATATGTCATTTTTAACATTGGGTTGTAAAATGAAACACAAGCGGTTGCCCCCTTATGCAACAAACACATAGAGCATATGTATATACAGACGTTTACCTCACAATGGAATGTGAGTACAACAAAAATAAAATAAAACCATATATACGGTTGCAGATAAATATACTTCTATACATTTCTCAATGATGATCCAAATGAAAGGAACACTTAATTATCACAGTTTAACACCAAGGCAGTTAAACTTGAGGGATATCAATCTGTCCAGTGAGGAAAAAAGAGATTGTAGATCAATTTTACCTGTTTCAGTGCAAATGAAAGTGACAACAGGTGCACTGAAGAGGCAACAGTAAGGTAACCTCAGCTTCTGCTACATAAAGTAACACTGCATTTCCCTGATTTAGCAACAAATATGGGATGCTCTGGGATGCTATGTATGGGTGCATCCAATATCGCCCAGTAGTGACAGACTGTCCAGGAGCTCAGTGATGCCCTGATCCAGGTCTGGGAGGAGATCCCTTAGGACACCATCTGCTGTCTCATCAGGAGCATGCCCAGATGTTGTCAGGAGAGCATACAGGCCACTCACTTGTTATGTTATTTTGTTCTCAGTGAATTACGCAATGTCGGTAAGTAAGGATTTTGAATCCAAATAGTTTGTTCATCAAGATTCAATGTGTGGATTAAGTATTCCCTTGATTGAGCAATTTGAGTTCATACTGTGAATACCTGTTGTAAAAAGTAAATAGATTGCATTTATATAGTGCCTTTCTAACTTAACACACAAGACAAAGCACTTTATAATTTATCTTCTCATCGATCCATTCTTACTTAGACACCCAGAAAGTATTTACAGTATGTACAATTCAGTGCAAAGTTCCATGTAATTATTTATGGAATAATTACATGGAACTACACAGAATGCAGAAAATGAAAATGAGTTGAGGAGCTGAGCTTGTGCAAAGAAGCTGCTCTGTAGTCTGGTGGCATGGCAGTAGCTACTTCTGCATTGCTCACCATAAGCAGCAGGGTGAACAGGCTGGGGTGGGTATTGGCTTATCCTTGTGCTCTACACAAGCACCTCAGAACACCAGTATCTTTGCTGAAGAGCCCTCATGTCCTGAGGGACCAGTTGCCTCCATCTCTATCAGCTCTCTTGTGACTCTTTTGTCATATTTGCTAAAACTTTCACTATGTACTGACAGTAGTACATGAGATAATCTGTGACAAAAAATGCTCCTACACAGGCTGTGAGCTGTGAGGCTGTAACTTGGAGTCGACCTAATTGCGAATAAACAACAACCAATGAGAAAACAACAGGTTATGCGAAAGATACGGAAACAGAAGAGGAGAGAGTCCAGTCCATCCTGACTGTGCCTTTACGACCAGGCTATCGGGGGTTGGTGGTTGTTTATTTCTTCCTGATATGAAATCTCATTAATGTTAGCAATTTAGGCAATAATGGTGGTGGAAACTTCACAGCAGAGTTCTCTCCATGTCCACCCTCATGGTCATGGGTGTACAACAGGAAGAGGATTGGGCTGAGTGCACAGCCCTTGGAAGCTCAGGTGTTGATCACAAGATGTATATATTGAACATAACAGTGATCAGCGTAAGACCTCACAAAGGCACTTTGTCATAACAGTGAAAGCTTCTAGCCCATGGTAACGCTCCTGGGGTCGGAAGTGCATGTTTAACTGTCAGATATGGATGTACAGTTTGGGTGTCAGCATACTTTTAGCTTTATATCGATATCGTATGACCAAGAACTCCTCACACTGGCTACCAGAGAGGTAAACACACACCCTCATGGTGACAGCGCAGAAAACCGTGAGCACTTGAGCAGATATTGATACAGACACAGCATAGCACAGCCCATATAAAGCTCATTATGTGATATACTATGCCAGCCAAGATAACTCTGATCCCTGATGATAGGCAATTAATTATGTCTGACACTTAAACTGCTACTCTTATCTTTAGGGAGGCTATGATGAGGACATTGCTCTCCTTTTACCTTGGGGACGAACAGAACCACCAGGGTGATGTAGACTGAGAAGACGATGGCCAAGGAGGCAAAGGCAAAGGAGGCATCCTGCTGGGAGGACAGGATCATAGTGACTGGAGCTGTGATCATACACAGCACCTGAGGAAAACAGTGGATAAAAACAATATTTAGTTCTTTTATCGCAGAAGTAAACAGCATATGAGTCAGATCACCACGAGTTTGCAATTCAAAAAGGCACAGCGGATTTTGTAACCACTAAAGACCAGAACATACAGACTTAATTCTTCAATGGATTTAAAAAACAATCAAGTGAACTGACCTACAAGTATCTGACATACAACCATGACATGAGCTGGTGACAATCTGGGCAAAGATCCTCAGCTTTCTCTGCATAAAGATCTTTCAGTAAAACTGCATGTCCTGCTTTAGGAACAAACAGCCTGTGTAATTTAAATCATTTGAGTATGATTTTATATTATATTATATTTTTTTAATAAGCCCTAACTTGTGATAAACCAGAATTATCCTTTAAAAATACCTCTTGGAATTGTTACTTAAAGTTAAAGCTTTCAGAATTCAGCTTTATCAGAATCCCTCATAAGCTGAATAATGTGTCCCTCTGCTTCTTATGTAGCCATTTACATTAGTTTCTTTAGCATCATTGGCAAACAAGTTCTATATTTCTATATTATATTTATTCATCACAACTTGATATTATCTGCAAGGCTCCAGATTATTATTATTATTATTCTCCATCTATCTGCATTAAGGATGATATTATAATATCTTGAATTTTTTTTTGATAATATGCTGATAATAATAACATAAATCCACATCATGTAAATGTGGTACGTACAGTTCCTTTGGCAACACAAGTGTAATTTTGATCAACAACAAAACTTAATTAGAATCAAAAAGAAAATAGAAGTTGGAAAGAGGTGGCAGGAAGAGAGAAGAGAGGAAGAGGATGTGTGAAAGGCTGAGATGACAAAAGGGAGTCTGTGATAGAATGTGAGGGTGGAGGAATGAGGGACAGAGACTGAGCATGGCATCAAATGAAACATGAGAGAGGTGGAGGTGAGGCTGGAAATCAGTAGCTATTGATCTGCAGTCAGTCATCCCTGTGCAAAAGCTGAAAAATCCAATCCAGAGGGGAAAATGGAAGCAGTGGCACATGCAGCAGCCTTGTTTTCTCTGCCGTGTCATTACTTACACACAGTGATGCACAAACACAATCCTGCCCTCCACTCACACAGAGCTCATCCAATTCATTTCATCCACCTCACTGGACTAAATAGCATTTCTCTGCATGTGGGATTCTTGTGCGAGAGCTAAAGGCAATAATTCATTTGGAGACGGACTGTTTCGAAACATTCATCCTCACAGATTACTAGCTCATTAAGAAAGAGACCAAAAATGGCCACAAAATGTTGAAGGTCAACTTTCTGAAATAATAACTCTTATATCAAAGTACTTTGATTGTGGTAAAAAACGTTTAGCGAACTAGCAACTTTGGTTGACTGAAAATTATGTGGCAAATTATGGTACAGATATGTCCCTGCTGATTGGTAAGACAGAAACAAAGCAAAATACCTTCTCAAACACATATCATGATGTCAGATAGACTGAATGAAATTAAACAAACTGTAAAAGGGAAAAATTTCCCATTGTTAAACACATGGTATAGGATCTTTATCCTGTCATCTGTTTCCACTCCAGTAAGACAAATCTCAATTCAGCCAAGAAACCAATTCTGAGTGTACTTTCAAGTCAGCTCAAACAAGTCCTAGTTGAGGTCCAAATTGGGAAAGTTTGAAGTCAGTCAAGACAACAAATTCAAAGTCAGTCAATTCTTGAGTCTTTCAAGACAAGTCCAGTCAAGTCCCCAGTCAATTGAGACAATTCAAAGTTGAGTCTACTGTCAATTAAAACAAATACAAATCATGTCTTGAGTCAGTCTAGACAAGTCCAAGTCATAACAAGTCAAGGTCACATTCTGAGCCAGTCATTAAATGAATTTGAATGGCTCAGTAATAACTGTTCCTGGACATTACAGCAGGTTAAAACTTTTTAAGACTTTTTAAGAGTTGCAAATGTTCAGTCTACACCTCTGGTTGATGTTCTTTCTCTTGTGGTATCTGTAGACATGCAGATATTTTTTATTTTATTTGTTCATTGTTAAGATTTAAGATATCTGTTTAAAAATGATATTAATATTATTTGTTATTTTATTAAGTTTTTATTTAAACTATTTTCTCCCAAAGAAATACTATTTCACTGCTCCACAATAACCAGGCAGCCTCTGTTTTAGACATGTAAGAGGTCACCTGCTCAGTTTAGGCCTAAATTTAGTACAGTACATAATGGATAATCCTCTGAGATGAAAAATGGGAATGATGTGAATGAAAATCAGCCATACTGGAGATGTTGCTGATTAAAAAGCCACTTTGAATTTGTGTGTGTGTGTACAGATGAGAGAGAGAGAGAGAGAGAGAGAGAGAGAGAGAGAGAGAGAGAGAGAGGGGAGAGAGAGGCTTTTGAAAGCAGCAGCAGAGGCCTCATTTGTCTTTTAAATCATCATGCAGAGCAGAATACTACGATTTGTCAAGTGAAAATTGGTTGCAGTAAAAGGATTCTTATTCTTGAATATACATCAGAGAGCTGTACATGACAACCTTATCTAGCTGTGTGAAAGAGCAGACAGGCCCAGTCAATCACAGACACAGAGAACAGTGATGTTTTTCAAGATAACTTTAGGGGAGAATGTCAGACTTGTTCATACTGGGGAGATGAAAATCCATCAGAAACCTGGTCACAGTCATACCATGTCTGCCTGCACTTTTAGACAGACAGAGCAGAAAGGAATTTTAGAAGCAGTGCTTCTGCAAATTGAACTGATGCATCAAACAGCAACATTATCTCCTGGTCTCATCACACATATAAAAATAACAAGACATTTCTGTTGCGAAATGCCAAAGACATATTTGCACTGATTTAGAAACAGTGTCTCCTTTACATACAGACAGGTGACAAATTAAAGGGAAAAAAAGGTGAAGAAACATAACGAATGCTTCCACACTGATTCTGTTCAATCAATCAAGACAAGAGTCAAGAGTGACTTTTAAAGAGGGTTTGACTTTTATGGGGGCATGGATGGCAGGAGCTTAAGTCACAGGCTGCTCAACTGGATTGTGCTTTAATAGAAACAGTAATCTGGTCAGATGAGTCATCCTTCATTATATTCTCCACAAGTGGGTGTACACCAAGAGAACACTACAGTTCAGTTCAGTTCAATACAGGCATCTGATGACTCTGTTTTGTTGTTGGGGGGTAGGTTTTGCTGTCATAGTTTGAGTCCACTTGTCCCCTCAGAGGGAAGGACCTACAATTATTCAATAACCTAATTCAAGAGGCATCCATTATGTTAAAAACATGGGCAGCAGTAAAATTAGACCAGAATTCAAAACTCAAATATTAGTTGGACTTTACTGCATCTTGACACAAATACTCATGTTAACATGGATGAATGAATGAATGCAGCTTTCATACAGCTGCTTTACATTTCTACAGCAAAAATAATACCAAAAGTTTAAAACCATACATATAGACAAGGCGGAAGGAAGAGAATGAGTGTTACCACTTAGAAAATACCAACACAGTTTTCGTTTGAACAATCAAAAGATTAAGACCAACAGCTCCTAGTCTTGGGCTTTATTAAAAAGATATATTTTGAGTTGTCATTTAAAACTCTCCACTGAGTCAGCAAGTCTTTAATATTTTAAGTTAGCCTGTTCCATGTTTCTGGGCTGTAGTGGCTACTGCTGGAATAAAAAGAGGAGCTGTGGAGGATCTTAGGGTAATATGAAGGATAATAAAAGGAAATGCAGTCTGTGATGTAAAAGGACGCAAGACCAGTTAGTTAAATCTAAAAGACAAAGCAGGGCAGTTCAGGTTGAACAAAACACGAGTTAAAGTGATTTCTCATAATCTCTCAAGTCTCTCTAATCTAAACCCTGGCAGCAGCATTTCAATGGTCTGTAGTCTTATAGTCAGTCTTTTTACTTATGGTTGTGTCTGCAAGGCCAGTTGTCCCTGTTTAGCTAGAATGGAATCCTTCCTATTTTTTGAGCAAACTAGCAGTATCTCAGTCTTGTCTTCATTTAGCTAAAGGAAACTTCTGCTCATCCACTTATTAATGGCATTGGACAGAGTGTTTGGGTCATCTGGCTTCAGACTGTGAACAGCAGAAAACCGAGGACACTGCCTTGGGCCAATCTATAGTCAATTTTCAGATATGTGTTCCCAAAATCTGACAAAATCTTCCAGTAATGTAAGATTGCATCCAACTTGATGGTTTTTGGATACTTGTTGTTGCTCACACCCTTATGTGTGCTACAAGCATCAGTAACATCAAATCACATTGTGTGATTTTGCCTACGTGTGTACTAAACCGATGGAAGTCTACTGTCATTCTTAACAGAAAGAAGTGGTTGAGGCAGAAAAAGTGGCACAAAAGAAGACAACTTTATTCATCCAATTCATTAATAATTCATCTGCCAATTATTTCCTCCTCAATCATTTAGTCTGTAAAATACTGACATTTTCTTTTTAATGCCAATCACGGTTTCTTGGCATTGAATAGTATAAGTAAAAGTGAATAAAATGACTAACTGTTTATAAGAATTGTTGCAAAATAGATAACAGGGAGCCTGCAAAGAGGCCGGCACTGACAAACATTAAGGAAATCAGGAAACATTGTTTCCTAATTTATTTCTGAGATTACCCTACAGAGGTACAGTCCACACTGTACCATAGTGGTAAACGAATGCTGTTGTGTTTTCTGGCAGTTATTCTCAGAGAACACTGAAGGCCAAGGTCGTATTTGTATGTGTTGTATGTGTATGCTGCTGAGATGCTTTCAGTGATTTAGTAACGAGCGTTTGGAACAGTGTGGGGTTCGGAGGAAAACTCCAAGACGAAAAAGACCAAAATTTCAACTGTGGAAGGCTGAAAATAGTGAGGAAACAATATGTTTTCCAATTTTCTGCATTGTTATGGACTCAGCTTTAATTTTCGGCTTTGGCAATACACATGTGCACACAAACTAAAAACTAAACTAACTGGACTCACCGCGACATTATAGATGGCCATGCCCACAGCTCGGTGGTCATTAATCTTCTCTGTGGAGATGGACTTGGTCTCATAGGCCAGGAAGATGCCGAGCAGCAGAAGTAAGCCTTTATAACCATATACCACACCTAAGGAGAAGGACAAGATGGAGGTGTGAGGAATGAAGGAATTGTTTGCACTTCTATTCATTTCAAACAGTACTTAAAGAAGTCACAGAGTAAGTTCTTAAACTGTTACAAAGCTTTACTTTTTAAAAGATCATACTGGTGGTTTTACATTCTCCTTTCCTTACTACCTAACTTAGAGACTTAAAATGACTTAAGACATGTATGACTCATTTTAGATGCAGTTTTGGAAAAGCTGATATAAAAAAAGCTCATAAAAGCGCATATCAGCTACTGTGGGTCAGTTTTGTTGGACAGACTGCTAATGTGCTGTTATTCTCTGAAGATATTTACTGGGCTAAAGCCGGCAGAACCACTAATACGGTGCTCTATAGAAACAGAGATGTAGAGAAAATAGAGAATTGACTGAGATATTGATACAGAAGGTGGTTGGTATTCCACTCACCCAGCCAGGTGTTCATCTTTTCTGAGCTGCAGTGCTCCAGTAAAGGCTGGATCAAAACATCCAGATCACCTTTAGGGGCTTCTCTAGTGAATTTCTGTTCATATACATAAAACATGAACACATAGGTGAACAGATACACACTACAACTTAAACAGCAAACATGTAAGATAAAAATGTTTTAACATTTGTGAGTATTCTTTTGGAAGTCTGTAATTAATGGCAACAATTCAATGATTTATAGTTAGTGAACTGTCAGAAAATTGTCAACAGATTTGATTATTTATTATTATTTTATTTATTAGATGACTACAATATATATAATATAATAATATTATAATAATTATAATAAATACAACTACAATATATACTGTTGCCCCTAAAGTTGGAATAAAATATTTTTACCTGCTTCTCATGAAATGATTGTGACAATGTGATTAAATTTTGATAGATATAGTGCATATCTTCTCAAAATTTATATCACAGTGACACTTTATCTATCAAGAATAAATCACACTGTCACAATCATTTCATGAGAACAGGTAAAAAATTCCAACTTTAGGGGCAGCAGTGTATATGGTGATTGAAGCGTCTTAAATTTGTTTGACATTTCAATATATGATAATAATAAATTATTAATTGATTTATCATAGAAATAATCGACAGGTCAATTTATAATAACAATGATCGTTAAAAATGTCAATAATATAATTTTCAGTGTACTATAGCATAACAGTCATAATAATAAGCAAAAATGATTCTGTAATCTGTTTTTTTGTCATACATGTGCACTAATTGAGTTTTCACTTTTAAAATCCATCCATCCATCCATTATCAGGGTACACCCTGGAATCTCAGGGCTGACATAGAAAGACAGACATAACCACTCACACTCACATTCACACCTAGGGGCAATTTAGAGTCGCCTATTAACCTGCATGATGTGACAGTGCTAGACAATGCCGCCCATTGATTAAATTATTTCATTAAAATATCATTAGTCATAAGCCTTCATAAATTTCATTTCACCTTCCTTTATTATTTTTTAGTTTATCAACAGTCAACCCAGCTATTATTATATACAGCAGTAGATATAAGTGAAGAAAATCCTTTATAGATCCTAAGGAAATATAAGTTTCATCTGATATGCACTTTAGATTTTAAGAGAAATGGAACTGTTTGTCCAGTTATGAATAAATAACTAAATGAATGGATGGTCAAACCTCCACTGTGATATGTAAAGGATCCACAATCTGCCAGATCATGAGAGACAGGATGTCGATGCAGAGCAGAACACCAACAGTAGCGTAGAGCTTCCAGGGTTCCAGGTGCTGCTGGGAAACAGAGAGTAAGTGGTCAATACAGCACAGAGAGGATCAGGAAAGGGCACAAATCGCCTCTTTCTGATTCAGTGAGGGGGGATTTATGAGACCATAAAGAGACTAGCCTAAGCTAAACAATGATCCATCACTACCTTATATAAAGTGACAGTAATCAACTTGAGAGCTCAAGAGTTAAGGGATGAAGCTGTCCCTGTGCCTGCTGGTGCGGTACCACCTCCTTGATGGCCCATTAGCACAGCCAGCCTGGGGTCTGCCTGTCAGGAAGTTTAGGATCCAGTCACAGAGGGCGATGTTGAGCCCGAGGTCTCTGAACTTCATGATGAGCTTGAGGGGGTACATTAGTTTTGAACGCTGAACTGTAGTTAATCAGCAGCATTCTCACATTTGTGTTCCTCTGATCCAGGCGGGAGAGGGCAGTGTGGAAAGCTCAGTTAACACTATCTGGAAATGGAATTGTTTAAGCATTTGATAGCTCCTCTGTTGGAAAAGTTTTGATAACAATCAATCTCATATTGGCCTTAAACTGTGCAGTTGAGAGGCTGTGAATGTTGTAGATGTAGTCATGGTGCAACACATAATGAAGCCCTGAACACACTCACACTGCCTCGGGTCTTGGATTTTAAATGTTGAAGCAGCAAGTGTCTCTTCTGCCCTCAGAGAGAAGGGCTACAGCAACTGGAGAATTGGCATTAAATCAGTTAAAGCTAGCTCAAACAGTTTTACATTCAGTTATCCAAACTGATAGGGTTTCTATTTATCAATATTTAGAAACGGACTGTTTCTCTCTGCCAGGAAGATTGTCACTCTTGTTCCACAGCAGAAGTGTTCGCGATGTCCTGTCTTTTAGTAGAGGATGGGGAACTGGGAACAATACAGGCTAATAGATGCTACACAATTTTCAAGAGCAAGCAGTGGGAAAATTAAAGAAGCGTGGTAGTGAGTAAATATAAAAAGATAACACTTAATTGAGGAATACATCATCTCCTGCTGTGGAGCTTGGACCCGAAGTGGTGATGAGTATGTAAAGCCAAAACCCCTGTGGCTTGGCAGAAATGCTTGGGGGGGACATAATTAAATTTAATTGTTCACTATAAGGGGAACCTAAATCCATAGCTTCAAATCCTCATATTTACCTTCCTCTTATCCTTCTTCTCATCCTTCTTAGTGAAGACGGTGTGGACCCACCAGATCTTGGTGAACATGCTGCCATACGCAAGGCTGAAACCCAGACCCAGAAGCCATAGGCGAAACTAGCACAGAGGAAAAGACAGATTGTTATGGTTGATTAATACACACTTTAAACCAGCTGATCTATAATTAATAATCATTCTGGCCTGTTTGAGTTAAATAGCCTTTCAAAAATGACCTTGATATTCAATTAACCTTCTCTCAGGCTGTCTATCTGTCATGCTTCGTTCTATGTCCTGGTTTTGTTCTGGTTTTGTTTAAGTTTTGTATGTCATGTTTCTGTTTCCTTGTTCTGGCGTGTCATGTTTTATTTTGAAATCAACTCTCCCTCATGTTTCAGGTCCCTTTACTTCCTGCCATTGTGTTCCCGCCTGTCTGATTGTCTGCCCCGCCCTGATTGGTTTCCACCTGTTGCCCCTTTCCTCGTGTGTGTGTGTGTGTGTGTATATATAGTCTGCGTCTCCCCTGTCATGTTACACGTTTCATGTTCCTCGTCTCTTGTCATGTATTTCATGTTCCATGCTTCATGTTCTTGATCTTGCCACCCACGAGTGAGTTTTTATGTTCAGGTGATTTTGGATTAGACTTGCTTTTTTTTGAGCCACGGATCAAGTTCTGATTTTGGATCTTGGATTTTTGAAATACCTTTTTTTAATTATTAAAACCTTCAACACCATTCTGGCCGTGAGTCGTGTCCTGCATGTGGGTTCTCCTGCCTGGCTCTAAGAGCATAACACTACCTCCTCCATGAATCAACTGACAACATGAGTAATGGCAATATATATACTAAACAATTTAACAACATACAATATAAACTAACGATTTTCCTAAGCCTACTGGAAGGGATTTGCTTTGGCTCTGATCTCGTTTCTGACATTTTACCACAGGGAATTACATATCACCAACACATTACTGAAAATAAAAGGCAAGTGATCTTCAACTGGACTTTTTTTTACTCAAAGTAATCCTCAGTGGTATTATTAACTTACAACAGGTAACAAAATCTGATTTCTGACATGGAATAGGAATTTCAATGAATGAACAGTGCATGAATGGCAACACCACATTTAGCCTGGTCCCCGACATCTCAACCACCCCCTGACAGAGCCCAGTGTTTTCTCCCATTGGTTCCCCCTTTTTCCCTTTCCCCCATGCAGGTGTGTCTCTTTTCTCCTTGTCTGTGTTGTCTATGTCTGGAGCTGGGCGGAGTTGAGGATGTCTCCCCACACTGACCAGTCTGCCAACCGGCTGTCATCACACACTTGGTCCCGACCATGTGATTAGGCCACCTGCACTGCTGCAGGATAAAAGACCATCTCAGTCATCCACTGTTTGCCAGTTTGTCTGTTACCTTCTCATGGTAAACTGTCAGGCTCATGTACTTCCCTTACATTCCTTCTCTACATTTGCTGGGACAATTCACCTGCCTACCTGCACTTTTTTGTCCCAGCTCCCGTCCTGCAGCCCTCCAAGAAACTCATCCCTAAACTATCCCTGCCCTACTAGTTTCACCAACAAACACTCAATTATCTTGGTCCATTCACCAGCTCCTTATCCTGGAAACCTGTCAGCTCCTAGGCTCCTCATCAGCTCTCTGTTTATCCAGAAGGAGCTCAAGAAAGCTTTCACTGACTGGTTTGACTGTTCTCCATTAAATCCCACTTTGTCTTCTTTCCACTTGAGCTTGTCTCTGTGTGTTTTTGTGTCTGCATCCTGAGGTGCAGCCATTCAGTGTTCTTAAAAGAACAATCTGGCCAGTGGACCCCCGCAGTCCAGGACACAGGATCATTCATCATGCTGTGACTTAACAGGGTGTGCTTCTGGGTCATCACAACAGTAGCATACGAGCACTGTTTGTGTAACCAGTGTAACCAGTCATTAACTCAACAAGTGGCTGTTTTAACCACTCTGCTCTCAGCCTTACTCTCCCTGCAACCTCCTGCCACTCCCCCTGGTCACCACGGCCCAGATTCTTCACCACCACGGGATATCTGTGCAACCTCTCCGGAGCCCTTTTCAGGTCAGCCTAATCTCTGTCAGGGTTCCCTGTTCAAGTGCAACACAGTTCCAGTACATTGTTGGGCTACTACAGGGTAGAGCACTGGTGTGGACAGAGTTTAAACTGGTTTTTGATCAGCCTGATTATCAAGCTAATGCTTTTGTACAACTTATGACCCTCTCTCAGGGACAATGATCTGTTATGGATTACACCATCAAGTTCTGGACACTGGCTGCAAAGGTTGATTGGACAGAGGAGGTACTAAAAGTAGCACTCCTTAAAGGACTGGGAATATGATGCAAAAATTGATTTCTCAAGCTGAACCTCTGAGTGGAGAGGTGATGAGTGTCGATGAGAGTCACCTCTCCTATTTCTATCAGAATTCAGCCAGTTCCTTTAGCCCCAGTTCCTGCTCCCATGAACCCGGCCCCCATTGTCTCCACTCCATCCCCAGCTCATGAGCAGAGCGCTGCAGACACATCAGCTCCAGTGAGTGCCTTAACTGTGGCAAACCTGGCCATTTCATCTCCTCCTGCTTGAAGAAGCCAAAACACAGGGGTCACCAGTAAATATGGGGGTTCTGATGGGCCAAGCTCAGACTACATCCAACAAAAAAAAAACACCAACTCTGGCACTGTCACTTCTCTGTTTTCCCAAATGGAACTCAGAAAGCTTCAAAGTCACTCATTGGTCTGACTGTTCTCCAATAAATTCCTCTGTATTTCTTCCACTTGAGTTTGCGTCTCTTGTGTTTTGTGTTTCTTGTGTCTGCATCCTGAGGTCCAGCCATTCAGTATTCTTAACACCCCAACACCTCAGATTTACTCAGTAATTCAAATAGGTCTTGTGTTTGTCCAACAGCTTGTCAGACTGTTGTAGATGGGATTAAGAAAAAGACGTCATCTTCTTAAAAAGACAGATTCATGAAAAGTACCAACAGAAAAATAGCTACAGAAATGGTGGCAAGCGTGGATGAGAGTCAGGCTACAGAATTATATTATTTCTATTTTCTTTTTTCACTCTATAAATGATATAATATTATTATATAATAACCAATAATAATAATTTGACATTTTTATTTAGTAAATATACTTATTTGATATCTTTTAAAGAGTAAAATAAGAGGATACATATCAATCTGATGTCTGTGTTTTTTAAAGTAAAGACCTGGAATCAGGATGTATTTAGCCTAGCTTAGCATAAGGACTGGAAGCATGGGATTGGTTTAAGGGTCAGTTACATGCTGGAGCTAAACTAAAAAGTGAATGAACATATCAGGGCTTACTCAACCTAGTTATGAAAATTGTTTAAAGAAGCTCTAAGTATACTTGTAACTCCTTTTCATTGAACAAACCAAGCAACAATTGTCTCCTTGGTGTCTTCTATACATCAGCAGTTTCTTCTTTCGTACATTATGTATTATTGGTTATGTCTTAAGTTAGCCTACCACAACTTAAAAACAATGTCATAATCATTATTTGCAACCCTACTTCTCTACTAGAGATTTTTAAGTTTAAAATTAAATCATTGTGTTTGGAGCAACTTTCAAATTGCACCTGGCAGACGACAGGGAACTGCCTCTTGTGGACATGAAGGCCATCGATGCCCAGAGGGAAGACAGCAGCCAGAGCCATCATGCAGCCCACTGCAGTCATGTTGTTAAGAAAGGGCTGAGAGTTCTGAATATACCTGGAGCAAAAGCAGAAATACACACTTTCATGAAGATAACCATAAACAAGTACATAATCATAAACAAATGCATGCACATATAATACTCATACCATAGTGAAAAGGATGGATACCAGTGGCTGCCTGGAAAAAAGGTAAAACTCATTCACATAGTCCCAATTTTTAATTTGGTCCTCAAAACAAGAGTCATTTAGCTTTACAATTATCTCATCTCATTGATTTTAAGTGCTTTCACCTGTTACATGTCATTTAATGAAGCTGATTATTTTCCTTCAACTTACAGTTAGAGGTTCTATATCAAATATTCATAAAATGCTTATTAACCATGGCATATGGTGCAGCATCCTGATGCTCAGGCTCGCACATGTGCTCCGACTCCATAAGCGCTGTGATTTAATTGCAATAAACGGATCAAAAAGTGCTGATATAACTACATTATGATGCTGATTTATAAATAGTCTGAATTTATGCTTTGTCAGGTCTGTCCACAAGCTGTGCTAACATTGCAGCTGCTCCATCAACATTCAAAATAATGTCATTTCTGTATAAATCTGAAGCAGTATCAGAGTTAACTAGCTAGCGTTGCACACTGTTAGTTCTGCAGTGGAGCTGAAGAGGAAAGATACTCTGGAGGATCAGAACTGTTCAGAGTCCTTTACATAGAAATCAGTCTACAGAGTGTAACAGTCGGGGAAAGTTAAGGAAGGTCTCATTTTTCCAGTTATGTTACAGTCTGTTCACACAATGGCAACAAATAATGATAAGAAAAAAATACACTTAAATTGTTCAATACAGCCCCTTTAAACTACTTTGAGGTCTTATACATGAACTGACATTTTTAGGTACTGTCATTACTTACATAAGAGCTGTAAACTGCTTATGGTGCACAGAATCTGTCTGTCTCTAACACTTCCACTCTTGACTGAAATTTCAACATCTTTTAGTTATATATCAGTTATGCTTTAACTGACAATTACAATGCTTTTAGCGCTTATACATCAATTGTCATTTCAACAGCTTTCATCACCTACTTTTTAGATGACATTTAAACGGTTTTCAGGACTTGCTCATCAACTGACTCTAACTGCTTTCAGTGCCTTCACTTTCTCTGTCACCTTTTGGACTGATATCCAACACCTGGGCAGCTGGTTTTCATTGTGATTTTAATATGTACTTATGGATACTTGACACTGGCTTGAGATAGTGTGAACATCATATCTGCTTATATCATTGTTATATATATCAATGTTTCACCACCGATGTGTGCTAATTAAGCTATTAGCGCAGGGGGATCTGAAAAGCCTGATCAGTATTTGCCTTGCAGAAATAATTTACCTTTAACAGTAATACAAGCAGACATGACAGAGTTGAGTTGAGTGACTTCAATTGATACCTTGACTGCTTCACACACTGAAAAAGTTCTGCTGCTTTTTTGTCTGAAAAGTATGCCTGAGTGTGTGATTATGTCTTCATTGTTGATGAAATAAACACCTGCTTGGTCTGCACCTAACCTCTGCCTCAAGCCTCCTGTTTAAGTCAGCCGCTATACGGTCATCCTAACACTGACACTTACCTAAACGTTTTGCCATTGCAGCTGACTAGTGCTGACTAGTGCTAGTGAAGATATTTGGTCATCTTCAGTGCAGAAGTGGATTAAAATACATACACTTAAAACAAAACAGAATGCTTTAAACAGGGTCAATCAGGGTTAATCAGGGTCACAACGAAAAAAATACATTTCACAAGCTCGATCTCGCACAGAAGGATATTTACGGCTGTCAAAGGCTCTGTCTCCCAGTGCAAATACTAAGAGACAAACAATGTCATCATCTGCTGTCAGAGTCAGACTGAAAACCAGTCCAGAGTACTTGCTGTCTGTCAGGAATATAAACTGCAGTAAGTCTGGATTCAACTGTCGGTCTCTACACGTGATCCCTATTAATATTCTGACTCTGCTCAGCAAGTATTACATAGATTACATTATGTCCAAAATGCACTCATATTAAAGGTGTGATTTTGTCTCAGTGTCTCACAGTGTAGGTCCAGAAAAGGGGTATTTTACAAACCATAACCAAAGTAAAGCCTCCAGCTGGTTTTACTACTGTGACTCAGTTAGGCCCAGGACCACTTAATGTCTTTTACCTAACCAAACTGATCTAGTGTTAAGCGTTAAGTGCTATATCAGTTTTACCATTCAATTGCCATCTCAATGCAATTTCACAAATTCAAATTCAAATTCATTGTCCCTCATACAGTATTTATTTATTTATTTTTTGGTTGGAGAGAATTTTATTTCCATGTCAAAAAGGACAAACTGGATGTAACACATGGGAGGGTGACTACGCTGTTAAAGTTTATCAGAACAAAGAAATCTGCATCCCAGTCATAGAATATATACAAAGATGGACGATGTGTCTTCAGTTGCTCCCACTTAATAAAGATGAAGCAAAAACATCCCAGATATAGATGCTGCCATATTGCAACCAGAATCTGTGTATGCAGGTGTGGATACGATCACCTGCTAAAGTAAAAGTTCTATCTCCTCAACGGCCCTACTCTACATTCAATTCGTGAAAAGAAGTCCCAGGTGCCTCCGTGACTACTTCACTCAGAGCTGCTGTGATTTACATCTGTCAATCATGACGTCACACTCCTTTTTTATAGGATAAGCTAACCAATTAAAACCAAACTTATCAGAGAAACGAACAATTGAACACACAAGACGTTTGATGAAACATCCCTAAAGTGACAGAAACCATCTTTGGAGAAAAATTTATGTATTTTTGTCCACCTACTTTTGTCTTTTTGTTTGGCCAATGTCCCATCTGTTAACATGGAGGGGGGCATTTAAAGCCAGCTGCCAGGGGGCAGTCAAGATTCTTAATTTTTTGTTTCACTTTTTGGGCGCTGTCAAGTCTATACAATCTATGATCCTAACACTAGTTTTGATACTGAAAAGGTTGAAAATGTTATTGCATACCTTGTAAAATGAACCCCAGCCTTAAGATTATGAGTTTGTTGGGAGACCAGAAACAGAGTGGGATTAAAAGAAATAATAGCTGGAGGAGAGAAATTCAATTGTGATGTGAGGAGAACCAGTGGAGAACTGGGCAAGTACCTTCTAATAATAAGTAGTGATAGCTAATGATAGTTAATCCTGTGATTATATCACACCACATTTTATAATGCTTTACCTGACCCTAATTCAGAAGTTAGGAAACATTAAAGGACACAAGTTGTGGCCATCAAAACCTTTTTTCCAGTGGGCAGTGTATTTTCACAGTATCTGCAATGGGAGCAGCACATATTTAACTATGCTACAAATGCTGGCAGTTTGATGTGGCGCTGAGCATCTACTCTGCACAGAGCACTTTACATTTGATGTTTTTTTCTGGTTGCCAAGAAATTATGTTCACCAGTGGGTCGTGTGCACTTAAAAGTGTAAAATATAATGTTATAATATTCTATAATATATAATAGGGGTATAACATTTTCCATTCATTGGGAGTACAGTCAGCAGACGGTTTAACATGTCAGTCTCATGAATGAGCACTCCAGTGAAAAGTCACGACGGCAGTCTTACTAGGTTGGACATAGTAACATTTCTATATCACTTTCAGCACCACAGAAGTCTAAACTGAACTTTATGTTCAGATGAACCTAATGGCTGCAGCAGCAAAAAAGATAGGAATGATTTATAAAAAGAACAGCGAAGGAGGTAAAAAAATCCAAATCCTTCAACAGCCACAGTAAAAATGTGACCAGCACACTGTGTCTATAGCATAAATTTTCATTTATGCCAGAAAAAAAGTATATCCAACAAAACATTCTTCATACAACATATGAACTAATTAGTATCAAATGAGAATTAGAACATACATCTTGTCATGTAGTGCTTGTGTATGTCAGGTTTCATGAAGTAGGCAGCAGTACTCCCTCCCTAATAATGTTAAATGAAATTAACTAAATGAACTAAATGTAGCAGTGTATTCACTGTTAGAAGCAGGGGTGAGCATCACTTGCGCTCATGACGGTTATTAATTCAGAGTTCAATACAAAAAGAGTTTCAAAATTCAACAATAATTTAGCCTGTGAGAGAACAATGTTGCTCCTGGTTGTCATAATTCTTTAAATTTTGTGCACCAGTTGCCAAATATTGTACAAGTATTATGTCTGTAAATTACCTTTCATGTCTAAATGGAGCTGTAAGCAACAGTAACATAAAAGACGCCTTTATCTAAATAACAAAAAGTCATCACTTCCCAGGTGAAGCTGGCAATTTTACATATTGCATGTCTGTAAAGATTATTATGTTCAGTCTTAACTGTGCTTTTAGCTCTGGTTTGGTCTCTGTAGTTTGTTAGCTGCTTAATGCTCCACTATGTACAGAAATTCTGTTCTTTGTGCTGGTCAGGATGTGTACAGTGTGTCTTTTACACTTCACTGGGCTGTAAACAAAGAGTTGAAAGAAAAAATCCTCCTTAGAACTGTGAGGAAGTGCAGTGCTGGGTAATAATAGTCATTGGGTTTATCACATAAGCCAGTACCCTTCACATGACACATTTTAGCTATTACTTAAATAGATTATATATGTGTATATATGGTTAGTCACAGTGAGCTGTACCTGACATTGCTGTTGTAGATGTTGAAGGTAAGGCAGATGATTCCCAGCAGGATTCCCAACCCAGCAAAGACAGACACAGACACAAAGAGCTTCTGGGATAGGTAGCGAAACTCTTCAATGACCATTGTCTGGTCTGCAGGGGGTCCTGAGCCTATAAAAACAAAGAGGAGATTATGAAACTGATGAAGAAACAGCAGAGAACAGAGGAGATTATCGAGAGAAAATCAGAAAAGCAGAAAAGTTAAATGCATCCCCAATGTTTGATCCGA
Organism: Scortum barcoo; assembly: GCA_023238725.1. Classification (NCBI taxonomy): domain Eukaryota; kingdom Metazoa; phylum Chordata; class Actinopteri; order Centrarchiformes; family Terapontidae; genus Scortum; species Scortum barcoo. The sequence continues at coordinate 580,117 of CM041548.1, read as the reverse complement.
CGGCTGATCTAACTTTCCGGTCAGCGTCCAGCCATGCTTCAGCCTCCACTGTCCCACTGATGCAGTGAATCACTCACAGTCATTTATTGTGTGACTTCATTCTTAAGGTTCATTTAATGTTCAGATCACAACCAGCCTTAATATGTACACAGATGCAGCTCAAGACTGAGAAAAACAACTAACACCTCTCACCTCTTGGTTTATTTGCTCTGCATTTATTCATGAGGTCATGCTTTGTGAAATTTTATTATTTATTGTATTTATTGTGTTTATTGTTATTTTCACTGTGCACAAGGCTGCGTCAAGTGAGGCTATAACAATAAATAATACTGTAGCCTACATGCTGATATGTTTAAAAGTCATGTTTAACATTATGCATGTGTAAAACAAAATCACTGGCTGTGATATAAATCTATCTATACGTATCACTGAACCTTGCAGAAATCTTAGCCACTGCATGAAATGCCTGAGGCAACTATTCATAGAAACACAAAAGGTAATGAATCTTTACTTTGCAGCTGAGTAGGATTTGATGGACTGTGAGTTGCGATGAGACCTCGTGAATATGGACAGGTGGACAAATGACAGCAAATAAAATAATGGAAATAATTCCTCTATTAAAGACATTAAGCAAGTTATTAGGTAGTGAGTCACAATGCAAACCTGAATGCAATCCATCTATCCCAGGCTATATGCAATCAAACTCAACTCCAGTCCATTTTATATCATCTTACAATTTGCAGAATTATTATCATGGCCTGCAGTGAAAAAAATAGTTTCACCAGGTGGAAATTGTGCCATCACAGGAATGGTTCAGTGCTTCCAGCAACCTTCCAGTTGTGAAAATGCTGTCATCATCCAATGACTCAGCATCCAATAAGAGACAATTACAGGTAAGATCAACCACTAATAATAGTTACACAGAAATCCAGTTAGCTAAAGTTAATATTAAGTGGCAAGTAAACCCATCAATACCACTACTACTAATAAACATTTTGAGAACATGGGTGGTAACGTTGGTGACAGTTGGTGACAGTCGGTGGGTAAAAACACAAGCCCCAGACCAGAGTAAGTTTATGACGGTTTATTCAAGGTTTGAGTGTGAGGTGTAACTAGCATACTTAAAGGTCTAGTCTGGAATTTTAATCAAATATACTTTTTGTCAAATTCATCGACTGTCTACTCACAATCTGCAACCTTTCCATTTTGTGTGTGAGCTTTCCATTCTCCAACTCTGCTGTGCTGTGTTTGTACCGTCTGCAGATACTTTCTGTGAATTTGCTGATGGAAAAGCAGTTCCATTCATATACACCCACTCGCCACACTGAACAATAGACCCTAATATTAGCTAGGGGTGGTAGCTACCTTGCTACCACCCCTAGCTAATATTAGTAGTAGTATTGATTGTGGCCACTCATTTTGTTTTATTTCTAAGACTAATTATAGCCAGCATAGTAACCCATACTGTGAAGCTTTAAAAAAAAGGAAAATAAAGGAGAAAAAAAGGTAGAGGAAAAGTAGAGGAAAAGGTGGAAGAGAAATTAGATGAGTGAGAAAGACCAGGAACTAGTTCTAGTGCTACACTTTCATCAAATATAGAGATGCCCCTGTTGATGGTGCTAAAATGAAAAACGTGCTATGTCTCCAGGTACTGCTAAAGGTAACTGACAGAGACAACTGGCTAAACAAAATGTCTTCCCTCCATAGAGAAAATAACTAAACAAACAGCCTTCATCACTGCATGTCACCAAGGACCAAAAGTTGCAGAGTTTATTAATAGCTTTCAGATTGTGTGGGAATCTAATGGATAAATGTCATCCACTGCTAGTGCAAACTAGGCGTACAACCTCATGTGGCAACTATAAATAAACTATAAAGTGATATTGATTGGCAGACAGATTTTCACAGATCACAGACACTAGCAAACTTTGAACAACATGGAGAGTTTCAGACAAAAGGAAAAAATAATCCTCCTCTAACAATGGCTCACACAGAACTTTCTCACAGGACTTTGCACCCCAACACACACACACACACACACAGACAAGAGAATGGATAAATGTTTCAAACAGTAGAATGGGTAATGATCTAGAGATTGTAAAGGAAATTACTTCACATCAAATCAGCTAACTATACCGTGATTTCCAGAACTCCTGCTCTTGCTTCCTCATAGTATGTCTGATCCAGTATCCAGAACAGTGTGGAAAAATAAAGGACGTATTCAACCGAAATCTGGCTTGCAGCTCCACCATAATGGTGAACCAGATCATCTTAAATGCCTCTTCCATATGTTAGCCACAGTGAAGGCAAGGAAGCGATAAAACATGACCACCTGACACCACCATCACGACCATTTGAACATCTGCATATAAAAATCTCCTGGTTATTGTTGCCATTCTCCAAGTAGTTTAAAGTGTTCCCTACACCAAAAGATAATAATAATAATAATAATAATAATAATAATAATAATAATAATAATAATAAACTTTATTTGTAAACCACTTTTCAAAAACAAGTTTATAAAGTGCTTTACAGACATAAAAACATATAATACACAGTGTGATTATAGATGCAGCAGTGAGTCAGCTAGCATTTTGAGGAGGAAAAAGAAGGAGGAAGCTGAATCAAACCATGAGAAACGCATACCATACCATACTTTGATGTCATTTATCTAATTCATACAGCACAATGCCAGAGTAGGTGGACAATGTTCATTCTGCATCACCCAGAGCCTGAACTCATAACCAATCAATGGCACATGGTGCTCATGCTGAGCTGGCTGGAAAGAATGGAAAAAGACACCAGGGTTGCAATAACAGCCCACACACCATCTCACAACTTGAGGCAATGACAACTCTTATGCAAAACTAGGGTCTTTTTGTACACTAAAATTTAAAACTTTTACAGCCAACCTGTGATAACAATCTAAAAAAAATCACACATAATTCTGCTGGTTTCATGTGTATTACAAAATACTCCTGTTCATGTGCATTAGACATACCCTCAAACTCTGATAATTTTATATTGTTTCAACTGTACTGAGTGACAGTTCATGATAACAAACATGAACAATGGAAATATGAGCAATCGTGGAAAAAACATTTGGCTGTCACAGAGACCCATGTTTGAAAGAAGCGAACTCCTTGGAATATTTTGTAATGAAAACATGTAGCTCTGGGCTAGATCTTTCACCACAGAAAATCTGCTACTCTTCTAAACTACAGGAATGTAAGCTAGCGTTAAATTTACATTGTATTTACAATATGGGCTCTGCGTGGCAGAGCATGTGGGAGAAAAGAACTGCGAGTGTGTCACTGTTGCCTACTTTGCAGTGTTTTTAAAGCATCTGAAGCTTCAGCTGTGTCAAAGGAGCCCCCAGGCAAAGCAGTGTGAGCTCTGTGAGACTTGGCATGTTTGAATGAGATGTTAATAGCGGCCATGTTGCCATGGAGTCTTAAGGTCAGAATAGTAACAGGAGCTTTTTTTTTGTCTCACAGAAATGTGTTTCTATGGAGGCTGCTGGTATGTATGCAGTTGAGGATGTGTCACACTTTAGAGTATGATGCAGAGAAGACTTTGAGAATTACTTCAAAAGCTTACTGTGTGCTATTCATATGGCAGCTATTTTTGATTCACATCACATTCACATTACAAAAAACTGTGAGGCAGTTGAAAGCAATAGCAGGAAATAAATATTTTAAAACAAAAAGATGATAAATTAATGAAATCAGTAATATTAACAATATTTTGCAGTCAGCTACATCATCTTCAAAGCACTAAAGTTGGATTTTTAACATCTGTAGCACACATTGTGAAAGCATGATATTAGTACTGATCATTGTTTGCCAAGTTAAATGAAAAACTGTATCAATTACCCACAGATTACTTACGAATAACTTAACAGTAATGACATTACATAAAAGTAATCAGACTATTATATACAGACAATTTCTTTTTTTATTTATTTCATTCCTTTTAGTCATTCCTCCTGTTTTTACTGCCCGTCAAGAGAACCCTTACTAACATGTTTGACCAACCAACTGGGATCCGAACATTCAGGGCAATAACTCATTTCCTGCAATTTTAAATATACTACACTTCATAAGAATAAGAAATTGTCACTAGAGTACAAAACTAACTGGTATTTTCAGTAGGTATGTCCTGATCAATTGTTCGCCCCAGATCCCAGTTCCAGTTTTTCTTTTTTCAAAATAAAGTTGTAGTAGGAGAGGTAGAAGTAGTCATTAATTTGGGCCTTATTGACACTTTTCCAAAGTAATACACATAATAAAGAATAAATAACAACAGTGAATTTAATTAAGTTTTTTTAATTTAATATAATAAGGAAAACAAAAGAAATACTGGCTAAAAAATGTGTCAGCTGTAGCTTAAGTCGATTTTACTGATCCTCTTACTTTGCATATTGTCATAAGCAACCAAAGTTCCAAACACATTATCAGTTACACCTCATTACCTTATAACTGTTATATCTCACCTTATAACTGTTCACCACCTTATTTTAAAAACATTTTATTTAAATATGCAAAGTGAACTACATATTCTTAAGCCACAACTGTTTCCCATGTTAACTCCTCTGACAGATATCCATCTGTCCTTTGAATTGTCCTGACCCTTGTTTTTTTTCTACATTACTGATTTATCAGTTTTCAAATATTATAAACTTTATTTTACTTGAATTCAGTGATTCAGTTAGTTAACCATATCATATCAAACCATATCTTTGAAACTTTCCACTGCATTCATAAGCATTTACAAACTTTTCCCAGAACAATATAATTTAGTGTGGCTAACAAATAGAACAAATTTGAGATATTTTGATATGTTATAAATATATCTTATATAAACTGTTGCCCATAAAGTTGGAATAAAATATTTTTTACCTCTTCTCATGAAATGATTGTGACAATGTGATTTATTCTTGATAGATAATTAGTATTTAGTATATATTAGTATATATTGATATCAAGGTAACTTGAGAATATTTGCTTCTGATATACACTGCTCAAAAAAATAAAGGGAACACTTAAACAACACAATGTAACTTCAAGTCAATCACACTTCTGTGAAATCAAACTGTCCACTTAGGAAGCAACACTGATTGACAATCAATTTCACATGCTGTTGTGCAAATGGAATAGACAACAGGTGGAAATTATAGGCAATTAGCAAGACACCCCCAATAAAGGAGTGGTTCTGCAGGTGGTGACCACAGACCACTTCTCAGTTCCTATGCTTTCTGGCTGATGTTTTGGTCACTTTTGAATGCTGGCGGTGCTTTCACTCTAGTGGTAGCATGAGATGGAGTCTACAACCCACACAAGTGGCTCAGGTAGTGCAGCTCATCCAGGATGGCACATCAATGCGAGCTGTGGCAAGAAGGTTTGCTGTGTCTGTCAGCGTAGTGTCCAGAGCATGGAGGCGCTACCAGGAGACAGGCCAGTACATCAGGAGACGTGGAGGAGGCCGTAGGAGGGCAACAACCCAGCAGCAGGCCACAAATGTGCATGTGTGTCTGCTCAAACGGTCAGAAACAGACTCCATGAGGGTGGTATGAGGGCCCGACGTCCACAGGTGGGGGTTGTGCTTACAGCCCAACACCGTGCAGGACGTTTGGCATTTGCCAGAGAACACCAAGATTGGCAAATTCGCCACTGGCGCCCTGTGCTCTTCACAGATGAAAGCAGGTTCACACTGAGCACATGTGACAGACGTGACAGAGTCTGGAGACGCCGTGGAGAACGTTCTGCTGCCTGCAACATCCTCCAGCATGACCGGTTTGGCAGTGGGTCAGTAATGGTGTGGGGTGGCATTTCTTTGGGGGGCCGCACAGCCCTCCATGTGCTCGCCAGAGGTAGCCTGACTGCCATTAGGTACTGAGATGAGATCCTCAGACCCCTTGTGAGACCATATGCTGGTGCGGTTGGCCCTGGGTTCCTCCTAATGCAAGACAATGCTAGACCTCATGTGGCTGGAGTGTGTCAGCAGTTCCTGCAAGACGAAGGCATTGATGCTATGGACTGGCCCGCCCATTCCCCAGACCTGAATCCAATTGAGCACATCTGGGACATCATGTCTCGCTCCATCCACCAACGCCACGTTGCACCACAGACTGTCCAGGAGTTGGTGGATGCTTTAGTCCAGGTCTTGGGAGGAGATCCCTCAGGAGACCATCCGCCACCTCATCAGGAGCATGCCCAGGCGTTGTAGGGAGGTCATACAGGCACGTGGAGGCCACACACACTACTGAGCCTCATTTTGACTTTGACTTGTTTTAAGGACATTACATCAAAGTTGGATCAGCCTGTAGTGTGTTTTTCCACTTTAATTTTGAGTGTGACTCCAAATCCAGACCTCCATGGGTTAATAAATTTGATTTCCATTGATAATTTTTGTGTGATTTTGTTGTCAGCACATTCAACTATGTAAAGAACAAAGTATTTAATAAGAATATTTCATTCATTCAGATCTAGGATGTGTTATTTTAGTGTTCCCTTTATTTTTTTGAGCAGTGTATTATCCTTCTGTATCTTTCTTGACCATATCTTTCCAGTTTCTTCAATAAGCATGATCAGTAATATCATTTTTTTTAAAGTCTGTAAACACTTGAACACATTCCTTGTTCTCCATTGCAGTGGATATATCCTTTACCAGGTGGTCACTCAACAAATAGTGTTTGCATAAAATGACCTTGTCCTTGCTCATATAGATTGCCATTTTTTTTAAGAACTGGGGCATCATAGAAATTAGTCTGTGATAGAAGATAATATGTCTATCTAAACTTTTATGAATAGGAATGACCTCTGTTTACATTTTACTGAGAAATATACCTGTTTATACTTTACTTACACACACAAACACACACTGAGACAGGGACTTCATGATGCATTCACTTGCACCTTGTGAACACTGATATCTGCATCACTTTATTAGAATCAAGAATCTCTATTGTCATCATGTTTTCACATAATGAAATTAAGATTGGTGACTTCCAGCTTTGAAATATAAATATATGTATGTAAAATATGTAATATGTACATAAATGTCTAAAGATTTAAAGTTGTAGCAGCCATGTACAGTGGGGGGGGGAAATAGGAATAGTTCTCAATAGGGGGAAATGGATTGTACAGCTCTGGGGAAAAAGCTGTTTTTCAGTCTGGTAGTTTTGGTCTTTATGTTTCTGTACCGTTTTCCAGAGGGAAGCGGTACAAAAACATATAAAGACCAGAACAGTCCATTTCCCGGGTGGGTAGGGTCGACAATACGTCAGGGCCTTCTTCTGGATCCGGCCAGTGTATATTGAGTCCAGGTCTGACTTTCCCACAATCCCTGTGCTGTTTTCACCACCTGGGCTAAGTCTTTTGGGTCTTGTGCAGTGCAGGCTGCCATACCACACTGCTGCACTGAGGCAGAGGATGCTCTCTATTGTGGCCCTGTAGAGGTTTGTCAGGAGCTGAGCTCAACTGCTTCCCTGTGGATGAGGAGAGGAGTGTGCTCTGTCCTCCTGGACCTCCTCTAGTCCACTATGACCTCCTTTTGGTTTTGCTGGTGTTCAGAACAAGGTTGTTGTTTGAGCACCACTGAGTAAGGTGCTGGATCTCCTCTCTGTAGTGGGTCTCATCATTGTCCGATATGAGGCCCACTATGGTGGTGTGTCGTCTGCAAACTTTACGATGGTGTTTGTGGAAGTGGATGGCAGGCAGAACAGTCACTGGTGAAGAGAGTGAAGAGGGCTGGGCTGAGCACACAGCCCTGTGGTGTGCCTGTGCTCAGGACCAGTGTAGAGGATGTGTTGTCCCCGATTCTCACCACCTGAGGCCTGTTGGTGAGGTAAGTCCCTGATCCAATGGCACAGTGATGAGGGCAGTCCCAGGTTGTGGAGCTTCAGTATCAGCTTGTCTGGGATCACTGTGTTGAAGGCTGAACTGAAGTCCACAAATAGCATCCTTCACATAGGTGTTAGGAAGCTGTAGATGGGTCAGGGCTGTGTGAAGTGCAGTGGAGACTGCATCCTCTGTCGATCTGTATTATTATCTGTATTATGTGATGCATTTTGAAGTGCACCTCAAAAACTATAACTAAATGTATGATCTATTCTCAGTTCACTATCTATACACCATGGAGGTTGTTTAAAACAGGAAAGTTTCTATGCATTTCCTTTCTTGAGATACATAGGCCTGTCTGTCCTAACTTTCTGCTATTTTAATTATTAGATGCTAAAATTCAAGTGATGGGTAGATTCCATGGGTAGATTTGAAAAATTCTTAGAGAATTTATCGATTTGTTATCAGCAAACTCAACCATATACGCTTACAGTACATCTGTGATCATTATTCTAGTTGTTTTACTGCAGCATTATTTAATAATTACATTGTAAATCCATATCCAATATGTATACATTTATGCTGGTACAAAATATAGTTGACCAAAACAATATTAACAAAAAGAAACAGTCCCCTTGGCTAGTGAATAAAATTCATTTTGGACATTCATTGGGCTTAACTAGGTTAAGTTACTGAACACCAGTTGAGGAAAAACTACAGAGATAATATTGATTGTGTACAAAGAGTATGCAGTGGTCAACAAAAAAAAAAAAGTTGCAGTATGCATTTGAAGTTGCACAAAGAACGGTATACAGAGTTTGAATTACATAATGACAATCCTTGGAATAAAGAGAGCCCTGTACAGAGCAGACGTGCTCCAGTGAACTATAGCCTTACAACAAACCCACACCATGCTGCACCAGAACATACCTAACACCACCGGACAGTGGACCTAACACTATCAACATGCCAAAGATATAGGCAGATCTATACCGTAAAGGGAATAGTTCACTGGCAGGAGTGCGGGTGACCTTTAGTTAATGGCTGATGAAACTCGAATTCAGCCAGAGCAAACCCCTAGCACCGCTTTGCCTGATTTTGTGGAAAACTGTGTGAAAAATATATGTAATACCTCCTTGTCTTATATCTGCTGTTTTTGTCATGTTTGACCTATTGCTTTTTTTTTTTTAATTTACTTTTTCATTTTGATGCACATCAAGTCTATGCCTTGTGTATGCAATGTGCTATACACATGGAGTTGATTGACTGAATTATAAGTGGAAGATTTATTATTGAAATTATGTACAGAGAAGAGTACTTTATGACTTAAGACTTTAAGGCTTTAAGACTCGAAGCTCAAAGTTTAGGACAGGACTTGAGTGCAAAGACTAGAGACTTATTAATGACTTGCAAAACAATGACTTGGTCGGTTTGCGTAACATCAGACGCAAATTGCCTGGTCTATATGAGTTTTCTTGTCATTTTGTTATTTTGTTTCCACACAAAAAAGAGAAATAAAATAAAATAAAATAACGTAAAATAAAATATATAAATTATTGTGAAATAATGAAAATAATGTGAGTACATGGGGATGTCTGCTGTTCACTTCAGCACTATTTGGGAAGGGAGCAGAGGCTATTGCCACATCTTCTAACATTACCGTGGTACTGAGCTTGTCCTTGCATAAAGTTACACAACAGTGCAATCTTTCCTACTGTATATTGCAACTACTGCACAACAATTCTCCAAGGTATGAATAATATAGTAATATCTTATGTTGTCTTATTACCCTGTTGTCTGCTGAGAGAGACAGATTCGCTGATTGAGCATCCATGTGGGATTGAGGACACCTGAGATAGACCACACCAGAACCAACACTGTGTCTCCGTCCTCCTTCCAGAGCAACTTCCCTCCTGGCTTTCCTGTGATTGGAGGTTGATATAGTAATGATAATAGATGGCTTCAAGTATTTCACTCATGCTTGCCAACAATCCTTGCTGGTGTCTTAAGGTGATTCCACAGGTTAGTATTAAAGTTTTCAACCACTTAGTGTTCTCCTGTGTTTCCACAAATGAATAAATCTTCCAAGATATCAGGCTTTATGTATGCAGAGGTCCTCTTTCAGTCATTATTGTCTGTCACTGGCATTTATAGCTTCTTTCTTTCATCCAATAATTGTTCATCACTGTATTCACTGAATTTATCCATTGTTGCATTTATTCATTCATTTGTATGTTTGTATGTATTAAGCATTATAGTCACTATATACAAGTCAAAAACTTAGTAGCAACCTCCGGTATTTAGGCATTGTTTGGCGTTTTTTTTTACTTTTTTAAAGAGTGCGTCCTGAGGTAAATTTAATGCAAGTTATTTATCTTTTTTAGTATAAATATTGGTTCTTTCTGATAGCCTGAAGATGACTGCATTCACTCTCAGTTAATGTGTTTACTGAATATTTTTGGTGCTTATTCGTCATATTCACTACAGTACTTGTCTCTCATAATCCCATCATATTTTGGTATAGCCTGTGCACACAACTGATTATCATTTAAACAGTCAACTTCCTCAGAGTACTTACTAGAACTAACCAGAAACAAGGACCAAACTTATACAGTTAAACACAAATAAATAAAAAGTGTACAAGTAGCAAATTAAACAGGCCAACTCTTCTTTTAGAGTCAACAACAGAATCACAGCACACCACAGAGATGTACTACGCTGTGGAGTTTTTATTGAAAGATTCAAGATTCAAAATCCTGAATCTTGAATCTTACAATAGAAACTCCACAGCAGCTGTAGCCACAAACACACATTAGAGCAAAAAGAAAGAGTTTATGCACATCATGTTGCACACACTGTACTCACCTGTCTGAAGAACACTGTGTGAGTCTTGTAAAGTTCTCTAAGGTTTGCTTTAGGTTTAATTTTCCTGTTTGTTCTCAAAGAATAAAATAACGAGTCCACTCAGCCTGTCCCGCTATTGTCAAAAACAGCACTGTGAAAGTCCCAACAGTGAATGCAGAAATCACGACTGGAGGTTCCATAATGGGAATTTCAACATTTTACTTTATCACTCGTTTCTTTTCCCTTGTTCCAGTTTATCGTGACTTTATGTGACTTTTGTTTCTATCCTGTAAGGGATGTGAAGTACTTGAGATAAAAAGGTACTTACATGAAAGATAAATGACTGATTTTTACAAATACTCAAAGTACACAAAAAATACTTTGTTTAAGTAATGAAATGAAATGTAATTAGTTGTAAATCCATAACTTGCTAGTGTCATTATCATATCGAAACTTCCAACAAGCTAAACTAAGATAGTGAACATAGCTAACAACAGCATTTTAGTACAGCTGTGCCAGTGGTACAGCCTCACAGAGCCACAAGCATGGTTGCAGACACTTATTCCTGTTACCTTGATTGCAAAGTTAGAAACATAATATTTGCAAAAGCTTATAGCAACAAAAGAGTATGTCACACTCTCATGATGTGATGAAATGTTTTTTATCCCACTTATAACAGCAATGCCTTTGTCAGTAAAGAAAAGCGCAGTAGAAAAAATGTAAGAATCCGGCATCATGACTCAAAGATTCTGCACTGTGCATGGAAGTGGGTGTAAGTGTTTGCTGAGTACAGCCAGGCATGTGTGTGGGTTACAGAAACAGTGAGTGTGTGTGTATGTGTGTGTGTGTGTGTGTCCTTTGGGGAAAAGTGTTCTCCAACACTAATACCTCTCCCTGCCCTTGATGGTGGAATCGGGACAGTATGTTACCATGGCGACTGGCCCCATAATGGTTACCATGGCAATATGAGAGAGAAGCAGCGATGCAGCAGTGGTTGTCAAGGAGACTGAAAGATTGAGGGAGGAGAAGAGACGAGATTGTGAATAAATACTGAGAAATAACAGTGAGACAGAGATGGAGAGATGAGATGAGAAGAATTAGAGAGATGCAAAAAGATAAGAAGTTAAAGAAGGGATTAGGGAGGAATAGACTGCACAGAAAGGAAGGGAAAAAACACAGAGAGAAGAAAAGGGTAAGACACAAGAACAGAAATGGATTTAGACTAATGTGTCTTGAAAGAAACCCTGAGCTTTGATGAATCACAATGTAGCAAACAATCTATGACAAAGCCCTTGTTATCCTGAGGAACCTGTTTCTGTCATTTTACTGCTCTGGCTATTTTTGGTGTTAACCGGCAGGAAGGACACTGCTCACCAACCATACCGGCTGGGAAGAGGGAGGACATCTTGACAAGTGCCTGGGGGTGACTGGATGTCATGCACATGAAACTCAGCTCATCCACTGTCCAGATGGCCCAGACAGTCTCACTGGACAAAGCGTGACTGCAGGGTCAAACTCCAAAAGCCCAGGAGGCAGCACTTCGTCTGCTCCTCCCGGGTCTTGTCAAACCAGAATGAGAGGCCACTATGATGACCTTCCTGTCTGTTGGCGTGGTTACAAAGAACTAGTTTCTGGCAAACAGCCAAAATGTATCAGCGCTTACAGCTTTTCAGTGACAGCAGATGAGACTGACGTAAAATGCTACAAGGGGACATTACAGCTTGGCTTGATGCTGATGTGGTGATAAATATTTTTGAATTAGCAGGAATTTGGCTTGTTGTGATTGTGGTATTATGAGAAGTAACACCTATACCTATCTTAGGATAGGCAAGTCACTGAAAGTTGATTTTCAAACTATTCTGAAAGTACATTTAAATCTTAATCACTCATCAATCAGTAAATTTAAGTTACTCTACTTACTTGCTCCACAGTACTATTTCCATCAGCATAACAACAGTAATGTTATACTCTACTCTTTTTAAAACAAACACTGCTGTCATCAATTGATTTCATCCACTTCTTCTGTACTGTTTCTTCGGTCACTGTTAAACTCAGCATTTCCTGCACGGTTCACAATGAAAACCTTCTATAAAAGGGAGGAAGTATGTCCTTCTTCTCGAAGGTTTTTAATATGATGCATGAGTACAGGAAGTGTTGTGTTTCACTGAAAGCAATGTAACACTCACAAAATTAAATAAAATAGTAGAAAGAGTTAATTGAGACTTAAGCTCAGTAGAATTTGTTCATTTTGAAAGTACATTAAAACAGGATGAGATCAGAAATCAGGGAGCCATCCAACTAAAATATAGCAGCACTGAGAGACTGAGACAGCACTTGTGACAGATAGTTGAACAAACATGGAAAGTGAATAAACAACTGAAGGTCGATCCATATCTACCAGCCCCTCCCCGCCACTGAACATTGCATCACTCAGTTTTGTTTTCCATTTCACAGACTTGTAACATCGTCCACAGCTGCCAGAGCATTAACCACTGTTAGATCTGCATCTTGTCAGTGCTCAGGGAGGCAGAACTGACACATAGCTCCCCTGTGTGCTGATTAGGGAACACAGTTTCATTCAACTGTCAAGGACATGGGGCCCTATCCCATTACACCACCACCCAGATATCATCTGTTTTGTTTTGCTTCATCTTATTGCACTACCTATTCATTTATTCATTCATGACATTCATTTCATGACTTGGAGTTGGCTCTCATCTTTAATTAGTAAATGGAATGAAACTGTTAGAAAAAACAGGAGATTAGAGGGTAGAAGGAGTGAAACAGTGATACAGATAAAAAAGAGCTACGGATGATACAAGTCCCTCACCTATCCACTTGTCATTCCCATACCACGACAAATTGCCTTTAGTGCTGTCGTAGTATCCAATCTTCTTATAGCTCCCTCCTGTGAGAAAGACAGACAAACAGAGACAGAATGGGGGAATTATTAAAGTACAGAAGGGTGGAGGAAAAATCAAAAATCAATCAGTAAGGTGTTGAACCACCATTTGCTGCCAGAGCTCCTACATTTCTCTGGTAGCTCTAATTAACTGGAGCTTCTACCATTAGGCAGACAAGAGTATATAGCTTTTCTTTCATTGTCATTTACATTCATACACATCTGCTGCACAGCATGATTATGTGTTGATGCCACTGAGTTTTTAAAACACAGAATCAACTTGGGAGGGGCAGTTGTGATATTATGACATGCTGAGAGCATACCTGCTAGCATGTTCATCTTTTTTAAGCACTAACCATGTGCCTTTCTTGTGAACTTATGAATAATTCTGCAGCATTTTGCTGTGCTTCCCTCCACCTTTTTCTCAACACTGTTACAAATACCAGTGTTTCATTTCCCTGCCTCAGACACTTGCCACCTTTCACAATAGAACATAAAGCAATCCTTGATTTACAGCAGCAGCAGTGGATGTCATAACCACATTTATATCTGCTAATAACATCTGATCTGGATATATTATCTTGACAAGAACAAAAGCAGTTTAATGGAGGTGTAAAGGCATGAAGGACACATTGTGATCAGAATACTATCCTAATCGACCTGGAGTCTCTTGTCAGATTTGAAGGTTGGAGTTGGGGTTGAGGCTAAGGTTTGGGTTTAGGGTGTACACCATGTGTAAATGCAGTCTCTGTAGGGCCCTGTAAAAGACAGTGTAGAGAGAGGAAGGTTGTCACTGGAAAAACTGTTGCTGTATATTTCTACAGGAAAAAAAGTCCCTCTTTGACCTAATTCATGCTGGCTTTAACAGCTACACTTCCACAGCAGCTGATGCTGACCATCCATGTGACCCCTGTAGCCTGAAAACGTATTTCCATTTTTTAGGCAGTATACATTGGCTACAGCAGGATCCTCTATTGTACTGCACTGCTTAAAAAAGAGAACACTTAAATCACACATTGGATCTTCAACAAAATATTCAAGTTCAGAAATCTTTACTGTACATTGTGTAATTCAATGAGAACAAAATGACAGTCCATGGTAACCAAAATCACAAACTAATTTAGGACTGGACTCAGTAGCATCCCAGATGTCCTCAACTGGATTTAAGTCTGGGGAACGTGAGGGCCAGTCAATGGCATCAGTGCCTTCTCTGGCCATATGGGGCCGGGAATTGTCTGCACCAGGTGGAACCCAGGGACCACTGCACCAGTATACAGTCTGACAATGGCTCTGAGGATTTCATCCCAGTACCTGACAGCGGTCAGGGTACTGCTGGCTAACACGTGGAGGTCTGGGGTGAGTGACCATCACTGGGTCACTGACTTGGTATTATACTGTGATGATTCAGTGTGTATATACTATAGCACATGACTGAAATGCATTGACCTTTCAAGGTACTCAAACTTCTGCTACTTCCTTGGTCATTTCAAAGCCTTAAAACTACTTATTACTACAAACTACAGACTGCAGTAAAGCCAATTTTTTTTTTTTGAGAAGCTGATAAGGGGCTTGAATGAGCATTTATTATTTCCATTTTATCTTTCCCCAGCCCGGAAACTGTAACTTATCACTCACCACCTCCTTGTTGGATGAAAAAGCCCAGCCTTGACAAAGATAATCAGCACAACAAGCATATTTTTTTTTATCAGTGCCAAAAACAGAGAGAGCCTTCAATAGTCACAGACCTCAGCGCTGTCCAAGACACATAAAGCACAGACAGACTGAGGTAGCCACCTAACTCATGCTGCTACAGATAAGACACTTACATCACCATGTGATCATTCACCATCTCTCTCCAATTCCATGAAAAACACAATGATGCAACCATCTAACAAGAAAACTGCCAGTCCTGTGATTAATTCAGAGTAAAAATTTTATTACTATAGGGGAAAGCTGTATTTTTAATTGTGTACAGACCATTGCTGGACAACACAGACACACCGTTAACCTTACTTTCCTGAGATAAACACATTAAACAATCCATATCCAAATCCAATCCAAACAATCCACACTTATATTATTTTACTTATATTATACTTATATTTTCAGTTGTAATTCAATACAAGAGGTGTACATTGTGATAACTCATGTGTCTTTGTTATTAAATGCAGGAAAGCCACGAGCTGACTTCTTTGACTTCTTGAAGTCCTGGCTGTGGGTCCACCTCAGCTTGGGTCCACCCAAGCTGCGTAGCTTGGGTCCACACAGTTAACGCTAAATTTTAAAGTACTTTTCATTTAATTAAGTTAAATTGCGTTAGACCTTTTATTCATAGTTATATGGAATGTTTAATTTAATGGATAAGGAAGCATTACTGACAACGGCTAAACACAAATAGCTTAATTAGCTAACGTTAGCAGCTAGCTGATGCTAGTGACTACCTGATGCTAACAATGTTTGTCTGGGCAAATGCCATTCAAACAAGGCAGATGTGTTTTTTCCAACTGGTTAGTAAGAATTATCTGGATTCTTGTACACCAACTTGTCATTATAGTGTTAAGTCTACAGGAGCATCTGGGTTGATATTTTGGTGGCTAAAACCAAAACAGCTTGATAATTATTATTTGTGTTTTAAACCATTCAGAAGGTATTCATGGAATTTGGAGCTTTTTGTAAGGGTCAGATCCCTCAAAAACAAACTTCTTCAGTTAATCCAGCCCAACCCATTAAGCTCACACTCGGCCTGGGAGTTTTGAATTACAGACTTTCTTGTATCGTCTTGTAGAATGATGTTGCCTGCCTATACCTGTCCTGCATTTGAGTCCTCCTGCTCTGAAACTGTGCGTTAAACTGTCATCAGACCATTAATAATAGACAATTTTACAGAACCGGGGATTATATTGAACAATGTTTTTGCATATCCAGTGCCAGTGTTTGGAAAATTCCTTTTCTACAATATCTGCACATGAAAACTACTGTATGAAAAGTTAGTGAAGGGCAAATGGAAAATGTCTGACCTCCATAATCTGAACTTTCTGGTTTTCCACAGACTGTGAGGTATGGCATTGTTTAATTTAGACTTAATTCCTATTCAGAGTGACTCTAGACATTATAATTGGCATGTATGGAACTATGGTTCCATTTATTTTTCAGATTCTCTTTTTATGTCAGATGGGGATTATAATGAAGACTTCTGAAAGAATATATTGCTCTATAGTCACTGCTATGCTATTTACAGTAAGCATCCTACTGTTCAACAAAACGTTTACCCTGATGTTTATTTGAATTTACAATGTTTAAATAAGATGGTGGCACTTGCACATCAGACTATGGCCTAAAGTCATTGAGTGTGGTTGATAATGTACACCTCATCTGTCACATCAAGCCTGTGCCATAAGAGTTGAATCAGCTGTTCTACTATG
Source organism: Scortum barcoo (assembly GCA_023238725.1). NCBI lineage: Eukaryota > Metazoa > Chordata > Actinopteri > Centrarchiformes > Terapontidae > Scortum > Scortum barcoo. The sequence continues at coordinate 563,108 of CM041548.1, read as the reverse complement.
CTGGCTGGCAGCGCCTCGCCTGTTCAAATGTTTTGCTAGCTAATCACATCTCACATGATGTTTCTGGGTTTGAATGTAAAGGAGGTGTCTGCAATATAAACAAGGTGTTATCAATATAGTTTAAATCAATAATAATCAAATCTTGGATTTCTGGGCTAGATTTTTTAATGGTACATTTTTAAGAGAAAATGACTTTCCAGATAATGTGTTTCTATCAGAGATCCTGAGTAACTTTGCAAAATGCTTATTTTAACAACAGTGATGCCAGGGCTGTAACAGTGGCCTTTTTGAAACTGTCCAACTTTCAGTAGAATAGAATTTTTTTAAATGCAGATAATTTTTTATATACTTACAGGCACATGCATAAAAGAATAGTCTTGCAAAGACAATGACCACATGAAATATAAAATATAAAATACTTTACACATACAGTATGACTTTATGTTTGAAAACCTTACATGGTAAATACGCCATGTAAGGTATACTATACTATATAGTATACTATACACTAATATATATTTACAATTTGATGGAGAATCACTAGTGTGTGTAGTGTTGATAATCTGTTTATTAAAATTAATCCTTAGAACAGGGACATGTGATGTGGCATACCTTGAAGCTGTTCAATAAGAGTCCAGGCCATTCGAGAACCTTGAGCATCAAATACAACATGACCCTGAAAGAAAAGACAGAATTTTAATTCAGCAACATCTACTTCCAGAAAGTCCAGGTATGTGCTGGAGAGCTATCAGCAGTTCTGAGAGAGATTAAGTGGAGACTAACAACCAGGGCTCAATCAGCAGGACCATGTGGGCTGGACTAAACAACATCAAGTCTGAGGTGATGAACATCTGAACATCTCTGCATGGTTTGAGAGCAACACCCTGGCAAATGAGGTACAACAGGCCCTGTCCCTTGCTTATTAGTCATACCCAGAGTATGTGTATTTGTGCAGATCCTTTAAATGGATTAATGCAAAGCACCAGGACCTGACAGCATCGCTGGCTGAGCTCTCAAGGTATGTAAAGATCAGAGGGCAATGCTGTCACAGGCTTTTTCAACCTGTCACTGTAGTATGTAGCTCTCACATGTTTCAAAGAGATCACATTTGTGTGGCACTGTATGCCTGTAGCTGGTGCTTGGCTGCCCTGCTACCAATTCCTTTCTGGGCCCTGCTCAAGTACTGGGCCTTAGCTCCACTAAAACACACTAGTCATTGAAGACTGGTGTTATCACATCATGTTATCACCTTGCCACTGAGAGTACACTTTGGATGGTAAGGGGGAGATCATCCTATTTATTTGTCTGGCTTCTGCTTCTCCTGTTGCGTACCCTTTGCTTGGCAGTCTCCAGTGCCTCAGGTACACGCAGTTTCTGTAGCTTTGAGAGTTGACTAACTTCACTCTGTGTTGCTTTGATCTTTGCATCCTGCCTCCTTCTCCATCGGGGTAGTGCTCTTTTTGCTCTTTTGTTCATCTTGTAGCCAAGCATATTTAGAATCACTGTTGCCATGGCATATATCAACTGATTGATCTCAGTTATGGTCCTAGTAAGGATAGTCTGTACTGCTGTGTTCACATCCTGTAGCAGACTTTGCCCTTAGTTTTGGTAATCAGCTGCTAGTGTGCCGGGTTTCCAGCTGAGTTATGATCTTCAATGTCAGATCAGACACCCTTGCATTAAAGGAATCTCTTTTTTTGTTTTAGTAGCCCACTTTCTGATCAGGTTGCCCTGATCCTCCAACACAGTTCTTGATGACGTGGATGACATCCAAACCAGTATGACTCTTTTCCACTAGCACCTACTCGGCTTGGCTCGGCTTGACTCGACTCAGTTTCGGCCATTCGTTTTACATTACAATAGAGTACCACCTCAGCGTGGGTCAGGTTAATCGTCCTTAGCAACACGGCTGAAACTCCAGCGACGTCAATTGTTATGTGACACAAACACGAAACAACTATGGAGGCCACGAGACAAAGAAATGTCTGCACCTCGTCGCTGCTCCACGGGGTTGATTTCTGTGCAGCGATCTCTGATCGTATCGTTCGTTGTTGTTATTGTGTTTTAAAAATGGCACAGTTGACACTTATGAACAAATCGCTCTCCCAACTCATCTAGTGACGTCAGGCCCTGGCCAATCAGTGGCCTGCCGTCTGCCGACGTCACATTTTCGGCTCGACTCAGCTCGCTTGGAACCCCGGCCGAGTAGGTACTAGAAAAGTACCTGGTAACAGGTACTAACACGTAATGGAAACACATAAAAAGTCGAGTCGAGTAGGTTCTTGTGGAAAAGGGCCATTGTATTTGTGGCTTCACTTATCCTGAGGCTAGTAGCACCAAAGACCTTGCCTAAGGGTCCACACTGGATATGTGGCTGTCGAATGTCCTGTCCGTAATCTATCCTTTCCAACAACAGCTTCTGTATGATTGTTGTGCATGTAAATTTTCCCTCCTCTGGGTTGTATACTTACTGAAACTCCTTCGAAGGAGCTTGTGTTCAGGGCTCGGTAGATCTCAGCCGTGATATCTCGGTTGTTGTAGTTGAAATCTTCTAGCCGGTGACCTTTGGCTTTTAGGGGTTGCACTGTTTTATTGAGGGCCAGGGCTAGAGCCCACACAGCGTCATAGGCGAGCGGGGCCTCCTGGAAACCACCTGTCTCCTCTGGATTTTTACCCCCGAGTTTAGACATCAGCTGGGTTAGAAACTCCTGGGAGGTCTGGAGAAACAGAACATGAGAATACATGTATGATGTTCACGGCTTTAAATCGGAGCATCTGGATCAGTTGGTCTGAATAAGTCAACTGCACATCACAAAGTTTTGAGTCATGTAAAATGGTGATATCATTCACTTATAAGTAGGAACCTTCATGACTAAAGTGCCAGTCTGAGGTGGGTTTTTTGTTTATTCTGAGCATGATTCTGAGGAGTGATCTTATAATGTGCAATAAATGTAACACAACCTGTAAGAAATGTTACTTGTTATTTGGCAGACCTGGTTAAAGGCAAGAAAGTAAAAAAAAAAAAAAAACTGAACTTCTTTAAGTACTAGTTACAAAGGCCTATAATAACATCAATAACAACAATATACCAATTTCGTCATGTGAAAACATAATGACAATAAATGATTCTTGATTCTATAAACAAGGCCTATAAACAAAATGGCAAAGTATGTTGTTTCTCAGTGTCTTTAAAACCAACCCATATTTTTCTGATTTTATGTCCATGGGACTAAAAATTATGAAAAGAAAATGACTGTTACCCTATAATTAAACCTAAATTCCATTCCATTAACTTTAGATGATTTAGTTTTTTTTTTCCAGTTTAGTCAGTCAGTTTTGTTTTCATAAGACAACCATCTATTTTGTAAATATTAGCTATGGTGAGAAGTCTAACTGGATTAGGTTTTCATTTTATTTGGGAACTATGCTCATCCAATGAAAAGAAATGTTATGGAGTTGATTATGTTAAAATCTGGATTAACACAGGGAATTTAATGCCAAATTCTGGCTCGGAGTAGGTTACATTGTGTTTTACATCCAACACAATTAAATCTGGGTAGTCATTAAAAAAACATCAAGGTCTGTTTGTTGCTTTTGACCATTCAAAAGTGACCCCATGGTCACTGGGCCTGTATCTGTCTTCATCATCAGAGTCAGAAATGAGTCAGTAAGATCAGTGCCTCTCACCAAAAGACTGCATAATATACAGTGGTGTGAAAAAGTGTTTGCCCCCTTCCTGATTTCTTATTTTTTTGCATGTTTGTCACACTTAAATGTTTCAGATCATCAAACAAATTTAAATATTAGTCAAAGACAACACAAGTAAACACAAAATGCAGTTTTTAAATGAAGGCTTTATTATTAAGAGAGAAAAAAGTGTGAAAAAGTGATTGCCCCCTAAACCTAATAACTGGTTGGGCTACCCTTAGCAGCAACAACTGCAATCAAGCGTTTGCGATAACTTGCAATGAGTCTTTTACAGCGCTGTGGAGGAATTTTGGCCCACTCATCTTTGCAGAATTGTTGTAATTCCACATTGGAGGGTTTTCGAGCATGAACCACCTTTTTAAGGTCATGCCACAGCACTTTTTCACACCACTGTATGTGGAAGTGTGCTATTTGCTAAAGCTATCAATAGTACATGGAAACATAATAGGCAAAAAAAAATCATTTGCTATTTATTTAGTAACCATGGAATGAGAAAAACACCAGTGAAGAAAAGCAGGCTAAAAATAACGAATTATATCGAGTGACTCTGTGGGGAGCGACTGAAGCACACCATACATCCATCCATCCATCCATCCATTTTCCATAACCCGCTTATCCTGAGAACACACAGGGTGCATGCAGGGTGCTGGAGCCTGTCCCAGCTATCTTTGGGCGAGAGGCAGGGTACACCCTGGACTGGACGCCAGTCAGTCACAGGGCAAACGATCCGCCAGCCTCAGCCTCCCGGTAGCTTGGATTACAGGCGCGCGCCGCCACCGCACCAAGGCGCCAGGTTTTTGTGATGTATAAAAATGACACCAAGATAAATAATTTCACAACTTTTTCCACCATTTAATGTGACCTATAACCTGTACAATGCAATTGAAAAACAAACTGAAACCTTTACAGGGGAAAAATAAAAAATAAAAACTTAAAATAACCTGGTTGCATAAATATGCACACCCTTAAACTAATACTTTGTTGCAGCACCTTTGGCTTTAATTACAGCACTCAGTATTTTTGGGTAAGAGTCTATCAGCGTGGCACATCTTGATGTGGCAATATTTGTCCCACTCTTCTTTGCAAAACTGCTCCAAATCTGACAGATTGCGAGGGCATCTCCTATGCACAGTCCTCTTCAGATCACCCCACAGATGTTCGATCGGATTCAGGTCTGGACTCTGGCTGGGCCATTCCAAAAACCTCAATCTTATTCTAGTGAAGCCATTCTTTAGTTGATTTGGATGTGTGCTTTGGGTCATTGTTGTGCTGAAAGATGAAGTACTCTCTTGCGCCAAATATACCTTTTGGAATTATGGCCAAAAAGTTCAACCTTGGTTTCATCGGACCACAACACATTTTCCCACATGCGTTTGGGAGATTTCAAATGTCTTTTTGCAAAATGAAGCCGGGCTTGGATGTTTTTCTTCGAGAGATAAGGCTTCCGTCTTGCCACCCTTCCCCATAGCCCAGACATATGAAGAAGATGGGAGATTGTTGTCACATGTACTACACAGCCAGTACTTGCCAGAAATTCCTGCAACTCCTTCAATGTTGCTGTCGGCCTCTTGGCAGCCTCCCTGACCATGTTTTATCTCCTTGTTTCATCATAAATTGTGGACAGACGTCCTGTTCTTGGTAATGTCACTGTTGTGCCATATTTTCTCCACTTGATGATGACTGTCTTCACTGTGTTCCATGGTGTATTTAATTCCTTGGAAATTCTTTTGTACCCTTCTCCTGACTGAAATCTTTGAACAATGAGATCCCTCTGATGTTTTGGAAGCTCTCTGTGGACCATGGCTTATGCTGGAAGATGTGGCTACAAAAATGTGAAGAAAAGCCTACTAGAACAGCTGAATTTTATTTAGGGGTTAATCAGAGGCACTTTAAATGGTGACAGGTGTGTGCTGACTCCTATTTAACATGAGTTTGAATATAATTGGTTAAATCTGAACACAGCCATACCCCCAGTTATAAGAGGGTGTGCATACTTGTGCAACTTCTTTATCTCAGTTGTTTATTTTTACTTTACCTCCCTAAAATATTTCAGTTTGTTTTTCAATTGCATTGTACAGGTTATAGGGTCACATTAAAGGTGGAAAAAGTTGTGAAAGTATTTATCTTGGTGTCAATTTTTTTACATCGCAAAAACCTGGCATTTGAATGGGTGTGTATACTTTTTATATCCACTGTAAATACAACTGACTGCGGCTTTAAAATTCTAGGTATCTTTCCAGTATAGGAATTTTTTATTGCTTTTGTTTAAATGCCTCAGCCAAATAAACTGTTCAATCAGTATCTTTTTCAGACATTGGAATCAAACTTTCAAAGTGGTAGACATTGTGAACAACACCATCAAGAAGAAGGCCCAGCAGAGGATGTACTTAATAAACCAACATCTTTCACATCTTACCCACCTACTCTTTTCATCCAAGATGCAGTGATGAGTAGAATGACTATAAATGGCCTTTCAGACAAACACCCCAGAGTAAGAGATGACTTTACTGAAGAGAAACAGTACATCCATTGTCCTGACCTATTTTACTACTACGAGATCTTATGGCAAAACCCATACTGCCATGGCTGTGAAAACAGAAAAGACATTACATATCAAGAACTGCATGAAATACAGAACACATGGCAGCATATTCTTTCAATGTCAGGGTTTCCTTTGACATTTTGTGACAGAATGGAAGCCTTCTTTTTTTTATACAGAATGGTACCAGTAGGCGTAGTTACTACAACACTTAGTAACTTACAGTTCTCTGCATCTATTAGAGTGCCTCTTCAGTTCAGTTCAGATCAACATATGTGACTGTAGTTTTTGCAAGATATCTAAGCACTCCAGGTCTATTAGAATATTACGTAGTTAGCATAAAGTAAACTTGAAATGAGCAACAGACCTTGAGTGAAACCTTCTAAGTACATAAAAGATGACTGTTCATGCTTATTTATTTTCAAAGAGTCTCAGCCAATGGGGAACCTCTAACACCCTGCTAAACAGTCATGTAATTTCACTCAGTAACTCGGTCATCCTGGGCTAGGCTTTCATATTAATAAGGTTGGCCCACAATGTCACTGTACTTCTGCTTCTGTAGTTATTCTAAGCCTGTTTTCACACCTGAGTTTGGTTGACTTGGCGTGAAGGGGTGAAGTTGCAACATTGATGCATTTTTTATTTGGTTTGGTTTGCGTTCACACTGTACTTTGTCAAGCACACCAGAGGTTGTAAACAAATGTTACACAGTCAAAATGGTTGCCGTCTATTGGTCAAAATATCGAGTGATGCTTCCTGATGTCAGAAATAATGGAGCAACATCAAATATAAGTGGCCTTGCGTTTTGCTTTGGTGTTTCCATGAACCAAATGCTTCACAAAAAGATGTACAATGTGAGCAGTTGACATAGCAGCAAGTTGAGGAACATTTTATTGTGTGAATGAGACAAGTGAGACAGTACCAAAGGAGATTGCTGACCCTGAAGAGAGAGACAGATTATGATGTGTTGTCCTTGTTACACAGACAGTAAGTGAGATATAATCACAGTAAGTTTTGGATTTGAAAAATATCATACGCAATGTTTTTTGGTTCACTTCCTGTATTTGGGTCGGATTGTGTTCTCAATTGTAGTATAACCGAGACTCACGTTTTTCGGGAAGACCAAAGTTAAGTTTCTTGGGCCACAACAGAGTTCGAAGGAGTTTCACACCAACCCAACCAGCTGAACTAGGCAATGAAACTCACCAGTGTTCAATTAAAATGGATTAAACAAGTTCGGTGTAAATGCAACCAAAATCATAATTCACACAGGCACCAGAAATTAGGTTAGATGTCAGTTAAAGATAAACCTGAAAACATAAACAAATATAAACGTAGCTTATATTTAACTGATCATGAATGACTGTTGCAATGATAGCTTTCCAGAAAATCATTTGCGCTTTTGTGCTTCACCTTACAATCAAAGGAATTTACCTGAACAGCGTTTCAGTAATGTTTCATAACCAACTGGAGTGAAATGGAAGGTGTCAATGCACTTTCACATGCACACAATTTCAAGTTAAGTGAAATTCATGACAGGAAGCCGAGCATTGGGGTGCATGCAATTTTTCTGTCACTTTGTTTTTTGCCCTTTCCAAATAACTGCATATGTATTCTTTAAAAGGATCCAGAAAATGTTAAATGCATGAGGCCTCTGGGATAGAAGTCGCATGGTAGGCCCATGTGCCTTAGTCCACTGACTTACCCTTACTTCAGAAAATCGCTCAACTTCACTAAACCTTGTGGTTTCTGTCCAGCTCCTCTAACACCTATGCCTCACATGAACAGTCCTTACCCTCACTTGATACAGTGTAATATTTGAAAACCTCCTCCATTTTCCAGTTCTAAACAGTTATGAAAAACTATCATTGATTAGAAAAGCCCTTTGAAAAAAATTGATTTGATTTTTTCTTTTTTGTTTTTAAAATAATTTTAGCATGCAGTACACACTTTTTAAGGTTGCAAGTAAAAAATGTACAGTGGTCGACAGTGACTGTGACTGTTGAACCCTCTGATATTTAATCTGGCACCACCAATTTTCAACTCGTACATAAAAAATAAAAAAAAATCTAAATCTAATGTAAAGACAGCTGTAAAATTTACTGAGCACAGTTGTGCTCCACAGACAGTGAATACTGTCCCTTTTGGACACTCCATGAGCTGTACCCTCATTCCACTCACTCTAAGGACAACGTGTTAACAACAAACAAACAAAAAAAAAAAGATTTCTACAGACAAGAAAAAAGATTTCCACAAAAACTGTTAACTGTTGTGGCGATTGTACCACTGTCAGCCAATAATGGCTGATGCGACCGTTTAAATAAAGGAAAAAAAAAGAGAGAAAAATAGTCTGGTCACATTCATCCCCTTTAAATGGCATTGCCGGGACAGAAGAAAAAAAAAAAACGCCGGAAAGTTGGGAGCTTGCAGCAGTCATCCTTCGGGCCTTCTTGGCTTTTTCATGTCAATCCAGTCCGCGATCAGTAAGTTTAACAATTGCGCTATGGAACCAGACCTCAAAGAAGAAATCTGGCTTCACCCTGCCTAAAACTGACTGGTTTCCACCAACACAACCACTGGAGCTCAGGATAATTCATCCGCCAGCATCGTGAGTTGGTTAGCCTTGGGCCCTGTTATTCCTCCCTGGCTTCAAAATCAAAATCAAATTTATTTATTTAGAGCCCAAAATCACAAACATTGTTTGCCTCAGGAGGGCTTTACAATCTGTACAGTTGTGACACCCTCTGTCCTTAGACCCTCAAACCGAGTCAGGAAAAACTTCAATGAAAAGCCTTTATGGGAAAAAGAAGAAACCTGAGGAAGAGCCACAGATGAGGGATCCCTCTCCCTGGGACGGACAGACGTGCAATAGATGCCACATGTACAGAGAACATCATCAGTCATATATGGAGTTATACATGGGTCGTAATAAGCTGTAGATAAACTGAGTTCATTGGTTTAGTCCTTGTATTATCTGTTTTCTTCTTTTTTCTTTGAGTATGGATTTTGGGGAATGACTTCCTTGATTTGATTTTTATTGAGAATACTAGTAAAACCCGAAGTTGAATTTACGTTTGTGTTTTGGAAAAACTGGATTGAACTCACCGCGACCTGCGGACCTCCCGGAGTGGAGTTTTTTTGTTGGAATGAACTGGTTTAAATTGTGCAATGAACTGATTTTTGTTTTCTTACTTACTCACAGACTCAGTGATTACCTCTCCTCTTATCCAGTTTCTTTATCACTTTATTAATAGAACAATGGAGATCAGGCCATGTCACCCCCATCATGTGAAATATACATGTCTCCTGAGCCAGTTCCTTTATTCTCCCATTTTGAACAGCTGGGTCTGTCGGCCAAAGACAAAACTGTTGCCTCCATTAAATCCTCATCCTGCTCTCTAGATTCCATATCCACTTGGATTTTTAAATTGGTTTTATCAAATATCCTTTCCATTATTAACTATTGTCTTTAACCCTTCCAGGTCCCCAAATATTCTGGTATGTTCACATGAAAAAAAGGAGTCAGTTGTTCCGGTACAGTGCAGGAAAAAATTATTTTCAGGTTATATAGGCTATATTAGGCCATATAAAGATCCCAAACATTGACATGGTAAACATTTTTTAAAGGCAAATTTTAAGCATTATATGGTGCAGCATTTTCTGAAAAAACCCACTCTCATCTGACTGGTTTTAAATCATTTAAGGCCTATCACAGCTTCCAGTTATGTCAAAGATTTTAGGGGAAAAAAGCATACATAATGAATGAATTAATTTTTATCAACAATAGTATTACTGAAAAAAAAATCCAATCTTTCATAGCACTGAAACTGCAATCATTAAAGGGACCGGTGATTAGCTGCTCTTTAACGACAATTCTTACTGTTCTGTTTAAATCCAATTTTAATTGACCGTTTAGAAAAGTGGGTCGGCATTATGGTCATGGCTCTTGATTGACGTCACTCCTACCTTTGTGATAGAAGAACTGTGCCACTGTTGAAACTGTGAAGACCTTATCCATGCCTGCCTCCATTTGCATGCTACCAATAGGCCACATATTTCAACAACAGTGTAATGATTTTTATCTGTACATGGATGATAAGGAGCTGTAAGTAAGCCCTATGCCCGGTGACATGGTGATGGTTGGTATTGGTTGTCCTGCTCTGGACAGATACTAGACAAATGGGGGTTACTGTTGTAATGTGATATCTGTTATTTAACAGATGTATGTCAGTCCAAAGCAACTTACATCTTCTGGCTAATACACAGACTGGGAGCAGTTTGTGGTTTCAGTGTCTTGCCCATGGACATTTGAATAAGTTGAGCTCTGGAATCAAATCACTCACTGTACAATTAATGATCATCCCTCTCTATCAACTGAGCTGCACATGTTGTTAGCACAAAGACTAGTGGTCAGGACATCATGCTATGCTAGCAGGTGGAGGTCTTATATTGATCATCTGGTCTTACAGATCTTAGTTTTCATCCAGAAAGAGAAAATCTTGGTGCATTGCATTGAACTTGTTTCTGCCATGACTCCAGCCAACCAATAGTTCATGTCACATCACTAGCTCTTATGACATTCATATCCTGCCATTCCACCTACCATGCAAACACCTTCCCGCAGACCTCTTAACTGCATCTTATAGTCCTTCAGTAGCAACCAAACTGCTGCTTGGACCTTTTTGTCTTATTTTTAGACTTTGGATTCCCCTGCCTGTCCCTTGTTGGATTTGTTTACCTGTTAAGCTAAAGCTAATTGTATTAAGCAGCACTAATAGATGTTATAATGCAGCTGTCTTACCAAGTTCGAGGCTCCTCGCACTGTCTCTGGGTTGAGCATAACAATCTCAGTTGTCACGTGACCCTCCACAGCCTCTGTCATCTGCTCCACAGTACAGTTGATGGATGGGTCCTTGATTTTAAACCAGTTGTCAGCATACCAACCAATGAGGAACCACACATACTTTTTCCCATACAGCTTCTCCTTGTACACCTGCAGAGGGACAATGAAGCAAAGAGAGGAGTGAGAGAAATGTGATTAGAGGTGTTGTGCTGTTTGTTTAAATACTGGAGTGCACTTATGACGTGTGTGCATACTTGGCTCATTCTGAAGATTATGTAACCACTGTTCCTACAGTGGCACATTTACATTAGTCAACTATGACAGACCAGAGTAGTTAATGTTAGAAAAAACACTACAGCCATGAATGTGATACAAGAACAGCTGCTGAAGGGAAAAGAAAAAAGATAATATTTGATTTGATGTGAAGAAAAGAAAAAAGAGACCAACAGTAAACATGCAAGTACTTTGTCTCTAGACCTTTAAAAAACAGATCGGTCTTACTGTTTTGTTTTGTTTTTTCAAATATTTAGCTGAGTCATTTTATAAGTATAATTTTGAAAGAACAGAGGTGAGCTGCATGACTTCTAAACTTCTGTCATGATCTACTCTGAATGTTTACATTATATGGATTTGATGGACAATTTAAGATTCATCATGTCCTCTGAGACTGTCGGACCTAAATGTAGGTTATAATGGAACATATTAGGTCAGTCAGTCCTAATGTTGAAATTATCAAGCTCTATGCATGGTTACGTTATGGGTTATTTCCAGGCAAGATTACATACACAGTCAGTTATATTGGACAGCACTAGTTATCATTAGCTAGTTATAAATGATAGGAGAAAAATAATTTAATTCACTGAAAGGCTACGCACTTTTACTGGCAACTTTTACGGTGGAATTTCTGTACAATTCTAAGGTCAAGCAATAAACTTTTTGAAAGAAGTGGTAAGTTTACATGAATTTTTTTGGTCTAAGATGAACATTCATAACAGATATATAATATATTATTGTGAAATTAATTTCAGCCAAGCCTGTCACCAGTAAATTTAAAGAGAAGAAAAATTACCTCACAGAAGACCTTCCTGGCCTCCGTCTCATAGAATAGGCCAACAATAATTCTGGCATCTTGGCGCTTAGGAGTGAAAAAGAAAGGGACAGAGTCACACCACAGGGAAATTGAGATGAAAAGCACAAGTTAAAGTTCCTGCAGTGTGGATACACATGAGCCAACCTTCCTCCCAACCCCTGCACCACACAGCAGTATGCATCCTCTCCACTGGGCCACATTCATACTGTTACCATGGTTTCTTCTGCAATGGCCAATTAATCCTGCACGCCAAAACTAGGCCAGCATGCTGGGCAAGGTCATTGTAAAGTGTGTGTACCAGGAGGGAAGAAAACTAGGCTGACACAGGTTGAGGAAGGAGAGGGCAAAAGAAGGAAACATACAAGGCCCAGTGTCCCTTCACATCAGGTTTTCATTAAAACCTATGTGCAGATATTTGCACCTAAACCCATGTCAGACCCCAAATCAAATTCATACTTGAAATAAAAAAAACCTTAAAAAATGTACTTAGTGCACAGATTTGCCTAGAGGAGCTCTATCCCTTGTGTTGCTAGAAAATAGAGTACTTTCTCATTTTTTTCTTGTGTGTTCAGTCTCATGTGTGTTTGTTCAGTACTGAGCTGTATCTGTAGCTGATCTGGCTCTGACCAAAGGCTAAAAATAGATCTACAAACACACACAAATGAACATAAAAAACAAGATTTTGTTGTTTAGGTTTCTTGCGGGAACTATTTGTTGACCATGACAGCTGCTTCCTGTGACTATGTGCGGCTCCTAGAGTCTTGTTGTCACAGTGAGCTTGTCAAGTTTGGTAGTATTGCACAGGGGCCACCTCTGCTCATCATCCGTATCTGACACTGTGTACTATGCATATGTACTAACCCTAACCCTATATCCAGAGATCTTTTTAAGAAGAACTGGTCGGATGGATACACTGTCTTTTAAATCAAGAAATATTTCACAAGTTAGAACATTTCTGTTCCATTCCACACTAGCTGTTTCTCCTATCTTTATGCTAAGCAAGGCTAACCATGCCCTAACTTCAGCTACATTTCACAAACATGAGACTGGTATCAATCTTTTCATCTTGCGCTCTAAGAAACAAAGTCAACAAGCATATTTCCTAAAATATTGAGGCATTGTTTTAAGGAACAATTTTGCAATCTAACCTCCTTATAATATCCATAAAACTAACCAATTGTCCCGTAACCTTGATGCTATAAGTGGATACAAATGAATGACAAAACTGCATGTTTTTTAAATAGACCTTGAGTTTCAATAAAGATTGAGTTTATATTTCAAGATAAAAGCTGCCACTTTCTGAATGCATCTTACTGCGTCTAGCATAAAGACTGCTATTGAAATTTCTGGGCCATTGTTGGGAAGTATCCAAGATCTGTCTATGTTGAGTGAGCCATAACACATGACTGTTTGGTCTGCAGCTGCCTGGCATGTGTAAGAAGACTGGGACGATCTGGCACCTTAAGATTTTTGACAGCCACGGCAGGGTCGGTGAGGAAGCTCTGACGAACGCTGATTTCAACCCCTGCCTCCTTCACCCTCTCTTCTAGATCATCCAGAGTCTGTCAAACACAGAGAGAGACACACACACACACACAATAATAAGCCTACAGAAGATGATACAATGACAGAAAAAAAAAAAGAAATATAATTTAAGAGTAAACAGCAAATAAGTCAAATAAGTTAGTGGTTTAGAAAGATGATGGTTGGTGTGTAGATGATATGTAGGGTTTCAAAACTCTGTGGAAACTTTCTATGGGAATTTATGGAAATTAACAGAAAACAATATGAATTGGATAAAAAAAAACGAATTCAAGATGAGTGAATTACTATTAAGTATGAACATTAAACAAGAACAATGCAATGCACAGATAAATAACTAAGACTCAGATCTTTATTCATGAACAAAACATACTTTGAAGATACCTTTTACCTTTTGTCTTTGTAATTTGATAAGCCCCTCTTTCTATTCTCACAGCTGACAATATTATTTTTTGTTAATTTTATAAAGAATGTGTTCTTGATTTCAAACAGTGCAAAAAAAAAACAAAAGCAGCTTCTTATTTCTAAATGGGGACCATCAACTTGCCTGCTGTTAGTTGGAAATACTAACAATAAACACACTGCACAATCGAGTCCTCACACTTTCACTCTTGTGCCAAGCTTGACAGGCCTGCCTTGCTGAGTTTGCATGAGATCAGATCAAAGTTCAGTTTAAAATATAATAACTGTGAAAAAATATGAGAAATGAGTGTGTTATAACAAAGTCTATGAAAGTCCTTTAAATGATAACGAGTGACATCTTGTATTTTTGCAATTTTGCATAACTTTGCTACTTTTCAATATTTTCAGCTAAGCACATGACTCACTGATGTAAAAACTTCTGTTGTTTGCTGAATGGTGGCTATCTTGGTCCACTTCCACTTCTGGAAGAGCTGTACTCGAGTGGGGTTGTGCAGCGTGGCAGATGGATGAGTACGGAAGAAAGTGGGAAAACGCTGACGGTTGGACAGAGCTGGAGAGCTGGAGCCATACGACAGCTGAGACACAACAAGACAGAAACAAGCATGATAAATCCATTGTTATTGTGAGTACTGCTGCAAAATCATGACTAAAAAAAGAACACAACAAACAACACAAAACCTAAAATTAGAGAAGAGTAGCTAACAAAGTATTAACATTTTCTTAATGGCATTTCTTGATTTATTAGACACTGAAGACACAGGCATGAAACAGGGGGAGAGAGAGGGAGGTGTGACATACAGAGGTCCACATCTGTATGTGAACTGGACTTTCACATGAACCATGTGGCCATGGGGCACAGCAAATTTACACTGTTACATAAGCTGTACACTAACTACTTTACATTGTATCAAAGTGTCATATCTTCAGTGTTGTCCCATGAAAAGATATAATACAATATTTACAAAAATGTGAGGGGTGTTACTCACTTTTGTGAGATACTGTATATATAGCACATTTGCTGCTCAGTGGCCATAAACATTGCAGCTATCTCTCTTTTTCTCTGTTTCTTACCATTTCTGTAGTGTTATGCATTATGTGCATTATAAGTTATACACGTAAGTCAGTATTTTTTTTAGTTCTGCATATATTTCTGTATGTTTTGTATTTGTCTGTGTTTTTAAATCCCCCTCTTTTCCTCCTCATGTTACATTTGTTTGTTGTTTGTTTTTAAAACTCACATTACATTATACAAGTTCACTTTTTCATAGCTTTTCACACATCTTTACTGAAATGCTGCTCAGGACAACAAAACCATATATTTCATATTTAGAGTGCAGAGCTCCAGGCCTTGGATTTGGATTTGGATTTGTGTCTCCACACCTCTAAAATGTGAGAGGATGAATGTTTTTTGATGTCATAATCACACCTTCTGGGATTTCCCAAAATAATAGAAATAATAGAAAAAAAATTAAATCTAGAACCACTTTGTTTTATTTTGGGAATTATGACAAAAACTATAAATATTTAATACAAGTCTTACCTCCAATCACCTACATTAACCATATGGAGAGAGATAGTGACAAGGGTATACTACATTGAATAAATACACACTAATTCCCAAATAAAAACAGATGCAAAATGAAGTCCTAATACATCCTACCTCTCAAGACTAAAAAAAAAAAAAAAAGAAAACTGTAATGTATGTATTGTATTTATAACCTGGGAAATTAGGATCAACCTCCCTAGTGCCTTATTAATGTAATTTATTTTATTATTATTTTGTTAAAAATTTGAGGATGCCTGGATGAATATATTGTAAATATAAATTATCTATGTACTTATTTTGTAGATGCATCATAATTTATTGTTATATTTTGTTTTGTCTTCTCCAATTTTTTAAATCTTTCATCTATTGTCTGATTCAGTCTGCTTGTTGTTATTTTTTAATTATTATTGTCCTTGTTATGGTCCACCTTACCATCATGATGTGAAAAAAAAAGCCCACAACACTGGTTTTACACTGTGAAGTATGCACAAAGAAAAACAGCCCCAGTAACAGTGTGAAAGTGATCTAAATTATCATCTGTGAAATTGTTTCCTCAGCAGGTTTTTTACTTTCACACCAGATGTTTCCCCAAGTTTTTGTTTGCAGTGCATCCAGTTCACTGAGGTCACAGCTGCCTGTCTAATGTGTCCCCACTACTGGCACACAAACAGACAGAGCTACTGTCATTGAAATGCCTTTAAAAGTAAGCATGTAAAAATACATATTATGCTGAACAAAAATTTAAACGCAACACTTTTGTTTCCATGAGATATTAAAATTTGATATAAACACCATGCATCTCCTTTGCATAGCGTTGATCAAGTTGTTGATTGTGGCTTTTGGAATATTGGCCAACTCCACTATGATCATTATCATAGCAAGAGCAATAACAGTATAATTTAATTTTGTGATTTGTAATAACTATGTTTACATATACCATATCATATTGTATACAGATATAAAAAAGGACCAAAAAGAAAAGCAGAGATGTTGCTCTGAGATATTTAAAATAACTCTGATAGGGCTAAAATCAAAACAAACAGATGAGATCAATTGGTCAATATCTAACTTTAAACTGACCTCCAGTTGATGCACTTTTGCATTTTATTGGGTAAAACCACAGATTGTATACGATGACAGATGACATGACAGCTCCCCCAGGCGACAATGGCCAAACTGAAGAAATAGTCAATTATTTCATGTAGTTCTTATCATGTTTATAGTTGTTCAAGTGTCCATTTTTCTAATAAATTTGATTTTAATTACTTATTTGATATGAAAACAGGGTGAAATGTCATGATTGATAGCTATCAATCAAAATGAAGTAGTTGTGGAGGCACCTGCAAACTTCTTTACAGGAATTAAAGGTAGAGTAGAAGAGGATATGTAACTTCAACTTTAGGAGATCATTATTAATAACTGATCAAATGACATCACCGTCCCGTATCCCGGATACTTTGGATTCATTTTGAATAGTGGGGGCAAATGGAGACGCGTCATCCATCTTTATAAAGTATCTAGATAAAGAAAGTTCAGTGTGGTGTTTGACTGCTTGTGTAGAGTTTTTCCTCACACATCCCTAATCAGATTGTGACTGACTGGACCATTAGCTCCATTATTTCTCTATAGATATACCAAAATACATAAAATATGCAACAAGTTGCTGTACCAAGCTGTCAATGTACCAGTGCCATCTTGAAATTATATTGAAAATCCACAAATAGAAAGATGAAGGTTTGTACCACAATGAGGTTCCACATACGAGCAGCCTCTGCCACCAGTGTGGAAACAGAGCTGCACCCTGGCATCAGCACGATTTTAATAGGCTCCGTGTACAGAAGGTCATACAGCAGCTTAGTGGCCTCCCCTGGATCACACTGCAGACACACAAACAAAGACGGCAGGATAGTCAGTCTGAGAAATTCACTGTGCCCAACATCCTTACATGTAATGTAGTTTATCATTTGACATCACTGGATAAATAAAAAATATCTAAGAATAATAAGAAAAAAAGGAAAAATAAGAAAGACTCCCCTAATATGTAGAATATCAGCTACTATATAACTGAATATGGCCAGGCAACCAAGACAATATAGCAACAAAATCCTTGAGGGTATTGATCTGAGTAAATGTGTTTTATTTCTTATAAATTCACTTTTTCATTTGCAAAAGAAAGATTGTTATTTGTTAGTTATTTGATTGTTATTTCTTCTATGAAAAGTTCAATTTTTCTGAAAATTCATTGACTGAAATTTGTGATTGAAATTGTAACACTGTGATGTTACTCTAGATTCTTTTTCTGTAAACTCAACATCTATTGCATGTCTGTCAGTCCTGGGAGAAGGATTTCTCCTCGATAGCTAGATAGCTAGATAGATAGATAGATAGATAGATAGATAGATAGATAGATAGATAGATAGATTTTATTAATCCCAATAACAGTACAATCAAATAAAAAGAACAAACTAGACATATTAAAACAATATAAAAAGCAATATAAAAATGTATAGAAAATTGTATAAATAAGCAGTATTGATTGTGGTGCAAAATAAATATAAGGTATGAATGAATGAAAATGTATGAATGAAAAATGATCAAATTCAGGTAAAAATTGGCGCAGGCAGTATATCTCAGGTCAGAAAGGTCAGAAGTTTTCTAATTCAATAGAGAGGTTTAGATGAAACGATGAAATGATAGATGAATAGGACACTTGACACAGGATGGGAGAGGATACAATACACAGCTCATTGAAGTAAGAGGTTAAAAACAATATGTGTTGTAAATATACTGTTCCTTGACCACTTAGGTGTACATGCTACATATATCCATACATATAGGTGAGGCAGAGCCAGCAACCACAGGAATAAGCTGAGGCACATTCCAAGGTCACCCCAGCCTGAGTCCTGACAGGCTCATCTGGGGAATCAGAGACAGCAATTACCTGTGTTGTGCAGGGGAAAACATTTACCCAACAGTCAAGTTCCATTGTCTTGAGTCACAAGTTACAAATGGTCTTCTTGGCTTTCTAATTAAAGCTTATAGTCAATGAAAAATCAATAAGCTATTTAAATGATAATGGTGTAGGAGCGGTGACCATTAATCATGAGACACGGGGTCATGATGAATTTGACTGTGCTGTTTGTCATCATGTTATTAACATTTATCATTATGTCATATTACTGCACAGACCATTCATGGGAAAGTAGGAAAAAGAAAACTAGACTTGATGATGAATAAATGGGTTAAAAATTCTGCTGATATGGAGGTGACAGTACAACCAGCTGCAACAAAGAAATGATTCTGTATAAGATGGCCGACTCAAAATATAGTGTTACATGGATGATCTTGACAATAGAATGTATTCATATCCAGGATAGCCTGTAGTGAGTATAAAATCAATTATTAGGAGAATTTTCTGACCAAATAATGACCCACTCCATCTTTTAGGTTTTAGTAAATGCTGCTACAATATCTGCTGAATATCTGCATATTTGGAAAGGCTCTGTCAGGGAGTCATGGTGAAGGTCAGAGACTGTTTGAGCTGAAACATTTAAAATGGGCTCAATTCAATTTCTGTGTTTACTAACATCAATAGCTGACAAGACACAAACTTGAACCCAAGCTGTTTCCTAGCAACCAGTTCCTGAAATGGTCTATGAAGATAAAATCCATTCCTGTGGAATAATTAAAGGAGGCTGCTGAGGCATGTGCTGGATTTCCTCTTCCCACCTAATGACAGAGTCAACAGGCTCAGTAACAAGCAGCCTGGACAAAGCTGCCCTCTTCAGTCCTGAATCAAATAGATTGGTTTAGAAAGCGGGCCCACCATAATCCAGAGCTGCACTCCTCGCAGCTGACTCACTCATTAACCCAAGCACTCAGGGGAAATCACAACACATTCAAATTAGATACTGTAACTGCTATATCTGCTTCCCTCCATCCCCTCCCATTCCACTCTGAGCCTTTGGGACCTGGATTCAACTTTCAGCATCACAGAGTCAGGACAAACAATTAATCATCTGTTCAGCAGATCTCAGGAAAAAGACTGAGACATTTTCTGCTCTGTTCATTGCCTGATGACAGACTTTTTTTTGCCTCTCTGGCATGGCAGCATGCAGTGCTGGACTGTGATCAGCAGGACATTCATCAGAGCATGTTCACTGTGATGTGCAGCTGGCCTGGCAGAGTGGTGGAGGTGTAGAAGTCTGTGATCGATGACTGCTCCGGTCAGCACTTCTTACATTTGGCTATCTGCACTCAATTTGGCTTTCTCGCACAGACAAGCTTAAATCATCTAGCCATCCATCTGCTCCTGTTTGTGCAATGATAGGTGCATGATCTTGCCTTTTTTCTTGGAGCCAAATCTGCGTTTGTTTGAACTGCAGTTGTCTTGGTTACTGTTGTCATGCTAATCCCCTACACCCCTTTATTCCCCCATCCCCCAACTCCAGGCTTTTGAAATAGGGATCCAGTGCAGAGCAGTTTGAACCATTCAGAGTCATGCTTTTTAAAAACACCAAAACATCTTTAAAAACATCTGTGATGCACCTGACTGTTGTGTATTTGTGTGTGTGTATGGGTTGGAATGAAGCATGTGCAGGGGCTCATGTGAGACAGTATGATAAAAAAGACAAAATCTATACCCTTATATTAGTAATTAAAAATTGGATTATTATAAAGATAAACATCTATTCTCACACTAAAAAATACAAATATTTAAAATTAGTTTTATGAGGAGCTTAAAGATATTAAAGAAGCTTTAACATCTATTAGATAAATTGCAGGTGATGAGCAACAAACATGAGTTAAACAGAATGATGCTGGGGAAAAAAGCATTCTATAATCTCTAATATCTATTATTCTTTATAATAATCTAGTGGCTCTTGAGAGGAGTGCAACATGTAATCAACCCTAGCCCTGAATCATGTGAAATGCATGACTTTGTCCAATCCAGAGCCAGAGCTTGGCATAGAAAATATAGGCGGTCGCCTAGGGCTTCACCTGCTGTAGTGGGCACTGCTGCAAGTCCTCAAAAAAAAGAAAAAAACAATTAAAACAATTAAAACAATAAATAAAATAAAAGAAATTGATAAATAGTAATAATTTGCATACCCATCTGATACCTACCTGATTTCCTCGTGCTCTGTCTTGAAAATAAAACAATCTGTAGTGAGTGGGGAGCACCAAACCATAATCTCGCCTAGGGCACCAAAATGGCTAGAGCCGGCTCTGGTCTAATCCAACTGTCCAATCCAACTTCTGGGAAAGTGGCCCCTTTTCCCAGTGGTCTCATTGTTGTACAAACAGTGACTGGTCATGTATATAATGTGAATTCCTGGAAATGAAATGTTGATCTGAACTGACCCAATAACTGTTCTAACTATCTATTAACTCCCCTGCTCTTTCATTCATTTCTTTCTACAGGATGTCTCTCATTTGTCTGATTCTGTATTGAGTGTTTTGTCAGAGAGGTTGTTATACGTTATATATGTTGTATGCATAGACTGTTGTTTGCTCTCCTACTCTGCTGTGTACTGGACTGTTAAAGTACAAAACCATCATCACTGTCTTGTTTTCCAGTTTCATTCCCTCATCTGTCACAAGTTCTACATTTGTTCTGGTTTTTGTTGACACTGCCACAGAGATGAGACAAATTTCAGTGTTGGGGTACAATTACGATCATAATTTTTTGGGATACTCACCTAAACAACTATTAGTCTGAATTGAGTAAATACATTTCAGAGCAACAGAGACACAGAGCACCTCTGTAACCATAGTAACTTAGTCTCTCCAGCCTGCATGCACACTATGTGAGAGGAGAGGGAGAACCACTCTGCTGCTGCCTCTGTGCTCTGTATGTCTGTTTCTTTGCACACCATGAGGTTATCGACATACTGATATTACGTTATCAACAAGGTGAGACCCAGGTGGGACCCACAGAGTAAGTGGGCAAAGACTAACAATCTTCAGTGGTGCGCAGTAACTTTAGTGTCCTGCACAGTACAGTATGTAACTAATGATCCTGCTTATTCGCTTTAAGAGAGAAACAGCCAATGGGGAAACTCTCACACTCAGCAAACCAGTTTTGTAAGTTCATCATCACTTTGTCACTGAGTGAGTGACTGACTGAGCTTTGTGTTAAATGTATTGTTTAGAGATTTTTTTTCTCCTTGCAATTCAGTCCATATACAACTATTTTGCATGTGATTTAGTGGGAGCTGTAACACTACCCAGAATATATTTTTATTGTAAAAAGGAAATCTTTACAATGAACATATATGCATTTATTGGTTGTCCTCTTATGTTCACTTAGAACTGGGGCACAACAAGACATAAACAAAAATCAGCTCTCAGCCATATGGATGGTTCTCTTTCATTCTCCATAACTACTACAGACCCTGGAAATTCAGATATGACATACGGTCTTATACAGAATTCATGGAACCATAGTTACACTTGTAATTTGAAAAGAGGTCGATAGTAGCTACTTAACAGTTGTGTGTGAATGACACATGTGCCATTATAGCACCAGTGTAGACAGCTGGACTGATTTAAATTGAGAAAGACAGCTGGAAAACATTGGGTAAGCACTGAGCAATCTGGCTTTAGATTCACTTTTTTATAATACGTGAAGGTGTCATGTCCAAGCTGAAAGAGGGTAACTTGCTCATTTACTTCACGCTAAGGTTAAATTTTGAAAAAGTCTATTGTGACTTGAAGCACCAAAAGGGCACTTATTTTTCAATATTTAAACAAGACCATAATTCCTCTCACCTCAACTTAATCTTCTGGTAGCCTAAAATGAACAACACAAGAACAAAGCCATATTATCTGGTATCAGTCTTATGATTTGTAGTTCCAAGGACTTCAGTGGATGGGTATCACACCTCCTGAATTAGAAAAAAATTTGGCATTAAATGCAATGAAGGCACTTCATATTTACAACAAATATATTCGGCTAAACAAAGTTATTGCATAGGATCATTTTAAAGACGCATGTGCTTGCTTGTATGTTTTTTTTAATGTCACAGTGATGGTTTGTACTGAGTTTAGGTCTATGAAAAACAATGTAAGAACATTCAGCTGTTACATGCTCATGTAGTAAAAGTGTAATTTTACAGCTATATTTTATATTATTTCAAACTGACATGCAGTAGGTCTTTTTGACAACTTGGTATTGCTCCTTAAGACAAATGAGGCAATACAGTTTCATATTACTTGGTGACACAATTACTGTATATGCATGTGGGCATAAATAATGTGAAACTACTTAAAAATTCATTCAATTTCGGCTCATTCATCTAACACGCTTATTATTTACTGCACCAATATCAAACTATTTTCTCTTTCTCACTGAGTATTCTCAACCACATTATGTCCGGGTCTATTTATTTCCTGCAGTCCACATTACATTGTCCATTACATTTACGTCTTGCTTTCATAACCCTGACTGTTCCTGTTTACTTTCACTCATCCTGAACTCCAATCAGGATGAGTAAGTAAGTAAACAGCAACAGTCTAGCAGAGAAGTCTATGAGGTTAGCAGACAGGCAGCTGAGCAGAGAGTGTGGAGCTGTTTGAATGTGGGCTCGCAGTAAAGCTGCTGTTCTTATGCAAAGACATAAAGTTAGTGTTGTTACACTACTATTCAGTGCAGAAAACATTTCTCTGGTACTGTGACACATTTCATGATCTCACTGCTGCATTGTAAAACACAGAAAACACAGAGGACTGCCAGTTGTCCTATGGCCCAGCATGATGTGGAAAAAGTAATAATGGTGTGGAGATAAATAACAGCAAATACCACACTCATATGAGCAGTACATCAGGATGTGCAATCTTTACCTTTACCTTAGGAATGACAACCTTAATAATTATGTCATTTTCATAAAAAACTTAAAGTCAAAATGTTCTGTCCAGTTTGTTGTCACTAATGGCTTCTAAAAAATTCAACTGGCTGGTGTTGCTCCTTTCTTTTTTGGTAATAATCTAGTTATCAATGTAGGTAACTCATTAATGAAGGGTTAAAATCATCAAGTCTGTTGTTCCTTAATAAGTTGTTGCTGACTGTCTGCGGCCCAAATGATTTAACAAGTAAAAGCTAACTGATCCACAAAGAATACGATGACTCATTAATTATTAATAAGTTACAACTCCTTTATATAAAGTGCCTTCTCTGACTTTTTCTTGGCTTTTTAATTGCTAATATTGTATATTTCATACCACAATTACCCTCTTTATTTATGCAACAGCCTATATGCTTTCATTTCATGCAGATGTGCATTTAGTGGGTAAGGAAATGCTTAAATGATTATGGTAATGATTGCATGATGGTTTCATACTACAGGAAATGAATGTCTTCTTTAGTGTTGTGTTGTTCAGTTGAATTCATGGTACAGTACAAGCAATCTAGTGACAAATCCAACCAGTTTTGACTCTGTTCAACACTTCCAGTGGTGTGAAGGGTGGAAATAACTATAAATAATAATGAGAATGAAGTAAACTGTGTCATAGCCCATAGTTTGTTCAGTACTCACCATGCTGTCATAGTGTATCAACTCCAGCTCATAATCAGGCAGTATGTCAGTCCTGTTATTCACCAGGTCCAGAGCCATCTGGGCGGCAGGGAGGCAGGCTTGTCCACCGGGCCAGCCTCCACTCATGGGGAAGAGGGCTCCAATGTAGAGCTTCTTCTTGCCTAGAACCAGGCAGGAGCGAGAGAGGAGGACAGTGAGGATAAGGGTCAGAGAGTAGCAGAGGGCGGACCTGCGGAAGAGGCCTTGGCAGAGCCAAACCATAGCTTGTGGATGCTGGAGGCTCGTTTGAGCTTGATGAAGTCCAAGATGAAGCTACTGTTCAGCTTTGAGTGTGCACGGCGTACTGTGCGTGGGTCAGGAGCTTTGAATTCCCATGAGTGGCACAAGTTGATTTTCTCACAGATGGGAGCCCATTTATCTACAAATTTTTCTGATGGGCACACTTTTAATTTCACTGCTTCTTGTTGCAAAACTAGCATCTAACAGCTGACAAATACATGCAATTATCCAGATAAAAAACTCCTGCTCTGCAACTACATTAGCTGTGGAAATTAAGAATATCTACTCTGCCATGTTCAGAGAAGAACTAAATGGCAACGTTTTTATAACTGCCTGTTGGAGAAAAGATCGCCATTCAACTAATCTGCTGCAACCAAAAACCAGCTGAGAATTTTAGGAGATGAACAGGAGACAGTCCATTTACATAAGAGCAGGCTTAAGTTGCTGTCCTTACACCAACTTGAACAGAAGACTAGATTCGCGATTCCATCTGGCTCTCAACTCGTTCCGCTGTCCAAGGTGCTGAAACTAATGTGGCGGAGGCTCCAATCTGTCCAGCCTGAGCAGCTTCGCACTTATAATAGATCCCCAAAACAACTCCCAGGAAATCTACACTGAGCTCCCGAGGAACCACGAGCTTTATTCCATTTGGGTCGTCTCGTCATTTATTTGCCCTTCCTCCTCTATCCACCTACATACAACACACGTAACACGTTGTATGGTTGTATGAGGAGAACTGTATATTTATAGTAATCCAACGGGAGGGCGGTCAGTTTGCAGTAAGGTCGATCTGAAGATGTAAAAGTCGCCACAGAGCTGCTGCTGGGATGCGGTTAGTCCCTCAGGAGGAGAGGAGAGAAAAAGGACGGAGCAGCTCTGTGCGGTGCACTGAGGCTGACTGCGGCGGCGTGTGAGGGAGTGTGACAGAGAGGAGGAGAGAGGGGGAGGGGATGTTCAGTCTCTCCGTTTCACTAACCACTTTAAATTTACAATCCCTTAACACAGCAGCGCTCATTTATCTTCCTCCTCCCGCCCTCCCCTCTGCCAGCTCCTCTTACAACAGGCATGTCCCCCTGCCCTCCCCCTGCTTTCACATCCTCCACCACACCAACTAATGTTAATTAGTCTGCCCATCAGTAACTTCACCTTGTGGAGATACTTGTAGTTTTCATACATCCTGAGAAGCATACTTCCTTTAAAGCAACACTATAAAACCTTTTGACTTTGAAATAACCTGTCCTTGCTATTATATGTAAATGTATGGAATAGAAATAAAACACACTACTGTTCAGTACACACACACAGACACACACACATTTTCATTTGTTTTCATGGTATGTATGTCTAATTCACCATAGTCTGTACTATGTTTATTCATATATTCATCAGGGAAACATGACATGCCCCAGCAATAAATGCTCATTTCTGTTACACTTTTGGGAGAGCAGAACAGGTCCCAAACGCAGACAGGGCAAGGCTGAGCTGGTGCGGAGCACAATGTATTTTTTGGAAGCTTACTGACAGGCAGACAAGCAGGCAGACAAGCAGGCAGACAGGCACGCAGACAGGCACGCAGACAAGAAGGCAGATAAGCAGGCAGACAGGCAGGCAGACAGGCTGGCAGGAAGGTACTGTCAGACAGACAAGCTATAACACGAGAAAGAGGCATGACAACATGCAGGAAAATAACTGACTGAAAATAACTGACGATCTGAGGAGTACTGCGTCTGGGCTGGTATATTTAGAGTGTGACTGATACTGAGGTGCATATGAGTAAATGAGCGAGGAATCTCAGGTGAGAGGAATGAGGTGATTCCCAGGGAGATGGAAATGGTTGCAGGAAGGGCTTGAAAACTCTGAGGGCATCTGGTTGAAGGATAGAGAATGACAAGAAAAAGGTATGGGGAACCAGAAACACAGCTGGGGTGGAAGGACAGGAAGCTAGACCACAACCGACCAACTGTCTGCTGTTGTGAAGAGAGCTACAAAATATATTAAATAATATAATTAGGTGGGAGATTTCAAACTCTCAAATAAAAAAGTGATTAACAGCAGGTAACAGTTAAAGTTCATTCATTTGTTATTATGGAAAAAGTCTCAACCTTAATTGTCTTCCTAATAATCTTTCAATCTTTAAATTTAACAAACCGCATTTTAAAGATAGAGCATAATGAATCATGTCTCTTCCCAAGACACTTTTACACATTTCTTCATTACTGTCTCTTTCTTAGGGTGATAATGGTTTCCATTTTGTCCCTGTGTGTGTATGTGCATGGGCATATCTTTAATAATATATCAGCACAGTGATGGGCTGACACTGATCCTTCTCTCTTCTTTGTCATTATTTGTTTCATTCTTTCTTCCCATTTCCTCTGCTCCGCTTTCTTTACATGTGGTGCTGAGGCGTGATGTCTATCTCTCTCTGCTTCATCCCATTTCTGTTTCCAGGCACAGCTCTCTACCTGACTGGTTCTTATTTTCTTGGGTGGGTTGATATGTATCTCTCTGCCTCTTCCTATCTGTTTTGCCATCTCTCTGGGATTATCCATGCTGCTAGAGAAGAAAGGCATGTATCTGTGCCTCCCACATGCCTCAGCTCCCGCTCATTTCTATCAACCAACTGCTGTCGTGTACAGTGATTTCAGAGACAGCTCTGCAGTCACTTGTTAAACCAGTTTCTATGGACATAAACTGGGAAGAAAACACAGTGGTATAATGCCTCCTGATCTGCTTGGAGTGTTTTCCCGCTCAATAAATTTGAGTAACACTTGAGCAAAGCTGTCAAGTGATTCCTTGGCTTTATAAATAATAGGCTAATTTTGTAAAATGGAACACTCATCGTGAAGTGGGAAAGAGCTGCTGACATTCAATGAATACAATTAAACAGTTTAGGGTAGTTACCTCTTCTAATCCTGTTTCACTTCCTTTGTCAGTGATGCATGAGTCAAGGTAATTTATATGCTAAAACTATACATTGCATAATTTAAAATGGAAGCATATTTATAATATTTATCAGATATTTATTTAGCTTTCCACACAGGTTACCTCAACCCATTTCACCCAGAGAACATGAGTCTGAAACCTGTACCTCTTTGCTTGAATGCTCCTTTGCAACAAGTGCAGTGTATGTCAGTTGAGATATTTTTTATTAAATATACATGTTAAGGTTATGTACCATAATATCAACTAATATTTTTAGGTTTTAAAACTATTTTTTTTAACTTCTCAAATGAAAATATTTTGCCAAACATAATGCTGCTTTGCTTTTCGTTGCCCAGTATCCCTTGGAATGACATTCATAATGCCAGGGCATGATTTACATTCAGGCTCAGCTCTAGAAGCAATGTTCCTTAATGCATCAAAGGGTGGTTACTGATGCAACCAACTATTTGGGAGACTATAGTATGCATATTTGTTGAGGCCTGTCTCAACATTTCAATGTATCAGCATCTGTGTGATTAGGTTGTTTTATCAACATAATGAGGGAACATTGTTTAAGAACATGAAACAAAGTATTTATACTGAATACACTGCAAAACATCCAGAGTGTTTAAGGTTACAGGTAGAGAAAAATTGCAATCTTGCTTGAATTGAAAAGGTCTGACTCTAAGTTAACCTTTCCCAAAGTGTTTTAGCAGCACCACACACAATGAAACAATATGCAGGACGTGAACTCTGGTCTTCACAGTGAGTTCTGAGCTTTGTACATTCCGCCTATTAGCACCTTTGCTTTCTTTGCGGTTCAAGAACACACAAACACAGACAACCTGCAGGTTTACAGACCCTGAGGGAGTTGCTCACTTTACCTAGTTGGTAATCCAGCTTTGCTTTACCAATATATTTGGTCTTTTTAACCTTATGATAAGTGTAAAACTAATAAATAGTAATCACCTGCATGCATTTTGCTGCTCTGAAAATGAACTCCAATAACATTTTTTCAGCTCAAGCCCAGCTCAAACCCTTGACAGCCAAGCTGAATGTGAGTCAAGACCATGTAAAAAAAACATAAGTCAAGCCTGAGACAAGAGCAAAACCAGTCCAGATTAGCAGGATCTCATTAATCCACCTGGGCCAGCTTTCCTAGTTAGTAACCCAGCCTTGAATAGAGAATAAACAATGTATGTGGTCTTTCTAAATGTGAAATTACAAATAAGAAGGTTACTCCACAGAAATCTGTATGTAGTTCTATGTTACATAACTTAGTCGTTACTGTCAGTAAAGTATTCTCTGTCAGTCTACCCTATGTTACCCAATTATAAGTCAATGACACCAATTCATTTCCATTAACAGATTAGCTGCTTTGAATTAGGTTAATGTGGTAAAATTGCAATGCAAACATGACTGACTCTCTTTTTCTTTTCCTCTTCATGAACTGAGGGGCAACCTCTCCCCACTGTCTGTCAAAAGTGAGTTCTGCTGTTGTTGGCTGCATGAAACCACACTGGCATACAACTTTCCACGGAGCTCGAGAGATTAATGTCAGCCCTCATGATGGCAGCATAAAAAAATGAAAGTTGCTGGGAGAACAATGCTGACAGCCATGGTCATGCAGCAGCAGGTCACTCATTACATGAGTTTTCACAAGTCAGTGGCTGGGCTTTCATTGGTCAGTATTTGACTTTTCAATTGTCATTTGGTTTTTATAGCCCAGTCCCTGAATTTGTCAGTCAGTTTCCCTAGACAATTTTGGGTGTGCAATGTGAGGTCTCACTGGTCAATAACTGGGTTTTATTGGTCAGTGGCAGTGTTTTAACTGATGAGCAGCTGGTCTTTCACTGGTGAAAAAAAAAACTGGGAGAAGTAGGAAAGCAGCCGACTCTTCTTAACTGGCTTGAGTCATACAATGTGGAAGGGGGGTGAATGTGCAACAAAGCAGGAGAGTCATGAGTGGACAGCTGGCATACTGATGACCTTGGATATGAGAAATGGCCCCACTCATGGCCACCTACATGGACTCTAACTTAGAAGGCCTCATTTTGAGTGTATGACTGAATAATTTCAGCTGTCTCTTTAGCAGAGGGCAACTTGGGACCATGGGTGAGTCCTTGTTTTGCGAGTAGTTACTCTGACAATAACGGGGGGGCAGGATCTTCTATGAGGTAGTTCACTGCCTGTCTTTCAACATGCCAGGAAACCATCCTGACACAGGAAGAAGGCAGGAGTTTCCTATACTAGACAGATAAGCCTTCCTTTTGATAGATGCATCTAGCTATCCCTTTAATATCTGTAGATGTATGAGGCCAATGTGAGAAATGTTGGAAATTAATAAGCAGCTCCACTTTGTGGTTATACTGGATTTTGCATTTATGTGATGAAGTACCTTGATTTGTCAGGTAATGGATCCACCAAATTAAAGTTGAGGTCAGTAGGACTGAGAAAAGAGAGGACTTAGCTTGAAAATGTGACTCCTCCCCACAGGGCAGCGTAATCTATTTATTTCCTTTTAGTTTGCCTTTTTTCATTGGTTTTCTTCTTCTTCTGCTTACTTGTCTTTGTTATTAAAGCTACTGTTGGCAAAGGAGGAATGGGTTCTTTCATTGCTTGGGTATACTCTGGGTATCAGGAGTTTAATCTAATTATTTTTTTATACTGTGTGTTATATTACACATGGCTGGCTGTTTCAAACTCCACCACTTTAATGTGGTTGATCAGAAATTAAATAGTTACAGAGCCACGGTTGGTTTTACTAAAGCTGGAGCCTGATATATTTAACTTTACTTCAGTGATGCTTTTGATGTAAAATGAAGTAACGGGTAATGCAGAAATAAAAGCCTCTTAAATTTTTTTAATCTACATTTAAAGTTAACTATGGTAGGTACACAACTGTCACTAGTGTGTGGTGCAAATGATTTGTAGTGTAAACATTTTGTAAAAGTATGTAACTGACACAGTTGTTCACGCCAACAAGTCATTTTAAAGGAACAACTCCTAAAGACCCCAGAGAGTTCGGGCTGGCTGCTGGCCAATGGCCGACGGAGAGGGCTCAGAGGCTGGTGTCGACCAGGCTGCCCCCGAAGAGGAACCAGGTTCTGATGTTGGCCGGGCTGCCGATGGAGGGCAACCAGGTTCTTCTGAGGGCTCAGTGGTGCTGGGCAGGACAGCCTCTGGGGCACTGGGCTGGTCAGAGGGTGAACGCCGTTGGGAACTATGCTTTCCCCGGCGGTCTCCCCGAGATCCCGGGAAAAAAGCCAAGCAAGTCCCTTCCCAGGGAGACCGCTGGCTGGCTGGGCTTGCAGGCTGCGGACTTGGAGGCTGGGCTGCAGGCTGGGCTGCAGGCTGGAAACCAGCTGGCTGGGCTGCAGGCTGGCGAGGTGGTTGCCGTCGCTAGGAACAATGCTTCTCTCTGCACCCTCTTTGGGACCCAGGGAAGATAGCCAGGCGGGTGCCATCCCAGGGAGAACGCTGGCTGTCAGGATCTGGGCTTGCAAGTTGCAGGCTTAGGGACCCCAGCCAAATTGGATGGATGCCAGCTGACTGGGATGCTGGCTGGAGGCTAGCTGGCTAGGATTCTGACAGGAGACTGACAGACTGGAGTTCAGAATGAAGGCTGGTTGACAGGGAAGTAGACTGGAGACTTGTCAACTGAGGCTAGCAGGCCGAGATGCAGGCAGGAAGCTAGCAGGCCGAGGTGCAGGAGGGAGTGACAGAGGAAAGTGAGCCAGCTGCAGTTTGACTGGCAGAGAGCCCAGGGCAGTCAAAAGTTCCCCCAGCACACCTGGTAGCCTCCTCATTAGCCAAGGGTCACTGGCCAAGTGGTCAATGGCCAGCTTCAGTGCATTCCTCTTGTCCTGCCAATCAAAGGCAGGGAACATGGCCATGAGATCGGTGACCGTCCAAAACGATACCTCCCTGTGTTCCCAGGAGCCGATCACGTCTGCTGGGTCCATGATGGTCGCTTCATTCTGTCAGGGTTGGGTGCAGGGCGAAGTAAATTTTGGACCCAGGATGCAGACGAGGACGGAGGCAGAGTAGATTAAATGACTTTCTTTATTTTACAGGAACACGGGAACACAGGAGGAACACAGCAGGCAGGACCAAGGTAGGCAGGAACACAGGAGCACAGGAACACAGTAGGGGTAGTGTCATCTTATCTTATCTTAAAAATGTATATGTGTTAAATAAGTTGAATAACACTTCTCCCTGAATTTTTATGATTTTCAGAAGCCTAAGGAATTGTTTTTATGTTGCTGTTCATGCCATTTAAGACTAAATCCGTTAGCATAGCATGAATTTTAAATATTACTTGTTCTGAATGGAACAAGTCTTCTCTGTAAAAAGCAAAATAAAAAAAAAACACAAAATACAAATGACATAGTCTAGCATAGTCCAACAGTATACTGTATATTTACTTCTTATTCACAGAAACGTTACTATTGAGTAATTACATGCAATAATTACATATACACATGCGGAATGGAAAAACATACGCTCGGCGTCAAACATATACACATGGATTGAGATGATAATAGTGCTACAGTTGCCATGACCAGGCATTCATCCTTGTTCCACCTGAGCCCAGAGATACTGTCTACTGTTGAGCTCTCCTCTTTAAAGTGGGACATGCTGTAGCTAACCATTGATACAGACACTGCCATTAAACTAAACTACTCTTGTTACCAGGGAGGTAAATCAAGGTGAAACCTTAATTATCGGATTGTGTTGACTTCAAACAGTGACGTCCTGAAGACAAGAAGTGCTGTTTAACCTCCCAATAGACCCTTACATCTAACATATACTGGCTATGGCTGACATCTGTTAATGGCAATAATGAAAGTGGCTGGGCTTGTTACGGCTGAGAGTTTTAAACAGATGCTGTTAGAAAGTGGTGAGGGTGAATGGAAGAGAAGAGATCTTTAAGTGCTTGCTTGTGTGATGGTCCTAATAGGACTCTTGGAGCTTCAGGCTCTCTGATATTCATGGGCTCTCTGTCCCCAGCTCAGCAGTAAGCCTAGGGTTGTTCTAAAATAAAACACAGGCTCAAAGGGACGATGGGATGAAATGAGGTGAGATGAGAAAGAGACACCAAGAGATCCATTCTCAGTCAGACAACACATCTTGCTTTATTACTAATTTTAGTTAATGTACAGCACTCAGCAGAAGAGGTCCAACTGTGGTGCACATGTGGTACAGCTTTTATAATTTTCATTCTAGAGTAATATTGTTAATATTCAGAAATAATAAGTTTATCTAAAAAATATGAATGAAACCAAGAGGATGACTCACAGTCTAAAAGTGACCAGTTTTGTAATATTTTGAGGTCATAACATTTTCACTTTGGGAGCCAAAAGTGCCAGCAAGCCTCATTAACATTTCACACCATCTGCAGCAAAATAGGACAAATCTAGTCTTGACACCATTTTTCCACTGCTAATCTCCTGCTGAATGACACTGCAGGAATATTTGAAGGTGAATCCTCACCAGATGCTACAAGGACTATTTGATTCTTCATGGGGCTGTGGTTGGTCATAAAGGTTGCCAGGTCACATAGGGAACCGTTTTTTGGCTACACAGGCTACCAAGAACACTGCAGGCGAAAGGATGTGCTGATGGAGAGTGGGAGCTAAAAATTACCACTCAACTCTGATTAAAATACAATAGCTTCCTTGCCAACAACAAAATCTTTGTGGCACTAAATCTTTGACTTGGCTTAATATATAAATTGTGTAGCAATGAAAAAACTATGTTTGGAGAATGAATATATACTCCCAGCATAATATGCAGGAATATGCAGGAATTTTATTTGCTAATACTAAACAACTTATGACTAAAATTGGGAAAAACACCCAAAATGTGGAAAAAAATATCACTTCCATTCATTTTCACATTTTTCACATGCTGACTGGAAACATTACAGACTGCCATGTGATGTACACAGCCCAGGACAGGACAGGACTCTGGGTAATAATAATCATTGGTATCCATCGACCATGCATCAATGATATCAGTGAGGTGAGCTTGCGAAAAGAACACACACACCACAAACTGACTCTTCACCCTGCTACTATCTGGTAAGCAATACAGAACTATCTTTCTTTATACCACCAGTCTACAGAGCAGTTTTCTTTCTCAGGCTGTGAAACTCCTCAAATTATCCTCTGCATTCTACCATAAATAATCATGTTTTTTTTCACAGCATGCATTTCTTTGTGCAAAGGTAGTTGGTAGACCTGTAAATAAACAAACAAACAAACCTTGAACTTTGAACAATTTCTGAAAAGAAACATTTTACTGCATTATTTTTTAAATACTTCTCTTGCTTGTTTTTTAAAGATATAATCTTGAAGATTTTCATTTAAATAAATATGTGAAGTCACTATCCTATCTATCGCTGAATGACGTTACACAACTGATTGAATCTATGGCCCACTAATGAAAGTCCTTGTATTTGCAATATTATTATCCAGGCATTGGTGGTCGACTGTCTTGGAAAAATCACAGGAGGCACGCAGTTAGGCTTTTAATGCAGTAGACCTGCTCTTCAATTCAACTGTGTGTGGAGCAGCAGTGGACAGGGCTGAAGTCAGGATATGGTTGGCCTTTTTTTTTTTTAGCATAGATCAGATTTTTTGCAGTCTGACCTCTCTGTCCTGCCCATGTTGAACCAGCTACAATGATACTACACCTGACAACCTCACGTAAGGAAGTCACCTGGCTTTTCTCTGTCAAAAAATAGTTCTAGGGCAAAACTATTTGAATCAGATTTTCTGTTCATAAAACTATTCCAAATTATTTGAAATATACCTCTTCTGGACCACTTCTCTTTATTATTATGTGTGGCCCATTCTGCTCTTATAAGAAAAACAGGTTTGTTAATAAAGATTTAAACAGCAGACATTAGGATTTAAAACACAATGAACCTATTTTGAAAAATTTGTACAACTCCAGGTCCCTTCTCCTATATATTACGCTCCAGCTGGCCTCCAAAGCCCCTCCCCAGAGAGTTTCATGATGTAATTCTGTCTTTTTAGTGTGCTTTTGTTCATTGCTCTGCTCTGTTTATTTGTCTTCCGTGTAAACTGTTGCCGACAAAGGAGAGATGGGCAGATTTCTCATTGCTTGATGTTCAGTGGTTGTTTATCCCTCATTGCATCTGGTCTGATATGGTATGCGCAGGCTGCCTGCAGCTACTTTGATTCTTGTCCAATGACCTTGGAGGCAGCAGGTGGAGCCAGAGGAGGCTGATTTTCTTTCACAGATTATCTGCCTCATTTACTACTGTCACTGATCAAATATGACTAAAACTTAACTTGACTCAAAGTCTTGTTTCACATGAAACCTCCCCACCTCTCTGATACTACCATGAATGAGCTGCATTATTTCTTAGCTGAATGCAGTCTTCTCATTTCATCAGCTGCAGTAATCCTGTTATCACTGACACATTTCCACAATTTAACACCAAATTGCATTTGTTTGTATATTTCAGGACCTGAGCAAAACACATTTATAAAATAATAGCCTGAGACAACACATGGTGGCAGTTCATGATGTCATAAATCAGCAGATTCCTATCTTGGCTGACACAGATTATAATTGCATTCTTTTTGTTTTGTTCAGTAACACACAGCCACTGGAGAAACAGTCAGTGATGGAATCATGCCCTATCCCTCCCCCCGTATCACCCCACCTGCTCTGTTGAACTGGAGTGTGAAATTTGAACAGCCACTGCTTTCTAACACACCTGCTGTTGAACCGTATGTCCCTCCAAATCCTGATCAGCCTCCTGTTCCCTCTTTTCCTTTAACCACCTCCCTCTCATACGTACTTCTCTTCTCCTCTCCAGCCAACCCCATCCCCCGCTTTCCTCTAATCACTTCAAACAGTCAAGTTTAAGACATTTCAACAGACTTGAGCATAGGTAGTGAGGTAATGATGTGTTTTTAGAATGTATTTACATTCATGTGTGGTAAACTTACTGTGATCACATGAAGGTGCACCACAGGTCGCTACACTGGCTATGTAGCTCGTTCATATTTTTCTAAGCTAAGCTATCACCATTCCAAGGCACATCAGTATATACTTCAGCTGTAGCTGAGCAGACAGAGTGGCCATCATAGAGGCGGCCAAATGGTGGTCAGCCTTTTGTAGTTGGTCTACAGTTAATTGAGGGCATTTCAGATATGGAGTTTGATTTACCCTCTCTCTCCTAATATTTCACTTTCTCCTTATCAGCATCTCAGATTCTCACATATAAAACTGTTACTTCCCACCTTCATCTAGATGCTGATGATCTGGATGACCAGTTTCCTCTTATTTCTTTCACACTGATTTGTTGCTCATTCTGATGTTTTTCACTCCTTCATTTTCTCCATCTATTTGCTGTCTTGTTTCTCCTCTCACCTCTTTCCATCTCCATTCCCTCTCTTTCAGCTCATCTCACTGCTCTATGATTCTCTCTACTTTTTCCCATTGAATGTAATAACGTTAATGTGATCTGCAGTGCGTCCATAAAACACACTCTAATCTCCCTGGCTGTCTGTGGGTATGCGGCTAAACCTGTTCAGCTATTTCTGGCTCTCCTATTTCTCATGGTGGACTCTGTTATCACTGAAGAGCTTATTTCTCTGCTCAGTCGCTGCATCAGTTTGAACATCATTGTTGCAGTGGAGAACCACAAAATCCATGATGTAATGTGCTTAACTTACATTTACTTTTTACAGATAAGTATGCATTTAAATTTAAGTACCTAGCTCATTTTGATCTATGTAAATTATGGAACATTATTGTAAATTTAATCCTTTCTTCTAGAATCATATACATCAGAGATGTGGTCATATTTAAAACAAAGCTCATTGGAATACAGCTGCTCACTGCTCTCCTGCCCTCTGGCAAGGTACTTAACCTGTGCTGACCTTCTCAAGCCTCAACTAGATTGCTAAGATTGAGAGAGATATCTGACGGGACAATAAATCACAGCAACAGAGTTTGGAACAACAGGTCCACACTGGAACTCTGTCCTCCTCATGTTTATGAGACAAATTGGAAACTGCTACAGCACCCATTTTACAGAGTGGAAGAGAAACTGTGTAATGTGTGAAATAGCTTTGTGATGTTTAACCCCTAAAACGCCAAGTGTATTATATCTGATACATGAATTTTTGAGACCTCTACCCATCATCAGTGTGATATTTTTTTTTCCTGAAAAACCTGATGTATACAATCAAAATGCTGGAAAATACAAAATAACCAAAAAATAAATAAATATGCAAATTAAAAATCTTATATGCAAACTGATATTTAATTTCTCTTTTTTTTATTTGCCAGATGGTTCAACAAACACTAGTTAAAAATTAGAATTTTCTGGCAATTATTTCATGGTTCAGTCTTTACAAGGTTGATCAATTAAAAATATACAAGGCCAACATAACATTTTATTTCCTGCCTGGAAATAAGTAAATATCTTTCTCAATTTGTGCTCACCTTATTTTTGTATTACCTTGATGTGTTTGACAGTAATAGCAAATTGCAAAACAACTGTAATGGCAA
The DNA here is from genome assembly GCA_023238725.1 of Scortum barcoo. Taxonomy (NCBI): domain Eukaryota; kingdom Metazoa; phylum Chordata; class Actinopteri; order Centrarchiformes; family Terapontidae; genus Scortum; species Scortum barcoo. The sequence continues at coordinate 526,118 of CM041548.1, read as the reverse complement.
TGAAATCACTTCAGCTCTTTTTTGTTGTTGGTACTTAAAACTGCTCTATAGCCTGAACTTTTGCCCTCACCAGGCACACTAGGTTTTGTACAACCACATGGTTTATGTAGGTCACTGTCGCATTTGCAAACTCACACTGAGCTGTGAGTAGCTCCTAGATACACATACATTCCAGGTGAGTTTCCCAGTTGTCTGAGTTAACAATTACATCATCTAAGTAAACTGCACACTCTTGCAAGTAATCAATTATGTGATTTATAAGACATTGGAACGTAGCTGGCACAGTTCTAGGCTGAAAGGCATCACAGTCCAGGAGCTGAGACCAGTTGGGGTTATAAGAGCTGGAGAGACCTGTGAAAAATGTGTGGTAGCTGAAATGCTCAGGCTGAGATAAATAAACTTGGTACCAAGTTTGGTGCCTTGCACTCTGACCTCTCCTCCTATTAGCACTCAGAGACACATAAATAATTCATATGGCATCTTTAATCCGGGGGACATGGCAAGTATGCTGCCAAGCTTAGTCTGCTGATCATTTCCCCATCTCCTGTTATCTTATCCTCTCAAGGACTCCTATATTTAATAGCCTTCATTGTTGAGGATGAAACAACATATAGCCCTTTCATCTTGATAGGGCCTTTCCCCACTCTTCTAAAGGAGCACAGACAACAATCCATTCAGTCACACAGCCCGCTTAAATGTACAGCAGCATCTTCTCACACTTCTGACATGCATGTTCATATTATTGTTTACAGCCAGTTATAAAAGAGCACGAGTTTTGGAAAATAGATGAAGCAGAGGAGCATATGTATGCTGACAAGTTAATGATGTAAACACAGACACATGCAATATTGATACTTACACATGGAATTTAGTTAGGAAAATTTAAATGTGAATTGGTAGAATACATGAACATTTTTTTTTCTTAGTACGCTGTACAACAACGTACAGCTGACCTGGGGGCTGCAGAAAGCTACAAGATTTGAAGACTTTTGAGAAATTCAAGGATACCTTAATGGGATTGATCATTATTCTAATAACAAAAGTAGACTACCAGCTGGTTCTATATTAAACCTAGTGCTGAACATTTTGAGAATATAAATGAGTAGTAAACAGTAAAATAAGGTATATTTAAGTAAGTATACACCTTATTAGAATAGAATAGAAATGATAGAAAATGCTACATATAACTGGCTTAAAAACATGTTGCATGTGACCTGATACAGAGGGGTATCCATAGTGCAGGAGCTTAACCAGTAGAATCCCCTTTGTCTTAAGCCTTACATGTTATTGCCATACCAAAGGGTTCTCTCTGCAGAATAAGGGGTTAAAAGATCTGAAATGTAAAGCATAGAATCAGTGTAACAGGCAGTCCTGAGGTGAAACCCTAGGCAAAAAAAGAAAAGTCAGCCAAGCTTATGGCTTTGACTTTACGGTGATAAATTACAGACAAGCATTAACATTGTTGTTCACTCTCCTCTAATCTGGACTATGGTGGCCAGGAGGAGGACAATGTCTATGACCACTGATGGGACATATGTCCCCATTTTCAGTGAAAATTGGCCAATACCTGGCCAATTTAGCTCTAGTCTACCAAACGTTCATGTTATGCCAATTGCAGGTGGTTCTACTGTAATAATTTCAATTAAAGCTTTGGGCTGCCAGGACTCAAATAATTTAAAATATTCTAGTTCTTTATTAATGTCCAACTCTGTGTTGGCTCAGAGTCACTGGGTGCAAACATGGCAGAGATGTACATACATACATTTAAATATTTTTACAGGTTTTAGTTAAGTTGATGCTTCTGGTGTTTTAAGGATCTACGGACAAATGATCAGAAAAAGAAATGTTCATGTATGTTCATTTCCCTCCCTCTCTTCTTTTACCCCACATCATGCACACACAATTGACCTTTCCCTTGCTAGTTGGTCACAGGAAGGAGGTGGAAACCTACTGGGAGAAAGTTATTGGGACTGCAGTTTTAATTAAAAGATGTTAATGCACGCTGTTACCTGCTGGCTGCAACCACAGTTTCAGGCCTCTATATCAAATCACTGTTAAATCCTGGATTACAGTGGCCTCCTGTTTAACAACCAGGGAAATACAATACAGTATCGCCACCATTAAAATGCCCACAGGGTACAGACAATGTGCCAGTGAATTACACTATATTCCTTCCTCTCAGAATGTGACCAATGCACAAAACCCACTGATAAATAACACTGTTAAAAAAAACATCTGCAGTCCATAAACAGAAGCAGTGGCTCCAAGAGCTCAAACAGACTGAAATTATACTGCTGTCAAAACCGTATTTCCTGCACAGACATACAATAGGAAGCAACAACAATGCAACAGCCCTATCAATAATATATTTCATTTGCTGTTTACAGAGGAATTGACAGCTCAGGATTGAGGAACATTGACCATTGTGACCTATTGGAAAGAAACCTGAACTTCTTCACTGAAGTGTTCTTTCATTATCTGCAGAATAGTGACCTCAGTCTGCTCATTCTGTGTAACAAGCATCTTTATAATTCTTCACAATTCTTGCAAGCTTGTTGTTGCAAGGCACACTATTGCCCAATGAGCTGGAAAATATCCTGGTAGTTCATTAATCATGTGTTTATAGGGCAAATATAACTTCATTTGTCTGCTTTTCCAATTCTGTAAAGTTCATTGAGATGCATTATTATCTTTATTATAGACATGTTAATATCAATATAAATAGATTTCAATAATGTAATAATGTCTTGACATATAAATGTATCATGTGACACAGTAAGTTGTATAACACCTTTTAAGTGTAAATCATTAAGTATAACATTATGAATTGAGTTTACAACATAATGTAGTGTCCTGTAGTCCATGTAGTGTTTTACAATTGAAGCACATTCTTTCATCAGAATGAGTGTCTAATCTTACACTACGCTGTTAAGGAGTGAAGCTACTTAATATTTTTCTTTAAAAAATTCTGCAAAATTCTTTTTTTCTAAACTAAGCGTTGTAAGCGTAAGCGTAGTATAACCACCCTAAGAGCGTTGATGTGATAAGTGGTTTTGGTGACACTACACTAAAATAAGAGTAAACTTAGTGATTATTTTTGTGGTATTTCTTTTTGAGGTTACAATTCTCTTCTCTCTACTTTTAATATGTCACACAAATTAAGCACTTCTGCATCACCATGGTCGAAGCTCCGTCTTATAGTCTCACTCTGTTCAAGGTTAGTCAAACTTTACTTCAAATCAACATAAAAAGCACACAGACAAGAAAGAGTAAAGCAGTTCATTTAAGCCCACGTCCAGAGAACCTGATGCTGAGACAGCAAACTGAGAAGACTTGTGAGAAGTGCTGGTGCTCAAGAAAAAATCACAGTACACCAAACAGTAAAATGCAGAAGTGCCGGTACTTTCATACCAGACAATACTGGCCCACTTTGAGTACTGATGGTGAGTGTACAAAGTGCTGGACAGAGACAGCAGTTTACATTCAGACTCCTGTCTAGTTTGATTTACGCAACAAAAGAACTTGGTTTTGGTTAACTATAATCAAGTTGTGTTTTGTGATTCACGACTGTATTAAACTAGACCAATATATTTCTCTAACGTTAACCAAGTGCTGTGAATGTATAAACATAGTATAAAAACTTTGAATAATCCTATAATCACCACAAGCTGATATTTTATTGTAAGCTCTGATACTTTGGTTGAAAACTGAAATATGTTATCAATGAACACATCACTGAAACATCCACTTTTGCAACCTGCTAGAAAAGTTAATTAAAAACATTTCCCCTTTATAGTTGATAAATATGAATATAAATATAAAATGTAACCCTAATTTTAAACTGAAACACAGGATTAGGAGGTACTAACAGTCTCTAACTTGACTCTTTGGCCTTAATACATGAGGTAATGTTAACTTAGTCTAAGTTAATAAACTTCTCTAATGCTGCTGAAGGTTTATTTGCATTTCTGTTTGTGACCGCAGCAGTAAAACTAATATTATTTAAATCCACTGTACATTATCAGCAAAACTGTTTCATATTGTGGAATAACTTTATTATACAATAAAACAGGTACCTGGATGTTAGTATTGTTAATGTCCTTTCGGTGTTAACTGCTGTAAATGAGATGACCTGTAGCTGATCAACTCTTTGTAGCTGTTCCTCAAACCGCTTCATTTATAATAATTTATAATCAAGTCAACATGAGTGAGCTAGCCACATTACATAAACCATTCTAAACGCCTGCTGTACAAGAGCTGCCTTCCATTTTATTGCCTTTTCTCTGTTGATTTTTTTGTCATCAGTGCAATTACACATTTGAAGAATATTTTTGCCAATCCTACTGCAGGAGTGCACTAATATGATGTGCACACACCTTTTATTGTTAGATAGAATTAGTTGTCAACAAAACCGTATTCAGCAAGCAGTAGTAGTTTACTTATAATGTGGATACATACAATCAAAAAATTGTAGATAAAAGCAAACCTTTCATTTTAGGCCTTTCTGAGGACCCTCCTCATGTTGGGGGATGAGGGCCATGGGTACCATTATTCCCCTCACTGCTATGGAAGAGATGCTGCCTGTTCATTAGGATAAGACAGGAGGACAGCGTGTCCCCAGAGCTAGAGGACTCAGCTGGAGCCAGGTAATGGAAGTGCAGAGAGCTTCCAAAACATCCACACAATGCTATTTCCTTAATAACGAGAGACATAAACCTCATTCTCTCTCCTTCTCTTTCAGTCTTTTTTCTCTATTTCTCCCTCATCTAATAACTATGTTCCTCCATCGTCTGTTTCTCCTCATCCTCTTTGTCTGTGTGCCTCACTGTTCCTTCTATAATTATGATCTACCTGCAGTCCTGAGGTCTGTGGCAGATTGTGGCACTGACACAAGCATTCATCATTGTACACAACACTGTGTGATCCCTCTGGCAGAGAGACATCTTAGTGCAGCCTGTTCACATCCTGAGACATTAGCAGTAGCTCTCTGGCAGGATGACACTTTAATGTATTTGAAAGAAATCACACCCAGACTGTTGCTTTTGCCATACATCTTAATCTTATACTAAGGTATTATACTGCCACCTAGTGTTACAATTGACGTTTTTTTTAAAAACATCTTTTAGTCATTTTCTCTAAAACCTCAGTGTGTCCTGACAGCAGAATATGAGACAGATCATCTGTGAAAACATTTATTTCAACTTGTTGTTGGCCAGCAACACTGAAATCTTGCAACAGTAATTTCTCAGGAGGTGATATTAGGATGTGAAATATTAAAACAATTCAGTGAAGATTACTGCAGCTCTTTGGAGCTTCTGCTGGGTGCAGCTTCTTCAATTATGTAATGGAATCCAGGTTAGTGCTATGTTGGATAAGGACAAGTTAATATTTAAAGTATTAATTTTTCAAGTACCTCTTTTGATAAAATGTCAAGAAATATTAAAAAACATAGTATTCATTTTCCTATTCTTCTCTAACCTCTAATTTCAGATTCTGCAAACTCTGTTACGTCCCTGATCTTCAAAGGACAATAGGGTGTCGGGTGACCACTAGGATAGATAACCCAGGTCAACATGGAGTGCTGTATGATGCTAACTCCACACAGGAACTGGTAGGGACAAAATTCAGCCAGGCAAAAACTCATAATTGTAAATGGTTGTATCATTATTGTTAGCGGTCTACATTTCAGAATGTGGGCAGTTGTCGTCAAGCTATCATAGCTAGATACTTCTTTCCTAACTATTACTGAAAGCTGTAGAAGGCACAATGTTAAAAAACATGTTTAAAAACAAGCAAGGCCTCATCTAGCATAGCAGTGTCTCCCTCCAAGTTGTGTCCTTTCAAAAATGAAACTGTCTGATCACATATCCAATTGTTTATGCTCTCTCCACAGGTCTGAAATTGGCAAAGACACAGAGGCTTACATCTCTGAAATGTTATTCATTCTTTTTTATAAGCTTGTTAGACATTACTTTTGAGTACGTCTGAAGAATGCACTGATTCAAATGTTCAAACTAAGTGAGGTTTCATCTCAAGCCTACCAACTGCCCCTCTAATGCATCGTGTTTGATGTATGTGTTCTTGTTTTTGCAAAAAACTGAATGAATATGCCATGTACTATATAGAATGGAAATGCACTAAATGATATGTTTCTTAACATTTGTATAACTATAAATGCTGTTGTTAGTGTCAAGTATGGTTGACTAGTCTGTCTTTTTAGGTCATATACTACATAGTACTTTAGGCTTTGATAACAGTGACTGCATATCAAGACTTTTTCTGGCATCCTGGTAGCTCACTGGGTAGAGTGCATGCCACTAAAATTCAGACCTTTTTGTAGCAGCCAGCCTTTTACTGCATGTCATTCCCTCTCCGACACTCTTGTTTTTTATCAGCTTTACCATCAAATAAAGGCAAAATGGCCCAAAAAAATCATCTTTAAAAAAAGACTCTTTCCTTAGTATATCCAGCCAAGTCAATTTCATTTAAAACCTTAGAGAACATAAATGCTAGAACATGAGGTAGTGATAAACTTCAGCCTCTTACAACAGGAAACAGTTTAGCCTTGCAGCCAGCTGCTGCTGCTATTGGCATTGCCTCCTGTTTATTTTGGGTTCATACCAAAATAAAGGAGTTTGTAGTAAAGGAGTTTAGAAGCATATCCTCGGGTATTCAAATGCGAATACAAATAAATGTTCTTGTGGTGAAAGTAACACAAAGTGAAAATTAGCTTTGCGTTTGGTGTGAACACAGTATGAGGTCAGTGAACTCCCTGCTGCCTCAGGGCTGGACTCAGCTCAAGCAGCAAATGGCCAGTAGCCAAGCAAGATTTCTTAAGAGACATCCAGAGACATCTTCGTTGATGACAAGATGCTGAAATATCACATAATGGGCCTCATAAACAACTATGTAGTCTGCTGGTCCCAACTACACTGCACTGTGTTCAGGTGGACTATCAGACTTGCTAGATACTTAGTCTCTTTGGACTCAGAACAGGAATACATCAACACGCAGTCACGTTAAATGAAGACTGGATCTAAACTTGTAAATTAAATGAAATACAATAAAATATGAATTAATAAAATACAGAAAAACGCTGTCGTGAGAATGTCATATGTCATATGAATCTTCACAACAATACATGACGAAAAAAAGACCAGCTTAAATCTCATGAGAAGATAAAATGGCAAATACCTACACACACAAGAAAAATCTGTTTAGCTAGTTTGCTCAAAACTCACTTTACAAGTGAGAAATAAAATGCCTTAAATACATGCCTCTCACAGTTCAATAAAGACTTACAGAATACCAAATTTGATGCAGTACCTCTGTAGAGGGTGCAATAACAAAAAGTTCTCCTAATACCAAGAGGGGTAGACTTGATTTTTCATTTCTCATTACATCATTCAAGAGAGTTTACACAAATTATAGCTTGTCCAAAGTGCAGCTGCCAGAGTCCTCACCAAAACATTGACACAAATTGACACCATGTGTGCTTAGTTGCAACCCTCAGTCCCTCAGCCAAGACTCTACTATCCATTCCTCATTGTAGGCTAAGGACTAAGGGTGACCATGCTTTTGTTGTAGAGCCCCCACTCTCCAACTGGTAGGCTCTATATCATCTTAAATCCCTCTTAAAAATACATTTATATAAGTGTAAGTTCACAGAGTGGTGTGAATTGACTTTTACCTATTAAGCCATTGTTTATTTTTTAATGCAATAAAAATAAATAATAAAATGTCCAAGAAATCAATTGGTAAATTCTTATTAAACAAAACATAAATAATAATTACTACTATTTTGCTTTCACCATCACAGGCACAGATCATCAAAACCCTGAACAACTAATAAAATGTTCCAATTAGAACATTATCCACTAATAGCCCTACTGGTTGGCATATCATTGAAAACTGCTGCCAAAACAAGACTCACATTTGGTTTTATAAATATCAGATCACTGTCTAGCAAAGCCTTACTGATTGCATAATCTGGCCATGATTGGTTTATGTGAAACATGGCTGAAACCAATGTTTTCTTATCATTAAAAAAGGCTTTCCTACCTGACTATGCCTTAATCTTCTCTCACACTGAGACAATGTATCTTTAAACACTGACTAAAGTGGTTTGGGCTTCAAACACAACTACCTGTCTCCATAATATGCTGAGGCTGGTCTACTTGTCTCAAGACTCCTTTGCACCTTATCTATTTGCCTCTACCTCTTTTGTGCAGGCATTAGATGTCCACTGCACTTTGTCTATTTTGCTATTTGCTATTATTATCTTATTCTATTTCATAATATTCTATTTCATCTAATTCTTTTGTAATTTCTTGTTTTTTCTGGTATTTTTATGTACCTGGCTGTTATGACAACTGATTTTCCCTCTGGGGATCAATAAAGTCATCTTTCTATTTATCTATCATAACCCCTTCCAGCTATGTCTGAAACCTATAATATTGAATATTGTTAATTTTTCACTTACAACTCATACTGTCACCAAAGGCTTTCAGAATGCTGTGATAAACTCCTAATTAGGAACCTTCACCATGATCCAAGATCTCAGAATCACTGCCTGTGATTCTCTTCAAAACAGTTGCCTCTTAGCAACTTTTGACACTTACACTTAACACTTATCTTTTTTTAAAAAAAAACTTTTTTCAGTGTTCTTTCAGACCTTTTGTAGACTTCTGTACCTATCCATAATAATATTACATCAGTATTTTCTCATGTGAAATACGGAGTACCTCAGGGCTCCAGTCTTGGCCATCTGCTTTTCTCCTCATATTTCACATTTTCGCCTAATTATACAAAGTTCTGGAATTAATTTAAGATAAGATAAACTTTATCAATTCCACATCTGGAAAATTCATTTGTTACAGCAGCTCAATAGTGAGATAAATATGAAAAGAACTACATGAAATAGAAAAATATAGAGGATAAAAAAGACAAACACTCATACAACATACAATACAATATATACATCCTTCACATATGCAGGTTGATTATTGCACTGGATACATAAACTGCACATGATATGAGTAAAATAACTCAAGTGATAGATGGTGATGATCAACAATAGAGTTATGTTATGCTGAATTAAAGAGTCTTCTTGTGGTTGGGATGAAGGACCTGCGATAGCATTCCTTCCTGCACTGTGGGTGTATCAGTCTGTGAGTGAACAAGCTGCTTAAGGCCTCCACAGTCTCATGCAGGGGATGAGAGGTGTTGTCCATGATTGATGTCAGCTTAGCCAACATCCTCCTCTCACCCACATCCTCTACAGAGCCCTGACAGAGTATAGCAGTTTATTGAGTCTGTTCCTCTCCCTCTCTGTACATACTGCTCCCCAACAGACCACTGCATAGAAGGTGGCAGATGCCACCAGTGTCCTACAAACAAGACCTCAGTATCCTCAGCAGGTGAAGAAGATGAACACACAGGTTTCTGTATGTTTCCACTGCTATGATAAATACTCTGAATACTATGCTATATGTGCCTGTAAGAACAGATGATCATGTTCAAATGATCAGTCCTGAGGCATGTTTGTCTGCTGTCAAAACCTGGATGTCACAGGATTTCCTGCTCAACATAGACACCAATTCAAACAAGTTTTTGTACAGCTATTGTATATAATGATTGTGTGATGTTATTGTTGTGCAATGACAAAAAAAATCTTGAAGTCTGGAAGTCTTACTCTCAACAATGTTTTGTTGTCAAATTTGACACGTGTTTGTATAAAGTCCATCAGAAACGACAACAGGAGTGGAGACCACAGACTATAACACCATGCAACACAGAAAGACCCACTTCTTCCATAGAGTCTGGTCCTCTGGAGGCAGTCACCTTACCTCTGCTTTCTGTATTCTGGACTGTTGGGCTTATAAACTTTGCTACATTTGTTAATTTATTTATTTTATATTACTCTACACTTTTGCACATTACAACTGAAAGCCCATTACATTCTATAGATGTTATATTGCTGCCCTATACCATAGTGTAGTATGCCACTGTACTATACTCTATACACTGTATCACTATACAGTGTTCATTTATACTATAACATACTATAACTACCATATGTTAAAATTGAACTACTATATACTTATAGGATATTATATTTCTCTGCTACACCATAAGTTATAATATATTTCACCTTATACTATATGTCAAATCACACATCATTACATTGTATAATACTATACCATGTTTAGATTTTGTTAAGTCTCTGTTACATCTCTATATTAATACAGAATTTGCTATACTCTTATCTGTACTTATCACTATCATACTGCTGCAACATCCAAATTTCATGCTGGAGTTCAGTAAATGGTTCAGTATGCTGCAGCTTTTTATTACAAACAGAGAATTTGACCATATAATGCTAGTTTTAAATTCACTTCATTGCCTCCTTCTTCATGTCAGATGAGACTTTGAGGTGTTTCTTTTGACTTATAAAATTGTAAATGGGCTTTCCCCTGTCTGTTCTCCTAAAACCTGATATCCTATGCTTTCTGATCTCAGAATAAAGGGTTCCTGTCTGTCCCAGCAGTTAAAAAGAAGTCAGCAGGCTGCAGAGCCTCTTCCTATCATGCCCCTTTTCTCTGGAATCATGATTTTCTGGTATTCTCCTTTAGCCCCTTCCCAGCTCAACATTACTGTAAGATTAGGCAAGAAGGGGAACGGGCAAGCATCATGTTGTATCCCCGAGTAATGCAGTTTATTTAGGAATTAGCAATCAACCAGAAAACCTGATATGGAGAGGGAGGACAGGAGTGGACTACCAGCAGCTTGTGAGATGTGCTGGTGTGGAAGATAAAGTCAGAGTACACAGTTAGCAGTGCTGGCCTACTTCAACCACTGACATTAATACAAAGAATTTGCTCTAATGAGAGAGCACGTCTGCAGTGTGTAATTATAGATGTATGGCCCAAGAATGTTGTTCATTTTAAAGATAGAGTGTGATGAAAAACATAACATTTGGAGCACATCTAATCCAGGTTTCAAAGTCCTCTCCAGAGTAAGGCTGTGTGAAATTAATTTGGCTTCAACATCAATGGAGCCCTAGTCAGGTTCGGGAAACAGGGCCCTGGATGAGGGACTTCTTTTTAAGAAAATTACCATCTGTTTAATTGCAGCATAGCTCCTCAATTTATTAAACCTCTTTTAATGCCAAGTCAACAGTCGCTATCAAGTTCATCTGTATTCCAGTATCTTTTGGCCAACACTTCACACACAGCTTTGTCTGCAGTCATTGCTACAGAGGGATTCATGGCTTTTGAGTGTTGTGTCAACTTTTGCAACAAATTCACTTTTATATAGGCATGAATGTGCAGAATGCATTTCTTAATGCATCGCAAAATAGTTTTCACTACCTAAAGTGAATAGTGAAACCTGTTTTGCAAATGCAACATGCAATTTGCAACAAGCCTTTCATTCATTAACAGAGTTTCAACCACATAGCAGGGTCTAAAAGCTGCAGACGTTTGGTCATGTTTACAGCTCATATTTGAGAACCCTTGCATCACTATTAGTTATATAATAAAAATACAGAATGAAAAGATTTCAGCACCGTAGTTTTTTTTAGCACCATTCACTTCACTTTAGGTTCACTGCAAGACATTTCCATATCTTTAAGAATTCAAATGTTCTTACCTTTGTAGTGCCGATCATCTTTGGGAACAGAAGAGAAGAGAAAAAACAAAGTCAGATGTTACAGCTCAGGTTGAAAAGTTGAAATGAGAGAATACATTTGTTCATTTATGACCTGCTTTGACAGGTTGTACATGGCACTGATAGAGTAGAAAATTTCATTATTCAATACATGTTTAATTAACATTTTGGCAATAACGTGAAGTTTTGTTTCAACATGCTGATTTAGATGCATGAACAAAAACAAAACCGACAGGAACAGATCACACACATGGGATGATTGAAGTGTCTCTGAAGTGTCCCTAGGCCAACATGCTGAAGACTGGCATCAAGCAAACCAAAACATCTTCTGGGAGAAACCTGCTCCAGTCTGGCTGCTCAACACTGCCATTTCTAACATGACAAAAGTTAGAAAAGTCAGAACTGTGACAGACTCTGGCAAACATAAAATGTTGTCACTCTGCTGCCTGCTGAGATAGCTAGCAATGTCAAAATCACCACATTGGACCAGAGAGAAAGAGACATATCAGCTGGCCAAGCTGCCAAGATGAGAAGTGGCACTACTAGTGCACCACTAGCCTCTCTCCCCTGGCCACCCTCCATCATCTGAACCACCACGTAAAACATTACTTTTCTGTGATACTGTGGTTGGTGCTGTAGCATACAAATAATTAAGAAGGGTATGTCACAAGAAGCATATCCAATCAATATAGGAATGCTACTGGATGGGTTAATGCAAGTTAAATTCTATTTAGTGTAAATGTTGTTTATTTTTGATAGCCAAAGTTGAGTACAATCTCTCTACATCATCTTTTGTACTGATGTATTTATGATGTAAAATTTGGTGCCACTTTCAGACTTATTTACCATCCCTACATATTTTGGTTTGAGGTTTTCTTCTTCGTACATTATCCAACGCCTTGTAAAATAACAAAATGATGCTACTATGTTAAAGCAGAAGAAGGCAATGTGTATAAAAATATTTAGTTACATTTGCTAAAACTGTCAAAACTGTCAAACATGTGCTAACAGTAATGTATGAGAAAGATAATCTGTAAAAAAAACTGGGTGCTGATGCAATGGTGGACAAAAAACCACCCAACAATCAAGCAAACTGTCCATCCTTCCATTGCCAATGACAGCTTATACAACAAAGACAAGTAAACAGAAAAGAAGAAAAGCAAGCTAAAAAGAAAGAATTAGAGCAAGCTGTGAGAGAGGGGGAGGAACCTGGAATTTGTACTCACTAAAATTTTCAAGCGAAGTGTATGCTCTTCTTAATTTCACCAACTTCAGGTTTAAGACCATGCAAACCTAAGATAGCATATGAATCACCTGATGTGATGGTAAATGAAACCAGCATTTATCACAAAGATCAACAATTGGCATAGTAAAGTACCATGAAAAGATGGAGAATTGCCTTGATTTATGAGGAAGGAAATGCATTCAGCCTTTTTTAGTTCTAAAGAACACCACTGGTATGTCACACAAAGTATTATATTAGTCTTGCACTGTTAAAAACAAATGGCTATAATTTGGGGGGGGGGGGGTTGACCCATGAATAGTGTATAAAAGAGTATAAAAGAGGAGAGTGACTCACAGTGACACACAGGTTTGGGCATGTCCCACTTGCCTATCTTATTGCACTGAGTTGAGTTTCGGCCAATGAGGATAAAGCCAGGCAGACAGCTGTAGTGCAACACTGTCCCTTCCAGTGGGGGCCCCAAAGGCCAAGAAGACACCCGACCATTTTCTAATGATGTCCACACCCGAGGACACAATAGCACTGGAAGAGAAAGACAGCATAGGCATTATTTCATACATGTTCTACAGAAGGGTCTTTATGATGGTAAAACAGTGTGATAGTTATAGCAGAAGTGACCTGCCCCACCTGCACTGGGAATGCTCTGCGACATGTCAACATCTTTATTGCATCATGAAGTCTCAAATTCAGGCTAATTCAAAACATCTATCTATCTATCTATCTATATCTATCTATCTATCTATCTATCTATATATCTATATATATATATATATATATATATATATATATATATATATATATATATATATATATATACATCGATATAGTATAAATTTATACTTTGATTTTGCAAGGTATATGTACATAGTCATACATATAAAATAAAATACATATATACATGATATGATATGCAGTATATGTAGAATGAATGTAAGATGTACATACATACACATAAATATAGTATATAAGTATGATATAATGTCAGTATAGTGTAGTACAGTTCACATTTCACATATGATATGATAGATACTTTCCAGCATTCTGGAGAGGGGTGGAAGGAATCTGAAGCTGAGCTGAAGGTGCTTATGAGCTTGGCCAGTGCTTTAGTAGGGGATGGGAGGAATGTTCCTTGATAGCCAGCAGTTTTGCTACCATTCTATCTTCAGCCAGTTCTTCTTGGGTGACAAGCTAAGAGCCAATAACCGACTCTGGCTTTCTGGTTAGTTTGTTCAATCTGTTGCTATTACTTGCTTGGATGCCTGCTCCCCTGCACACCACAGCAAAGAAGACAGTGCTTGTGACAACAGACTGATAAAACTTCTGGAGCATCCTGTTGCACACGTTGAGGAACCTGAGCCTCCTCAGGAAGTAAAGAAAGCTCAGGCCCTTCCTCTGGACAGCCTCAGTGTTGGTGGACCACTCCAGTTTACTTTCCAGTTGAATGCCCAGGTATTTGTATGATGTCACAATTTCAGTCCCATTGATGCAGACTGGAGAAGGCTGTGATTTGTTCCTCCTAAAGTCCACCACAATCTCCTTTGTCTTCTCTATGTTTAACTTCTGGTGGTTCACCACCACACCACCTCACAAAGCGATTCACTAGGTCCCTGTACTCCACTCTTCACACCATGGCTGTGAAAATTCAGAAAATTTCTGAAGGTGACACAACTCGGTGCAGTACTTACACTGCATGCCAAATTATTATGCAAGTGATCTTTTCTTGAAAATCTGGAAGGCTGTTGTTCTGAAAAAAAAAAAGTGTTTTAGTATGATGTTTTATAGGCTTTGTGCTTCAACAAAGCCCTTTTTGTTTGAATTTATAAAGCTTTCTAATATATTATATCACAGACCACATGTATATGTCACAGGGGAGAAAAAAAAAGATTTTATTAAGTTTTAGTGTGCAGTGTATTTTTAGTTGAGTTTGGATTTTAGTGTGTGGTTTGGTGTGTTTTATCTATTTTATTGCTTGCTGCATGTTTTTAAGTTGTGTGGAGCTTTTAATTTGAAAAACCCCGGACTGTATGTGACATCCGATGGCTGTAATGGGTTACACCTGTTGGGGTGTGATTACACCACACCTGAAAAGAGTGAGCGGAGACGAGAGGAGCAAGGAAGGAGAAGCGGGGAGAAGGTGAAGGTGTGACACCAGAACACACCTTTGGGTCATGAGCCATTGATTGTTGAAGAGAGAGAAGACTCCACGGTGGAAGCGGGCAGAGTTATACTCTGCCCTGGCGTGTGAGTAGCGCCCCTTAGTTAAGCAGAGACATCACGATGCATTGAAAAGTACAGTGACTGCTGTCATCCTCCTTCCTTTAGAAGTAAGACCCGAGTCCGGCGGGAGACGCGAGCGGTGGTCCGGGACGCCCAGTGACCAGTAAATGATTGACGCTTCTCCATCGGCGGACCGAGCTGCTTCAGCTGGCACCTGGGCCTGTTGCTGCTCCCCTCTTCCTTCCCCCTCCACAGATAAGACTCTCCTGGCCCCCTTAGTTTTAATCCCCCCTATTGGGTTTTAGCCTTTTAGCTTTTGTTGGTAGGCCTGGCACCACCATGTTTTAGACGCATGTTGGATTTGTTGATTTTTACTTGGTTTTAATTGTATAAATAAATAATGGTTTAGCCGCCCCGTTGCCTTGGTGATTGTTTCTTGGCTTAGTACAGCTCTTTCTCCTGCCTGTTTTTTAAATATATTTTTAACATCTGATCTAACTTATTCCATATTTCTTATTTAAATTAAAAATTGTATTACACATAATTACCACCCACCTTCCTTTCCTTACATATATAAGTGTGCCGCATTATTATGCAAGTCCTATTCAACTTTGACCATGGGCAAGAAAAGTGACCTGACCAAAGAGTCAAATTGTCAAGAGTCTGAGCAAGGGGGACTCTACAAATGATATAGCCAAGAAATTGCAGCGTGACCACAGAACCATAAAAAGATATGTCTAAAATAGTCAGGATGGGAGAAAACCCAGAGTAGAAAAAGCCTTGTCGAACATTATCAAGCCGAGAACTGTCAAGAATCAAACGAGAGGTTGCTCAAAGACCCTTAGCTACCAGTAAGGCCATTTTTTAAGCTGTGGGGCTGGATAATGTACCCAGGTCTACTCGATGTAGGACGCTAAGACAAGTCGCAAAGGTCCAAAGGGCAAAGACAAGACCTTCACTGAAGAAAATACATCAGGAAAAACGTGTGGAATGGGCTAAACAATACATGAAAGCCAACTTCTCCAAAGTTATATTCACTGATGAGTGCCGGGCAAACCTAAATGGACCAGATGGGTGGGCATCTGGTTGGATTTCAAGTGGCCATTCTGGTGGTGGTGTTATGTTCTGGGCACACTCATTTCTGCAGATTCTGCATTAATTTAAAAATACAGCCTACAATACCTTGAAAAGCATAGCATTAAACACATATTTGAAGAAATGTATTCACTATCTGACTTCTTAACAAATTTGAAAATGACTTAACATAGTTTTTAAAATAGTCACAAAAATGCAACTTGCATAATAATTTGGCATGCAGTGTAAAGTCTGTAGTGTAGCTGTTATAAGGGAAGAGAAGTTCTCTGGGGGCCCCCAGTGTTGCTGCTCAGACACACAGCTCTGTAGTCTCACAAACTGTGGTCTGCTGGTCAGATCGTCACAATCCTCCAGTCCATATCCTCCAGTTTTCCCTTCAGCAGTCTGGGCTGGATATTTCTAAAGGCAGTGGAGAGGTCAAAGAACATGAAGCTAACTGTGTTGTTAAGTCTGTTCAGGGAGGAGTATGCCTTCTGCAGCAGATATATTGTGTTATCTACTCCAGCTTTGCATACCATACAGTACGCTGGTAAGCAAACAGCAGGGGGTCTTGTGATGGGCACACCATCACACAAGAGGAGGAGGAGAATGATTAAAGAAAGGCAGTATTTCACTTTACCAATAAATAAAGATCAAGTTTAAGTTAAGATTTTAAACTTTTAATTTGAAAGTGAAATAGGTAACAAAGATTACTTTTTGAAGGCTTAAACTTCATCACACACCACAAGACAATCTCTCCTCAACATGAAATTGGAATGTCTTTGGCCTAAGATGAGATGATCAAGGACTCAGTGATGGAGCACATGTGTCCGGAGCAGTGTTTAAGCGATGAATGAGTGGAGAGTAAGCTGAGGTTAAACTCACAGCATCTGCTCTGCTGGCTGAGATCGGTCCAAGTGCCATTGGGCAAACACTTCCGGACTTTGGGTCCCACAATCACCCTGTTGCCCCTGCAGATGTACTCTATCTCATAGTCTACCGGGAGCACCTGCACACTGCGTATCTAAACACATACACATAAACACACACAAAGAATCAGAATCGCTACACTCATAGAACGATATCACAACATAGATTGGGCTATATTGTTTTATTGCTTTATCTCTTCCCCTGCTTTATATATAAAGTATATTTGATAATATTTTAGTATTTTTCTGATCTGCTCCAGTTTTATTTTTTGTAAAAGCAAACTCAACATTTCCTCCATGTTTTCTGTACTGATAAATTCAGCATAATGTACCTTTCCACACTGATTGCATCAGTAAAACAACAGATTCATGTCACAATCATCACTCTCACACTAATTTTTTTTTTTATTCGCTGGTGATTTCAAATGAGTTTGACCATCGTCCTCCAGTCATTGTCATGGAGAGGAGGTGGTGTGGATCAGGTCCTACATATCCCATATTCCACATCCTGCATTTCCTAAAGTTGTCCTCCTGCATGAGACTTCTTTTTTTCCCCCAATCTATTCTTTTTTATGAAATTGCAGCACTGTGATGTTACTGGGGATTGATTTTTTTCTGTAGGCATTTCTCCTCAGTTGCTCTGAGGGTTTTTTTGGAAGGGTCTGTAGACAGAGGGTATTGCATGCTGTACAGACTGTAAGGCCCCTTGAGGCAAACTGTGACATTGGGCTATATAAATAAAAATTACTTGACTTACCTCTCAAAAAGTATAATATTTGATGCTACTTTCAATTAAATGAACAATTCCTGACAGATGTTTCAAATCTAAAACATTCAAAGGCATAATACCTTTCTTTACTTGCATTTAATGTGAAAAACATACACTACTCAAAAAAAATAAAGGGAACACTAAAATAACACATCCTAGATCTGAATGAATGAAATATTCTTATTAAATACTTTGTTCTTTACATAGTTGAATGTGCTGACAACAAAAAAAAAAAAAACACAAAAATTATCGAATGGAAATCAAATTTATTAACCCATGGAGGTCTGGATTTGGAGTCACACTCAAAATTAAAGTGGAAAAACACACTACAGGCTGATCCAACTTTGATGTAATGTCCTTAAAACAAGTCAAAATGAGGCTCAGTAGTGTGTGTGGCCTCCACGTGCCTGTATGACCTCCCTACAACGCCTGGGCATGCTCCTGATGAGGTGGCAGATGGTCTCCTGAGGGATCTCCTCCCAGACCTGGACTAAAGCATCCGCCAACTCCTGGACAGTCTGTGGTGCAACGTGGCGTTGGTGGATGGAGCGAGACATGATGTCCCAGATGTGCTCAATTGGATTCAGGTCTGGGGAACGGGCGGGCCAGTCCATAGCATCAATGCCTTCGTCTTGCAGGAACTGCTGACACACTCCAGCCACATGAGGTCTAGCATTGTCTTGCATTAGGAGGAACCCAGGGCCAACCGCACCAGCAAATGGTCTCACAAGGGGTCTGAGGATCTCATCTCAGTACCTAATGGCAGTCAGGCTACCTCTGGCGAGCACATGGAGGGCTGTGCGGCCCCCCAAAGAAATGCCACCCCACACCATTACTGACCCACTGCCAAACCGGTCATGCTGGAGGATGTTGCAGGCAGCAGAATGTTCTCCACGGCGTCTCCAGACTCTGTCACGTCTGTCACATGTGCTCAGTGTGAACCTGCTTTCATCTGTGAAGAGCACAGGGTGCCAGTGGCGAAATTTGCCAATCCAATCTTGGTGTTCTCTGGCAAATGCCAAACGTCCTGCACAGGTGTTGGGCTGTAAGCACAACCCCCACCTGTGGATGTCGGGCCCTCATACCACCCTCATGGAGTCTGTTTCTGACCGTTTGAGCAGACACATGCACATTTGTGGCCTGCTGGAGGTCATTTTGCAGGGCTCTGGCAGTGCTCCTCCTGTTCCTCCTTGCACAAAGGCGGAGGTAGTGGTCCTGCTGCTGGGTTGTTGCCCTCCTACGGCCTCCTCCACGTCTCCTGATGTACTGGCCTGTCTCCTGGTAGCGCCTCCATGCTCTGGACACTACGCTGACAGACACAGCAAACCTTCTTGCCACAGCTCGCATTGATGTGCCATCCTGGATGAGCTGCACTACCTGAGCCACTTGTGTGGGTTGTAGACTCCGTCTCATCTCATGCTACCACTAGAGTGAAAGCACCGCCAGCATTCAAAAGTGACCAAAACATCAGCCAGAAAGCATAGGAACTGAGAAGTGGTCTGTGGTCACCACCTTGCAGAACCACTCCTTTATTGGAGGGTGTCTTGCTAATTGCCTATAATTTCCACCTGTTGTCTATTCCATTTGCACAACAGCATGTGAAATTGATTGTCAATCAGTGTTGCTTCCTAAGTGGACAGTTTGATTTCACAGAAGTGTGACTGACTTGGAGTTACATTGCTACATTGACCAGCCTTGGGTCAGGGAACTTAGAGTACAGAGAAAAAAAGAGGAATCCATACGCATACGACAGAGTACCTTATGGATCTTGTATGATCCTATTACAAAAGTTTATATGGGCCCTTAAACTGAAATGTATTGGATTGAAGTGAATACCATGAGATCTGTGACCCTGCATTCATCTCTGCACAGCTAGAATCACAGTGTGGTGGCAGCCATTCCTCACCTGCTCTTGTGTGAGACCTCTGTACCTTATCCCTCCATCTCTGGGAGGACGAATGATAGTACAACCTGAAAGACATACACACCATCAGATAGAACAGAAAAAGCTTTTATCTGTCTCAATCTGCTACTGTCTCACTGTTAATGAACTGTAAGACAGAAAGCTCTGCTATTAAATGCTGATGTGGTGTTGTTGTATACTGACAGCCACACATACTTCAGACTAAATCTAAATGCAAGTCTGGTGATATTCTTATGTCCATGAAATTCTATGAAGAGGAAACCAAAAATGAATTCACTTTTAAACGTGTATTGTGTGTGTCCAAAGCCTTATGCATATTCAGGCTGTCCAATTCCACATACTGCTGCAGGAAATACTCACCAGAGCACCAATGTAACTCACTTGTGACACTTAACTAACACATATACTTAATATATGATAATAATAATACACATATGTTATTGTCTATGAACTGTTGATTTTTATAACAAGTTATAGTATTACTTGCCACAGTACTTTAAGAGCCCAGATTTCCTGAATCATTGTCCTTAGGAATTAAAGAGCTACTCTGTTTGGACTGAGTGCTGCAAAGGGTAGAGAAGTCTAACAAACACATATTCCAGTGGAAGAACCCTGCACACTAAGCCAAATAATTTGTAACTTTTCGAGACAGACAATCCGACTTTTTGAATTTGCAGTGTTTGGTCAGGGATGTGGAAGCATAAAAGTGGACAGGGTTTGACCTTTTCTGTCAAGCTCTTTTCCATTGTTCACAAAACTACCACTGTCACTTTTCATGTGAAGAACTGAGTGCAACACTTATCCCCATTTGTAAGACTCAATGCGCCGTGCCCCACTCAATGAAAGATAGCTTTTTGCTTCGACTGTGGCCATTTGGAAAAGGTTTCAACACATCTGAGTTCAGATGTACTAGTTTGTTTAGAGCATGCCCCTGCCTTTATTATTTGAAGTTACCTTCAATTGAAGACGAAATTTACAATGAAAATAGAAAGCAAAACACAACCCCTAACTGTGAGCATTTATCATCCTAATGTTTTCAGTGACAGGATGAATGCCATGCCAATATGTACAGATGATAAAATAAGTCAAATGCAGGCCAGAGATGAAAAACAAATTGATGTTTGCAGGAAGGTTTTCAGACACTATTACTCTTTCATTTTGAAAAGGCTTTTCTGACTGGACTCAACCACTAGATGGAGACCTCTGCTACGTTTCAAGCAAATGCTACAGAACCGCAGCCTGGTTTCCAGCAGAGGGCTTATTTGTAATCCACAACAGTGATTTTCCTCCAGTAAGACAGCATCCGTTCATCCGTCTTGCTGCCAGCAGAGCTTATTTGTCCAAATGAGCAAGTGCCTCACATTAAAGGTGTAGTTGGCAGCATTGAGCAGAGCCTCTCTCTCCCTGTAAATTTGAAGCAGTACAGCTTTAAGGCCCCTCCCTCCCCCACACAGGTCTAACGTGAACGCGCGCGACCGGTGAAAACACACACAGAGGATACACAGGTAAGAAACATGAATTAAACTCCGTTATAGAGATATAACAGGCTTTACAGTAACTTTAGTCTGACCATACATTAGCTAGACGTTTGGTGCTCAGTTCATTAAACAGTCAAACTTTGTGGTAACGTGACGTGTTTCTGCACAGTCAGCTTGTTTACACGCTAACGCTGTTAGCACCGTTAGTTTTTAGCTCGTTATTTTGGTAACCGAGACGGCGAGCCAGTAAATTAACAGCTTATTTACGTGTGTGTCTTTGCCCATTGGGTGTGACATTTCTGCCCGTATATATGTTGTTACGGTGAGAGTGTAGAGACAGAGACCCTGGCGGCAACTTTGCCCACAGCTCCAGAGGGGGGAGACGACGATGGAGCCGAGCAGAGGAGAGAGGAGGCCGCGACGTCTGACAGAGAAGGCCGGCAGAGAGAGAGAGTCCGCTGGGCCAAACACTATATATTATAAACACGCTAAAAGCTTGGTGCTGAGGACGTCTGAAAACAGTCTGACTGCTGAGCTGTGCTGTGCATAGATTTATTATATAGCTTGAAAATGTGTATTTTAACATATTCAAGTAACATAATTATTTATTATCCAATAAAGTGTGTTTTCTACAGTGATTTGTGTCTAAATGCATTAATGTTAAAACAAATACACCACTTAGCTGTTAAACTGTATTAATGAAATATCTTGGAAAAATCTTGGAAAACAACATAACCTTCATTTGGAACTATTCAAACCACAGCGTCAACACAACACATGAATGTCTCAAAAGTAATGTCTTAAGACTTCTTAAAAAGATAATAACACTTCAGAAATATTAGGAAGCTTTATTTTGCATAGGAATGACAGAAAAGGTAAGTTACTGTATATTAAAAATGCACATTTATGGTCAACATAAACTGATTAGTGATGAAGGCAGGATTCTTGATTCTTCAAAGTGCAATAACAAGCCTCTGTCAGACCTGAGGAGAGAATAAAGAAATGAATATGTGATCAGACAGTTTCATATATCTTGGTGGGACACATTTGTTTTAAAATAATCCAAATTAAAATCCCTGAATATAATAATGTTTAAAAGTAACACAGTAAGAAAAATTAAATTATACATTAAAAATAAACATTAACTTGTCTGTTCAACATAACACTGACCTGGATTCAACCACATCATAGAGGTGTGAATCTTCACTGGCCTCATGATTAATTTAAATTAACCTGCCTTAAATGATAAACCTAAACTACACAACAACTAACATTTGTCAGCTGGCAGTTTAATCAGCAGGTTTACAGACATTTGAAGAAGCTGCAGCTGGTGATTTTCACTGAATTATTTAAATATTTCACATCCTGAAATCGGCTGCCACATTACTGTTGTGAACACTACTGATTAAGAAACAAGCAGAAAGAAGTGTTTTCAACATGAAAAAAAGTAATCTACAGCAATATCTGTTTGGTAAACTAACGAGCACACACGTATTTCAGATGTTTGATGAGAGAAACTAATAAGCAGTGAATTATATTAACTAAGCAGTGAACTTCTGAGAACATTTAGCTGTGAGAGCACAGACACACATCGAGATCAGGACCAGCACCAAACCGACATGACTGTCTGCACACTTCACAAAGAGATTTTTAACAACTTTCAGATAAAAACAAAGCTAAACGTTAGTGCTAGTGCTTAGCATTAGCCCCAGGAATCTAACGTTTGCTCGGCTTCAACATCGCAGTAACATGAGATTCTCTGCGTGACTGTTTCTGTAACACGTCTTATTTTGTGGTTAGTTTTTATAGGACTTCAAACAATCAAACAGAGATAATTACCTGTCCAGCAGAAATGTGTCTGACTCTCCATCAGCGTGAATCTTTCAGCTCTCTCCACCTCTCAAAGGCTCAAAGCCTTTTTCTTTATCTTCTTTTCTTCTCTGCTCATCTTCTGTTTTCTTCTCTCTCAGTATTAGCAGTAGTTGTCAGAAGAGGGAGGCTCACTTTTCTCTCTGTTGCTGCTCCTTGTTGAGTAAAAAAACAAGCTCGTGACCCCGCAGTGAGCATTACCGCGAGAACTCCTATGCTGACCTGGACGTCGCAGCGTATTCACGAACTCCGTCAGACACTCCTCCTGCTCTGATTGGTTGTTTTGACCCGGGCGCTGTGGATTTTAAAAAACGGCTTTAGAAGCCGAAGGCTGGGCCGGAAGGGGCTGATTATTATCATAGATGATCTGTCTCATATTCTACTATCAGCACATGGTTTGGATAGTTTATGTGAATATGACTAAAAGCAGTGTTTGAAAATGTTACCAACTGCATCTTTAAGGAATTATGCTTTTGGTGGGACGGGAAGATGTTTAATGGACCAGTTGGGGCCTTACAAGCAGGGAGGTGACAGATTTGTATGTTCATACTGTCTGTGTGTAACTGCTTAAAGGTTTAGGCTACAGAGGAAAAGAGATTTGGAAGGTGACAAAGGGAGAGAAATTTAATTCTGCTACCCTAATCATTTTTGTTTCAAAAGTACTGTATTTTTACATGCTTTGAATCTTTCAAAGCAGTTCAGAGAATATTCAGGAATTCTCTGCGCTCCTAGCTGTTGGAATTTCATGCAGGACTTCACAGCAAGCAACATTTACCATTTAATTACATCAGGGAACAGATTTGTAGCATGATGATTAACCTGTCTGAGATCTCTTAGTATATAAGGACGTGCAAATGCTCATATGTACACACATATGTACACACATGTGTATCTAACCAGTTGATCACAGCTTCTAATAAGAGAAAATGTAGTTTCTCTGCCTGATACAGTTACCCAGAATTATATTTTACTTATTTCACTTAGTATGCTTATATATAGATATAAATATATTTGTATATGTACATGTAAATATTTATATAGACATGGAGACATTTTATGAGACATTCCTCATAATAACATAGGTTGTACCTGAAACTGCTACTCAACTCCAGCATTTGTAACATCACACGAGTTATAAAAATCAGACTTGTGACAGACTGACAAACACTGCCACCGTGTCTCCAGCTCACCAAAATGGGGGTGTGTAAAGATGTTATCACCCTGCCACCATGTCAGACACAGCTGACACGAGCAGAGTTGCCATCGAGATTGCCCGCAAGCTCCAGGGAGCTCTTCGTTAGAGAGGGTTGCCATGGTGACAGTGGCATGCAGTGTTTTAAATTTTTTTCCTGCTTTTATAACTAAGGCACATATTATCTGTGAAAGCCAATATTGTGAGAAACAGCCTCTGTGTTTTATGAGTGGTGCTTTGGCCCAAACAAACTTGTGTTTCCCAGAGTTTTTTATATTAAGATGTCAACCTTTCTATCTCCCCAGAGAATTTACCAGTGTTTCTGTTGATGCCATTTAAATTCCCTTAGACACAACTTAAAAAATTGCACATATTGACCTGAGGTCAGAAACCTTTAGATTGAGACTAAATTAATTAATTGCTTTCCCCTTTCCAAGGGCGGAGCCCTGAGGTGAAGGTAGCACAAGTTTAATTCTGTTATCTTATATGAATACATTATATCTAAAACTATCCACAACACTGATTACCTTACAGCATTTTCTACTTTGCTTTTCTTTTTAGGAACTTGAGGAAATTTCACCTCACATAGCCATGGTAGATTTTGTTTCTGCATTGATCTTTAAACAAATTTAGGTACGCAACTTTTAGTGGTTGCTCATGACTTAACACAATGTGTTCACATCAAAATCACATCAAAAGAACAACTCCAGCAGCACTACACAGAAAGATAACCATTTTACCATTGCATCTATATGGAGGAGCAGGACAAGCAGTACTTTAACTTGTCCAAGTCCTCATTTTTATTTGGATAAAGGAGGTCATTGTGGGGAAATTTGAGAGGGCGCCTGGAAGTGGTAAGGACCTCACAATTCTCTTTTCCAACCCTCAGGTAACAGGTTACCTACAATTGTCATAAAAATCAATTCATTACAAAGCTCAGTTTCACTGAAACATCATCACAGGCACTATATGTATATGAGTGTCTCCAGTCTCTCCATCTCTTACTGCGTTGCCATTCCTGGTGATAATATACCTGGAGTCTACTAATACATGCCTGTTCACCCACAGTGTAAAACCCCAGTTACTAAACGTTCACTGCATTTCTCAGCAGAGGCCAGGAAAGACCATTAGACATGACTCCCACAGCAAACACCCTGACTCAACTCCCCAACCTCCACCGAAAGTACTCCGCAGAAAGAGGAAATGATGGTTTAATGATCTGACAGCATATTTACGTCTGTATTGCAGAGATCTGACATCTGCCTCTGAGTATTAGTGTCAAAGCATGACCTCAGATATACAGTAAAGGCACCATAATAGGCACTATGAGTCTACAGCAAATATTCATCAATGGTTTCAGTGCTCATTGGTTACAACTGGTTTTTAAATGTCAGACTGTCTGCTAAGCTCTGCCACCTATTGGCAAGCACAATAAAGTGTAACTGAACAAAATATCTAGTAAATGGACAGGTATTAAAAGCAGTCTTATGACAGGTGCCAGGTGCCGTAGAGCTGACAGGAGCTTCAGTCACAAAGACTGCTCGACTGGCGAGTGTTTAAATAGGAACTGTGACTACAGTTATAACTGCATTTAGATCTATGGGAAAGACATCAGTAAATAAGGCCAGCGTGATATCCAACGATGTAAGTGCAACTGTTCCTCAGGGGACTGAGAATGTCGATGCACATGGGACAGTGGCAGCAAAACAGTCCATTGACAACAACATAAATATGGATCTTAAATTAGGAATACAGTAAATAAACCCCTCATTATAAGGATGAATGCACATTTGAGAGTTCAGTGGTACAAAAATCAACCGGGCACTGGTCTACAGAGATTTGGAAAAAAAGTGATGGATGATATCATGAGTCATCCATAATATTCTCCACAAGTGGTGAGTGCATGTGTAGTGTACACCAAGAGAAACCCTCTTGTTTTTGACGCCTGCAGTGAGGGGATCCAGGGGTTCTGTTATGCTCGGAGCAGGGGGCATTTGCTGGAATGGTTTGGACCACTTGTCCCCTTTGTTGTTGTCGTGAGCGTTCACTTTTATCCTATGATGAAACATTTTTATGCTGATGGGAGGAACCAGGATGACAATGTCCTGCTGAGAATGAAAATGATGTGAATCAGATGCTATTGCCTTAACACACACTAGATTTCAAACCAGCTGAACACCTATGGGAGATTTTAAAGTGACGTGTTAGACAGAGCTCTCCACCACAATCATCAAAACACCAAATGAGGGAATATCTTTAGGAGAACAGTGTTCTATGAACACAGTAATATTCTCCATCAACTTACCTTGCTGAGACTTCTAATTTTTCCTTTGTTTGTTTATACACCTACGGCAATTTGGAATAGTTCCTAAAATAGCAAAGCATTACATGGCATCAACAAGTTGCAGGGGAGCCTCTCTCTGTGTCGCGTTTTGACTTTACTTCATAAGCATTCACATTGACATATTCCTCACAAGAACCCAGTCATCTGGAGAAAGCACTGAATGTCACCTCTTTTGATCATCTTGCTTTTGTTATTTTTATGGTTTTGGATGCAATGTAATATGCTTCTTTCATTTGCTGCTGCCATTTCTGAGCATATTCCCTCATCATTTATCCCAAAGAGCAAGTCAATTGGTAACCAGTTTGCAATGCCATGTAGTTTTGCAAGACAAATTTTTTTTTCAATGATTTGCTTCCATTTAGCCTGATATGTTACAAAAAAAAGCACAAATGGTGCTCCCAAAATAACCTGGAAAGGGTGCAGAGGTGGTCCACTGTTCCATAGACAGGACAGAATTTGCACTGTTCCTGTCCTATAAAATGTTTCTATCCAAGGTTTAACAATCGATCAGAGCCTCTTTTCCAGCACCCTGAGTAAACTTTCCTGGGGAGGCTCAGCAGTGTAATACCCCAATAACTGGAGCACACTGAAGTCTGCCTCCACCATGGCCACATGTTGGTCAGGTTCAGAAGTTCCTCAGAGCGCTTTTTCCACTAAGTCTGGGTCAGCAGTTTTCCTCCCCTTCTGAAAACAGCCTGAGCTAAGCCTGCTTTCTCCTCCTGAGTCATCTAACACTTTGCCAGAACTTCCTTGGGGCGACCAAAGATCCTTCTCCATAGTCTCCCCGAACCCCTCTCACAGTATTTGCTTCTGTGATCACTTAAGTGGCAGCCCTCCTAAACTGCCTGTTTGCAAGATGGCGCCCTCACTACACGTTTGGGTCTACCACTAATATTTTGACAGCTGTAACCATTTTAAGATAAAAATACCCCAGTGTTCACTTGTGTAATCAGCGCCTTATGTAATAAGAGGGTGTGTGAAAAGCCCTTCTTCCTGGGGGCACAGTAAGAAATTCACCTTCTCTGGGATTTAAATCCCCAGGCAGGCAAAGTCTTGATTGCCATCAATGTGATAATTCATGCATATACTATGTTTTTACATGCTCATGGTGATTATATCAGATGCTCACAATCTGTTTGGATCCTGTTAATTGCTGGATATACTTTATTACTTATTTACGTTCCTTATTTTTATTCAGTTTTTACCATTATTTACTGCATAATTAATGGAGCAAACAGTTACACATGTCACTATCGCTATACCCTGATTGATTATGTATAACAAATAAGCTTGAATGTAAACTTACAATTGACCAGAGAGAATTATTTTCAGAGAAAGAAATAGACATCTTCTTCAGTAGAAGCTTGCCTACTTTGAATGTCTGCTGCAACTGTAATGTCTCGTCAGATCTGTTGAAGGTTTTGGTCTGTCATGTTTTCTGTTTCCTGTCCTGGCATGTCCTTTTATTTTGAAACCCTAACTCTCCTCTCGTTTCAGGTCCCTTGAACTTCCTGCCTCATTGTGTGTTTCCCGCCGGTGTGATTGTCTATCCCCGCCCTGATTGTTTCCACCTGTTTCCCATTACCTCTTGTATATATTGTCTGCGTCTCCCCTGTCTTGTTGCCAGATCGTTCTCAACCTTTGCCATGTCAAGATCACGCTCTTCATGTAAAGATTGCAGAAAGATCTTGCTCAATTAAAGTGCATTCCAAATCTCACTTTGCCTGGTTTGTGCGTACGTCCTGCATTTGGGTCTGCCTGCCTTGTGCCATCGTAACAGCAACAATGGGAATAAAGAAAAACCAACAAACCAACAAAAGTTGATACAGCACTTTGCTGGTTCTCTCACAGATCGTCAAATGTGATGTCTATAGACATTCCTTCATCTTCCCTCTCCAAAGACATCCTCACATTTACAAAACTTAACATTCTTAACAGTGCAGGATGACTTTTCAAGCAATTTTGCAGTATTCAACATTTCTGAGTGCAGCTTAATACGGTTCCTTGGGGAAACTAAACAACCTCTTCACAACCATCACACATCACAGCAGAGTCAACTCCTCAGGTCATGATTCAGCAGTTCACCTACATCCAAGAGACATTCTTTTGAAAACAGCAATGTATATGTTTTGGCCAGAGAAGATCAATGGTTTCGATGGAAGAGTGAAAGAAGCCATCAGGTGAGAGATAAAACACGTCACACACACATGTCAAAAAGATTTTTTTTTTTTCTCAAAGATGGTTTCTGTCTTTTAATGTGGTTCTTATCAGACTGATGTTTGTTCAAATATTCATTTTTCTGATAAGTTTGATTTTAATTTGTAATTTCTACTAATTAAATGTAGAGCAGGAACATCAAGAGGAATTATAACTTTAACTTTTGCTAGTCATCATTAGACAACAGTTACTGATTATTGATTAACAACCAAGATAGTGATACCACACTTTCTTCCTTGATCACTACTGTACAGATAGACTTTGGCCCCAAATTATGTCTCTAGCGCAAGATGGCGGCCCCCTATCCTGAATATTTTGGCTTCACTTTTGTGCAGTAGAACCTGGAGGTGCATTGTCCTACAGTCAATGTGCAGTGGAGAGACAGGGTGAGGGACCTGGAAGTTGTACTCATTCAAATTTTCAAGTTAAATCCACTCTCTTCTCAATCCTGCCAACTGTAACTTCAAAAGAAACATTTTATAGGTGCCACAGCAGCAAGTCTATTAAAAACTATGACTGATTGAGCCATTGCAGCTGACTGAATGAGATTAGATGAGCAATGTAAATGTTATACAGTTACATTTAAAAATCAATGGAAAGTTCACAGTCAAAGATCACAGATCTGATGGGTCTGAGTTGTAATTAAAAAAAACAATTCACATAAACAAAACAACATATAGCAATCAGACATCACTAAATATATTTGTAGATGAGTGTAGTGGCAAATTCTGTCATGTCATCATGCAAAAAGGCCTATCTCCATCCAAATTATACATACACACATACACAGGTGTGAAAAAGAGTTTGCCCCCTTCCTGATTTCTTATTTTTTTGCATGTTTGTCACACTTAAATGTTTCAGATCATCAACAAATTTAAATATTAGTCAAAGACAACACAAGTAAACACAAAATGCAGTTTTTAAATGAAGGTTCTTATTATTAAGGGAGAAAAAAAATCCAAACCTACTTTTTTGCCCCACTGTATATGCATGCATATACATATATACACTGCTTAAAAAAATAAAGGGAACACTAAAATAACACATCCTAGATCTGAATGAATGAAATATTCTTATTAAATACTTTGTTCTTTACATAGTTGAATGTGCTGACAACAAAATCACACAAAAATTATCAATGGAAATCAAATTTATTAACCCATGGAGGTCTGGATTTGGAGTCACACTCAAAATTAAAGTGGAAAAACACACTACAGGCTGATCCAACTTTGATGTAATGTCCTTAAAACAAGTCAAAATGAGGCTCAGTAGTGTGTGTGGCCTCCACGTGCCTGTATGACCTCCCTACAACGCCTGGGCATGCTCCTGATGAGGTGGCGGATGGTCTCCTGAGGGATCTCCTCCCAGACCTGGACTAAAGCATCCGCCAACTCCTGGACAGTCTGTGGTGCAACGTGGCGTTGGTGGATGGAGCGAGACATGATGTCCCAGATGTGCTCAATTGGATTCAGGTCTGGGGAACAACGGGCGGGCCAGTCCATAGCATCAATGCCTTCATCTTGCAGGAACTGCTGACACACTACAGCCACATGAGGTCCTAGCATTGTCTTGCATTAGGAGGAACCCAGGGCCAACCGCACCAGCATATGGTCTCACAAGGGGTCTAAGGATCTGCAGGTGGTCACCACCTGCAGAACCACTCCTTTATTGGGGGTGTCTTGCTAATTGCCTATAATTTCCACCTGTTGTCTATTCCATTTGCACAACAGCATGTGAAATTGATTGTCAATCAGTGTTGCTTCCTAAGTGGTGGACAGTTTGATTTCACAGAAGTGTGACTGACTTGGAGTTACATTGTGTTGTTTAAGTGTTCCCTTTATTTTTTTGAGTAGTGTATATACACACACTACTTCTGGGTATTTGAATCCATACATAATCATTTAAGTCATTTGAATCTTGTAGTGGAGTTATAAGGTACCACAAAATGGAAACACTTAAATGAAGTAGAACCTAAAAACGGTTACAGTTCTTGAGTAAATGTACCACTGATTTAATAGGATTACTGATGGATAAACATCAAAATACATTTTGTTGTCATGTAGACCCTCCTCATATCAACATGTGTGCCACCATCACACATTGACTTACACACAACAAAAGACAACATACCAGTACAGCAGTCAACCAGTGCACAGAGCATCCATTGCAGCCATATTTTTTTTGTACAGACAACTGGAGACATTGTGTCATAGACAAACGTGTGTGTGTGAGACAGCACAGTCATTACCAGCAGATGAATTATATGCAGACACGCTGAGAAAGGGCAGCACAGCAGAGAAGATAAGACATGGCACCCACATTCCTGCACCTGAAAACAAAACCAAAGAGAGGAGAATACATTCAAGGGAGGAAGCTGACAGGGAAGCAACAGCAGCATCTGTTTGTTGATACATCATATTTACATAAATCACTTTTGTTGTTTAGCAGCACAATGACAAGCATACATACATATAGGTATAGAGGTGAAAGAATAAATAGCAAAGGTACATAAAAAAGAGTAAAGAAAAGAGTAAAAAAAAAAGTAAAGTAGTAAAAAAAATTGTAAAAAAGAATTCAAAATAGAAAGTATACACAAGCATTTGAGAGACAGTGCTTTGACTACAGTGATAGTGGTGTGATTAACAGAATCAGCAAGTCAATGTAAACAGCAAAGAGTAGACTAAGATAAGATTAAGAAATACTGAAACTTTATTTTTCTGTCTTAATATAGAGGTGTAATAAAAGTATAATGCATACTATATAATAACAATATAGTATAATTAAGTAACATAGTATAACACATTACAAAGTCTACTACAGCAAGATAATGTATATAACTGTAAAGTAGAGCAGTTTAATGTATGAAGGTGTTATATTGAACAGAGAATAAAATCCATCTCCTCGAGGGGTTTACCCCAGTCCCATTTTACTCAAGACTGTTAGGGTTATATACACTGTTATGATGATATTACTGTAACACTGGTAACACAAGTCTGAATATTTGCTTTCTCTTCAGTATAGCTACACTGTAGATGTTTATATTTAATATAACTGTCATCAAGTCCTGACAGTGGTACATGAGACAGATAATCTGTTTAAAAAATCCTCTGGCTCCACCTGCTGCTCATAATGTCATTTGCTAGAATCCACTACACCTGAATAAAAAACAATCAGAGCCAGGAGGACTATCTTATGAAGGGTCAATCACTGTTCCTGCACACGCTGGCTAATGACAAACTAATGAATGCCAATATCAGACTGGCCTGATAATTTCAGTGTCAGTTTTCTCTGCCTTTATATTGTTTTTTTCTTCACTGGATCATGTTTTTATACAGTACTTTGCAAGGCAGTTATGCATGTTTAGACTCATGAAGCTTTAAACAGGTGCCTTGAGACAGGGCATGCACTGCAAAATTCACTTTTAAAACAAAGTCTATCATATTTTGTTTAAAAAAAAAAAGAAGTCATACAAGATGTCAATTTGTCATACAATGCTTCTTTTGAATAAATGTCCTGTTCCATAAAGCTGCCTTGTTGACCCTCATCATCATCCCCACACTCTGAGATTGGGTGCCAAGCCCCAACAAGAGACAAAGATTCCTTTGAGATGGAGGATCACGAATAAGCTAGAAAGCCGGCACCCTCGCCATTGATTACCAAGACTAAGAGCCTAAGTCCCCTCAGAAAGTCTGCTAGAGGATGTGAATGCAGCACTACAGACTATCCCTACTAGGACCATAACTCAATCAGCTGATATACACCACAGCAACAGTGATCCTAGAGGTGCTTGGCTACAAGATGAACAGCATGAGCCACAAAAAGCAGAGAAAATCCAGGCAACATAAAGAGATGCCTAGGAAGTACATCAAACTGTCAATACCTGAGGCACTGGAGACTGGGATGTTCTCCACCAAACCAACCTAGTCTCAGTGGCAAGTCAATAACAGAGGAAGAGATCTACCCAGGGCTGAGACTGAACAATACTGGAAGGGCATATGGGAGAAGGGGCATCACATAACACCAATGTTCCATGGCTAATGGATCCAAGAGCAGACAACAGCAATAACCAGTAACCACCATGATGGCAGACATCTGAGAGAGAGATTACATGGGATGCTACAACCAAGAGGCTAACATAGTGTACAGGAATATGAGTATGGGCTGAAAGTTCCCCAGTCAGAATGGAAGACACCTCCCAAATTGGTGAGAATGACCAAGCTAAGATCCTGTAGGACTTCCAGATCCAGACTGACAAGTTGGTGATGGCTAACTAACCAGACACTGTGTTGATCGACAAACAACAGAAGAGGTGATGATTAGGGCTGCACCTAACGATTATTTTTCGATTAGTCGACTAATCTATCGACTAATTTATTTATTGACATACTGTAGGACCTAATTCAAGTATTTTCTTCACTACTAAAAGTTTCAACAATACTTCAAACTTCAGAGAAGAGCTGTGATCAAGTACAGTAATCCCTCGCTATATCGCTAAGCTTCGATTTTCGCAGCTTCACTATATCGCTGGATTTTATATGAAAACATATATTGCGGATGTTTCGCTGGTTTGCGGATTTCTGCAGAGGATATTGACGAGTCATGTATCCTGGGCGCTGATTGGCTCAGTGAATATGTTGTTGCCGTACATTTTGTACATGACGTCTATACTGTACGGTACACACATTTTATATTAGATAATCACAATATATCTAATATAACTGAGGGTAAGTAAGTAAAACGAGTGCATTACTATATATTACAGTAAATATAAAATTATTTTTGTTAAAATATGTATTATTACAATGCGTTTAAAACTGTATTACGTATTATTAAATAAAACTCAATGATATACGATACATATATTTATGTAAGCGTAGTATATATATATATATATATATATATATATACATATATATACATATATATATATGTTTACATACATAATTTCAACGAATCTTACTGAATATATAAGAGAATATAAAGGGTTTATACTGTATAACTGTGTGGGACACGTTTATAGAGGCTTAAAATATATAAAAAATAACCATATAAACATATGGCTTCTACTTCTGGGATTTTCACCGGGGGATCACTGTACACACGTGTGTCCGCTGTTCCCTGCTCGCCACATCTCTGCGCTGCAGTCGCCGTTCGCCGTTAACGAGCGTCGACAGGCGGGTGAACGCGATAAACGCGGCAATAACAGTTACAAACGTCAGCGCACCAAATGTGTTGTAGCAACGCCACACCACCGTTTGCCACTGTTTGTAGTGATGACATCGCCATGATCGCAATCACTTCAAACAGCTGCCGCCACGGAGCAGATAAAATATCACATGATGTGTCGATGCACATTTTTTGCGTCGACTTAATTAGTCGACGAATCACCCCAGCCCTAGTGATGATAGATGTAGCAACATCAGGAAGAAAGAACACAGGAAGCAGGAAAAATACTAAGGGTTGAAAGAGGAGCTAAAAAAGACCTGGGGAGTCCCAGGAGAACAAGCAGGTGAGCTCATGCTGTTTAGCAATGTGGCAGGCAAAAGCTAGATGACTGACCGCTCCAATGACAGGATGGTGCTCTACAGAGTCTTGCTGACAGTGACCCACTGATATAAAGCACAAGATCAGACATGACAAATTAACTTAACTTAATGAATACACACACACACACACACACGAAGAACAAGAAAAGTGTAAAATGCGTATTCTAGATTCATGTCTAGTCTACCCCCATTCCACTGAGGCGAACCTAATGCTAGTTCTGGGCTGGTGCTAGAGCCGGTTCAACTTGCAAACCTTTCAAGAACTTGTTTGCGTTCCCACCAGATTTTACGGGCTAGAGAGCTACGTCATTATGTCACTCTGTACGTCTTCGGTTAGCACTAGCGCCAACTGCTGAGAGATAGCCCAATATTCAGTCCACCAAAACATTTGAATAACCACATGATGTTGTATCTCGTCCAAGAATTAACTGAACTGATTTTTTCATTTTCCTTATTACTAATAGGAAGAATTTTATGACACATAAACTCACTGTAGTTTGTTTAATACAACATTTTGTGTGGGTAGGAGTGGCTAGTAGAAATTGATTCCCTCTCTGGAGAAATAACATTAAATCATAAAAACTGTAAAGATCCATGTCTTTTCTTCAAAACTAACATCATGGAAAGCTGTGTGAGAAAGGAACAAGAGTCACCTAATCAGGAGCTACAAAAGAAAAGAAACTACTGAGGTGTCTGCAGCTGCAGGAGGGCAGAGCTACAGAGAGCTCCATATTAAAAGAGGTGATGCTGCTCTCAATGGACATTCTAAGATGGCGCAGGAAGTAAATCCTTTGCTGGACCTTTTTGTTGATCGTGTCCATGTAGGCCATAGAAATCAGGGTAACAGGCCTGAATCCTGTGATGGAGGCTTTCTTCAGGACCAGGATGATAGTTAGACATTTGAGGCAGTGCTTCATTTGAGGATCATTTGAAGATCTGTGTGAGACTGGGGCCAGTTGGTTAGCACTGGCTCTCAGACAAGAGACACCATCTCTGCCTCTGAAAGAGCCAACATACATCCTCTTCACAGATCCTGAGTATGTGAGTTTAAAGGGTTGTTCAGTGGGATAAGGTGGTTGTAGGGGAAGTAGTTAGTGTCAGTCAGAGCAGGTGAGGAGTGTGAATTTTGGGTTGTCCAACCTATAGTAAATCACACCCAGGTCATTAGCCAGATGGTAGATGGTTGTCCACTTGTTGGAGAGGATCATTTCCTGTAGGCAACAGTCCTGCAGGCACGCTGCCTGAGTTTAGCTGTAAACCACGGATATTTTGTTTTATGTGCAGAAGGTTTTAGTTGACAGACATATGTAGCTATAGCCTCAAAAACAACACAATTGGTGCAGTCAAAACAGGCCTGAAATTCTAGCCTTGCCTCATTGGCAGATTTTAGTTTCTCCCTGTAAGTCTGGAGCAGATGAACAAGGAAGAGAGATAGGCATCCTTTCAGATGGCGTAGTAATGATCTTGTGGGTTTCCATCTCTGATTGGACACTTAATCAGCATTCTGTTTTTTGGCAGTTCATGGTTGAGGTTTGCTCTGTTTAAATCCCAAAAAACAATGAGCAGGGAGTTTGGATGTGTGTGCTCTGAGGAAGTAAATACCAGAGAAACAAGAAACTTCCTGCAGTAAACAAAATAATTAACATATGGTGAAAACTGTTCCAAAGTGAGGACTGCATGTTTACTTAACACTGTGTCATCCTCAATTTATGTAGAAACAAATTCTTCCCCTCATTTACCACAATAGCTCAGTACTGTGACCCAGTTGGAGGGGTTGGAATCCTAGCAGATGTATTGTACTTCCCAGGATCACCTAGCCAAGTGTTATATCATGTCAGATTTCTTAGTGTTTTGTCTTGTCACTTACTGTTTTATTGTGGCATCTAATCTCCCCTCTCGTTTCAGGTCCCTTTTATCTCCTGCCCTTGTGTGTTTCCTGTGTCTGTGATTGTCTGCCCTATCACCTTGTGTATATATTGTCCATGTTTTCCCTCCTGTGGCAGATCATCTTGTACCTTAGTATCAAATGTCCCAGCAAGTCTGGTCAGTGTGATTCTTGTCCTTGTCAGTCAACATCTAGCCATATCAGGTTGTACTTTTTTGTGTCTGTTTCTGGGTGTTCTGTGTACAACGATAAATCTCCAACCTTTTTGAACCATCTAAGCTGCCTTCCGTCGTTCAATTGAGTCCATACTGTCCATCCATACTGGTGAGTATAACAACAAGCTCTCTTAGTTTTGTAACCATAGACTGTATGTAAAGATTGATGGGGATCAATGGGATCTTCGCTGTCTCCCTCTGAACAAAAATAAAGCCAAAATATCCCAGATGTGGGC
Organism: Scortum barcoo; assembly: GCA_023238725.1. Lineage (NCBI taxonomy): Eukaryota > Metazoa > Chordata > Actinopteri > Centrarchiformes > Terapontidae > Scortum > Scortum barcoo. Next base: position 489,310 of record CM041548.1, on the reverse strand, counting down.
ACTGCCATCTCGTGTTGGTGACACCATTCTGAGACAGAGACTGTGCTGTAGTGATTGGGAAATGGAGCCACAGGATTGAGGATCCTCCCATACAGTTATGGGGAGTTACATCTTGTCATGGACCGTTTCTGGTTCCCCATACCTATCTTTTGCCATGCCTCCCACTGCATTTGTGTCATGTTCCATTCTCCCACAAACACAATAGTATGAAGCGACCAAATTATGGATCCATCAGAAAGAGACTGCTCCGTGGAGGAAGCAGAGGAGACACTAGGAGTAATTTCAGCTCTCTTCAGCACCATCCATAGCACTGACTTAGTCCCGAGCTAGCAAGGTGGCTACCCAGTTTAAGGCAAGAACTTCTAGCCACTCTGGCCTCATTATCTGCTGGCCTCCAACGTGCTAGCCTTCAGCTTTCACTCCAGCTGGCTAGCCACCAAGTTCCCATCCAAATTTGTGGTCCCCCATCAGCAGTCCCTGCAGACTCCCAGCCTGAACTTTGTGGTCCCTTCACCTTCACTGCTACTGAACCTGGTGTGGTTCTGTCTCTCCACACCAACCTCCAGAGGGGTTCTGCTTTTACCGCCAGCCTCCTTGAAGGGATTCATCTGTTCCAGAGCACTTCCAACTCTACCACCAGCTTCCAAAGGGGTTACATCTTTGTCGCCAGCCTCTGGCCCATCCTCCTGAGCAGGTTCATCAGTCTGTTCATCCTCCAGAGGGCTCCTGTTCTGCCTCTGCCCAGCTCCCAGGCCGCCACCTAAGGTCCCTGGCTCCATCTCTGCCCTGCCACCAGGCCTCCCGCCTACCGCCTAACATTTCCCGCTCTGCCGCTGCTCTTCAGTTCCAAGGACACTTGCCTGTCCACCTGCCTGCCTGTCTACCTGCATGCTTCCCTGCCCTGTAAATGCCTGCAAGTCTACCAGCTTGTCTGCATGCCAGTAAGCGACATCAAAGTGCATTTTTATCCACATCAGTCCTGTCTGCCCTTAGGTCTGTTCTGTTCTCCAGCAAAATAACACATCTCCTCTCTGCATTCTTACAATTCTCAAAGAGAAGTCTGCATGTGCCTCCATGACTAGTTAACTATGGTATTGATATTGAGCACTTAATAGTCTCCCCCCAAAATCCTGTGTTATCAGACCACTACTTAGTATCATTTGAATTCCTATTACTGGACTATGCACCTCTAGAAAAATTAGTGTTCACTAGATGGTTACCCGATTGTACTAGGACTAAATTTAAGGAAGCAATTCCGACAGCATTAAAGTCAGTAAGATTTCCTAGTATCTCTGACGACTCTCATAATTTTTTGAGCTCCCCCCAAATTGACCAACTTGTTAGAAACACCATGGACTCACTCAGAGGCACTCTGGACTCTGTTGCGCCCCTAAAAAGAAAGATTATAAAACAGAAGAGACTGGCACCATGGTTTAACTCTGCAACTCGCAAGTTAAAACAAACAACGCGACAATTGGAAAGGATATGGCGCTCCACCAAAGAGGAGGACTCTCGCCTAGCCTGGAAAGAGAGTCTCAAAACGGTATAGGAAAGCCCTGTGTAATGCCAGAGCAGCCTACTATTCAGAATTAATAGAGAAAAATAAGAACTGCCCTAGGTTTCTTTTCAGCACTGTAGCCAGGCTGACACAGAGCCATAGCTCTATTGAACCCTGCATCCCCTTAAGTTTAAGTAGTAATGATTTCATGAGCTTCTTTAATGACAAGATTTTGAATATTAGGGACAAAATTTGTCAGGATCTGCCCTCGTTAGACTCCGATCCTTCAGACTCAGGAAATTTAGGAGCAGATACATTAAAACCTGACAATTGCTTAGACAGTTTTATTCCAATTGGCCTTCCCGAATTATCCTCGTTAGTTTCATCATCGAAAGCAACAACTTGTCTCCTAGACCCCATCCCAACTACGCTGCTTAAGGAAGTTTTCCCATTTATTGGCACATCACTGCTGCATATTATTAATCTGTCTCTGGTGTCAGGCTTTGTACCCAAGTCTTTTAAAGTAGCTGTAATTAAACCATTGATCAAAAAACCTACACTTGATGCAGATGTGTTAGCCAATTATAGACCAATATCCAACCTCCCCTTTTTGTCTAAGATTCTAGAGAAAGCCGTTGCCAGCCACTTATGTAATTATCTCCACAGTAATAGTCTTTTTGAAGTTTTTCAGTCAGGATTTAGAGCTCACCATAGCACAGAAACAGCACTTGTGAAAGTCACTAATGACCTGTTGACAGCATCAGATAGAGGGCTTCTGTCTGTACTTGTCCTGTTAGACCTCAGTGCTGCCTTTGATACAGTTGACCATCACATCCTGTTGCTGAGAATGGAAAAACTGCTTGGTATTAAAGGGTCTGCATTAAACTTGGTTCAGATCATACTTATCAGATCGGTCTCAGTTTGTTCCATATTAATAATGAATCCTCTGTGCATACTAAAGTCTGTCATGGAGTTCCACAAGGTTCAGTGCTAGGTCCAATTCTGTTTATTTTGTATATGCTGCCCCTTGGCAATATCATCAGGAGGCACTCCATAGATTTCCATTGTTATGCTGATGACACCCAATTATATTTATCAGTGGAGCCAGACAAAACTGATCAGCTCCTGAAACTCCAGGCCTGCCTTAAAGATATAAAGGCTTGGATGACCAGAAATTTCCTGTTGTTGAACTCAGATAAAACTGAAGTGATCCTATTAGGTCCGAAACACCTGAGGAACACGCTTTCTCTCCTAAGATAGCCTTGCTGGATGGCATTAACTGGGCCTCCAGGCACCACTGTAAGGAACCTCAGGGGTTTTATTTGATCAGGATATGTCCTTCGACACCCATATTAAGCATATTTCAAGGTCTGCCTTTTACCACCTGCGCAACATCGCAAAAATTCGGCACTTTTTGTCCCAAAGCGATGCTGAAAAATTAGTCCATGCATTTGTCTCTTCCAGGCTGGATTATTGTAATTCACTTTTATCAGGCTGCCCAAACAAGTCGTTAAAGACTCTACAGCTGGTCCAGAATGCCGCTGCTCGGGTGCTGACTAAAACCAGGAAAAGAGACCATATTACTCCAGTATTGGCTTCTCTGCATTGGCTCCCTCTAAAATTTAGAGTGGATTTTAAAATCCTACTCCTCACATATAAGGAGGCTCTACATGGTCTGGCACCATCATCATATCTTAATGAATTGATAACTCCTTATCAACCGACTAGAGCGCTGCGCTCCCCAAAACGCAGGGGTTACTTGTAGTTCCAGAAGTAGTCTAGGGGGCAGAGCCTTCAGCTATCAGGCCCCTGTTCTCTGGAACCAGCTCCCAGTCTGGGTCCGAGAGGCAGACACAGTGTCAGTGTTTAAGAATAGACTTAAAACCTTCCTTTTTGATAAAGCTTATAGTTAGGGTGGGCACAGGCTCGCCCTTAGTTATGCTGCTATAGGTTTAGACTGCCGGGGGGCTCCCATGATGCATCGGGCACCTCTCCCTCTTCCTCTGTCTCTGCTTCCTCTTTCTCTGCTTCCTCTTCCTCTGCTTCCTTTACTCATATTATGGTAGTAGTGCAAACTGGAGTCACTTAGTTAAAGTAGTTAAATTGGTTAAAGTGTCAAAGTGGTTAATGTGAATACTCTTATGTCCTGTAAAGTGCATGTTACTGCCGGAGCCCCGGTCCTCTTTGTTCTCTCCAGTCTTGCAGGTTCCTCACTGATTCTGGTTGTGGTCCATCTGTCTGAGGTTCACTGGCCTGGTGGGGACATGATCTGTGTCTGTGTTGTGGAGAGAAGGTCGAGTGGCCCAGAGCTCCATATGAGGACATCTAGAGATGCACCTGGACTCACAGACTCATTTCCATTACCTGTGATATCCTTCATACATGGACTAAACCAATGAACTCAGTATAGCTACAGCTTATTACGACTCATGTATAATTCCATAATATGATTGATGATGTTCTCTGTACATGTGGCATCTATTGCACGTCTGTCCGTCCCAGGGAGAGGGATCCCTCATCTGTGGCTCTTCCTCAGGTTTCTTCTTTTTCCCATAAAGGGTTTTTTGAAGTTTTTCCTGACTCGGTTCGAGGGTCTAAGGACAGAGGGTGTCACAACTGTGCAGATTGTAAAGCCCTCCGAGGCAAACAATGTTTGTGATTTTGGGCTCTAAAAAAATAAATTTGAATTTGAATTTGAACTCAGAGCAGCTGTCAAACACAACTATCACTCATTACATAATATACTAACACATTACATATCATACTAACGCCCTTTTTAGATTAGACTAGATTAGATTAGATTCAACTTTATTATCATTACACATGTATAAATACAGAGTAACGAAATGCAGTTTAGCATCTAATCAGAAGTGGATCAGGGGGATCAGCGGGGGACAGAGTTCAGTAGAGAAACAGCTGTAGGAAAAAAGCTGTTCCTAAACCTGCTGGTTTTAGTTCTGGAGGCTCCTGTAACGCTTCCTGGAGGGCAGGAGCTGAAAAAGAGAATGTGCAGGATGAGAGGAGTCCTTAAGAATGCTAAGTGCCCGTCGTAGACATAGCTTCTTCTGGACATCCTCTATGGCAGAAAGTGGAGTCTTTTGTGATGCGTTGGGCGGTTTTCACCACCCTCTGCAGTGCCTTGCGGTCCGCGAACAGAGCAGTTCCCATACCAGACTGTGATAAAGTTGGTTAGGATATTCTCTATCGCACACCGGTAAAAGTTGCCTAGGATGGCAGAGGACAGATGGTTCTTCTTCAGTGTCCTCAAAAAAGAACAGGCGCTGATGGGCCTTCTTAATCAGGCTGGAGGTGTTTGTAGTCCAGGAAAGGTTCTCTGAGATGTGGGTCCCCAGGAACTTGAAGCTGGAGACACGTTCAACAGCCATGCCGTTGATGTGAATGGGATCATGTGTCTCCCTTTTCACCTTCCTGAAGTCCACAATGAGCTCCTTAGTTTTGCTGGTGTTAAGGAGCAGGTTATTATCAGTCAGCACACCATGCATGGCTAAGTGCTCGAACCTCTGCCCTATGTAGTGTGACTCATCATTATCACTGATGAGTCCAATCACCGTGATGTCATCTGCAAACTTTGTGATGGAGTTGGATCCATACATAGGCCTTGCAGTCATGGGTGAAGAGGGAGTAGAGGAACGGGCCCAGCACACAGGCCTGTAGTGCGCCAGTGTTGAGTGTGATGGTGGTGGAGCAGTTGTGGCCTGACCTGAACATGCTGAGGTCTGTTGGTCAGAAAGTCCATAATCCAGTAGCAGGAGGGGGATACTGATTCCAAGATCCCCAGGTTTAGTGATTAGCTTGGAGGGAATAACTGTGTTGAATGCCGAGCTGAAATCAACAAACAGCATTCTTCTTGCATAAGTGTTCTTGTTCTCCAGGTGGAGAGTACACAGTGCAGCGCTGTAGATACAGCATCCTCTGTGCTCCTATTGCTTCGGTAGGCAAATTGGTGTGGGTCCAGCGTGGGGGGCAGGCATGTCTTGAGGTGTGCCAGGACCAGCCGCTCAAAGCACTTCATCACAATGGGTGTGAGTGCTACAGGGGCGGTAGTCATTCAGGCACGTTGGAGAGGAATGTTTCGGCACTGGCACAATCAAGGTGGTCTTGAAGCATGCTGGTACTGCTGTCTGGGCAAGTGACAGGTTGAAGATGTCCGTAAAGACCCCTGCAAGCTGCTCAGCACAAGCTCTGAGCACACGTCCCGGAATGCCATCAGGGCCAGCAGCCTTGCGTGCGTTGATTTGGCTCAGTGCATTTTGAACGTCTGTGGGGGAGAGTGTGAGGGTCTGGTGATCATCAGAGGGTTTGGGTTTGATAGTCTTTTCCTTGTTGTCCTTGTCAAAACGGGCGTAGAAGTCATTCAGCTCGTTGAGGAAGGACACATTCATGACTGTCGGTGTGAAGTTGCTGGGCTTGTGGTCGGTGATGGCCTGGATGCCCTGCCACATGCGTCGGGTGTCAGAGTTGACAAAGTATTCCTCCACCTTTAGCTTGTAGGCTTGCTTGGCTTTTTTGATGCCCCTCTTCAGGTCTGCCCTGGATGTACTGTAGGCCTGAGCGTCACCCGATCTAAAGGCACTGTTACGCGCCTTCAGCAGAAGCCGCACTTCCTTGTTCATCCATGGCTTCTGATTAGGGTATGTGGTGATCTGTCTTTCCGTGGTGACACTGTCAATTGTGGTGAATGATGTATTCCAGTACAGAGTGTGAGTAGGAGGCAATGTTTGTGTGAGAGCCACAGGGTAGCCTGAGAGGCAAACTGACTCCAGTCTGTGTCTCTAAACCTGTCCTGGAGTAGAGAATCCACCCCTGCTGGCCACACTTTGATGGTCCTCACTGGTGGTTTCACACAGTTGATGAGTGGTGAGTACTTGGGCATGAGAAACAAAGAAAGGTGATCAGACTGTCCCAGATGGGGGAGGGGGGTTGCTGTGTAGGCTCCAACAATGTTTGTATAAACATGGTCCAAAGTTTTGTCCCCTCTGGTTTGGCAGGAGACATGCTGGTAGGAATTTCGGAAGTACTGTCTTGAGGTTGGAGTGGTTAAAGTCACCCGCCACAATAAATGCAGCCTCTGGATATGCAGTTTGTTGTTTGCTAATAGCCTCATACAGTCCATTCATGGCAGCTTTAGCATCCGCATCCGGGGGAATATAAGCAGCAGTTATTATAGTCGAGGTGAACTCCCTCGGCAGATAGTTCAGTCTACACTTAACCATGAGAAACTCCAGGTTAGTTGAGCAGTGTCTCCCAACAATGACAGAGTTCATGCACCAAGCCTTGTTGACATAAATGCACAGTCCTCCGCCTCTTGTCTTACTGGAGTCAGCTGCTGCTTTATCGCACATTCTATCTACCGCACATTAGCGAGGAAAACGCTGGGTAGAGAAAGCCGGTGTGGTGTTAGCTTTAGCTTAGCTCTCAGCCCTCCGTGCTTCCCCCGCCTTTGTTTACGGTCTCTACGCCGCCTGCGAGCACTTCCGGTCGGCCGGGTAGCCTGCGTAGCGTCGGTGTTCTTCTGAGCTCTGGGATGAGACAAAGGCTGCTGAAAAAACAGTCGGATTTTTGCAATCCAATATCCAAAAGCTCTTGTCAGGTGTAGGATGTAAAAGAGAAGCTGTTCTGAACGAACAGACCCAAAATGAGCAGGAATATCGCCGCCAGCTTGCAAAATCTGAAGAGACGCTGAGCCTTGCGTTGAGCACGCGCCGCCATCTTGGTCAAGAATCAAAACTTTAACATACGTCGGCATGATAAGAACTACTTAAAATGACAAAATCCAATTTTGAGAAAAACTCATTTAGCAGACACTTTTACTTTTTAGTCTGGCCCATCTCATACGCTAATGTGGAAGGGGCAGGGTTTAAGAACTACTCTGCAGTCAGCTACTGTTGACTGCCTTTTGTTTTGGCGAGCTGCTGTGTGTGTGTGTGTGTGCTGCTGCTGGGTGCAATCAATGCAATCTTTCTATTGCTTTAATGTACAGTATCTCACAAAAGTGAGTACACCCCTCACATTTTTGTAAATAGTTATTATTTAATATTATCTTTTCATGGGACAACACTGAAGATATGACACTTTGATACAATGTAAAGTAGTCAGTGTACAGCTTATATAACAGTGTAAATTTGCTGTCCCCTCAGCCATTAATGTCTAAACCGCTGGAAACAAAAGTGAGTACACCCCTAAGTGAAAATGTCCAAATTGTGCCCAATTAGCCATTTTCCCTCCCCGGTGTCATGTGACTCGTTAGTGTTACAAGGTCTCAGGTGTGAATGGGGAGCAGGTGTGTTAAATTTGGTGTTATTGCTCTCACACTCTCTCATACTGGTACTAAGTTTAACATGGCACCTCATGGCAAAGAACTCTCTGAGGATCTGAAAAAAAGAATTGTTGCTCTACATAAAGATGGCCTAGGCTATAAGAAGATTGCCAACACCCTGAAACTGAGCTGCAGCACGGTGGCCAAGACCATACAGCGGTTTAACAGGACAGGTTCCACTCAGAACAGGTCCTCACCATGGTCGACCAAAGAAGTTGGAGCGTCATATCCAGAGGTTGTCTTTTGAAACGACTGAGTGCTGACAGCATTGCTGCAGAGGTTGAAGGGGTGGGGGTCAGCCTGTCAGTGCTCAGACCATACGCCGCACACTGCATCAAATTGATCTGCATGACTGTTGTCCCAGAAGGAAGCCTCTTCTAAAAGGTGATGCACAAGAAAGCCTGCAAACAGTTTGCTGAAGACAAGCAGACTAAGGACATGGATTATTGGAACCATGTCCAGTGGTCTGATGAGACCAAGATAAACTTACTTGGTTCAGATGGCAGCAACCAGGTGAGGAGTACAAAGACAAGTGTGTCTTGCCTACAGTCAAGCATGGTGGTGGGAGTGTCATGGTTTGGGGCTGCATGAGTGCTGCTGGCGGCAGCACTGGGGAGCTACAGTTCATTGAGGGAACCATGAATGCCAACATGTACTGTGACATACTGAAGCAGAGCATGATCCCCTCCCTTTGGAAACTGGGCCGCAGGGCAAGTATTCCAACATGATTAACGACCCCAAACACACCTCCAAGACGACCACTGCCTTGCTAAAGAAACTTAGGGTAAAGGTGCTGGACTGGGCCAAGCATGTCTCCAGACCTAAACCCTATTGAGCATCTGTGGGGCATCCTCAAACGGAAGGTGGAGGAGCGCAAGGTCTCTAACATCCACCAGCTCTGTGATGTCATCATGGAGGAGTGGAAGAGGATTCCAGTGGCAACCTGTGAAGCTCTAGTGAACTCCATGCCGAAGAGAGTTAAGGCAGTGCTGGAAAATAATGGTGGCCACACAAAATATTGACACTTTGGGCACAATTTGGACATTTTGGCATGTTTTCCCTGTGCCTGTGTGGGTTCTCTCTGGGTACTCCAGCTTCCTCCCACAATCCAAAGACATGCAGGTTAGGTTAATTGGCAACTCTAAAAACTTGTCCCCTAGGTGTGAATGTGAGTGTTTGTCTGTCTTTCTATGTCAGCCCTGTGACTGACTGGCGTCCAGTCCAGGGTGTACCCCCTCTCGCCAAGATAGCTGAGATAGGCTCCAGCTCCACCCCCTGTGACCCTGTGTGTCAGGATAGGAAAAGCAGGTATATGAATGGATGGGTGTATTAAATTGCCAGCGGTTTAGACATTAATGGCTGTGTGTTGAGTTATTTTGAGGAGGACAGCTAATTTACACTGTTATACAAGCTGTACACTGACTACTTTACATTGTATCAAAGTGTCATATCTTCAGTGTTGTCCCATGAAAAGATATAATACAATTTTGTGAGATACTGTATGTGCCTACTGTTGATTGCATGAAAAATGTCTTGCTATTAAATATATATGATCAGAATTGATTTACGATGCAGGTAACAGTACTTTTACTTGAGGTTTGCATGTTCACATGTTGTGTAGATTGTTAGAGAACTGTTTCTTTAGATGCAACATCACTGGCTGCAGAGTGCTGGCCTGGGGAAGGACTGACTTGAAAGCCATCACCGGCCCCACAGGTCCCTGAGGCAGAGCAGGCTGGTTCCCAGCAAAGCAGCGACACACAGATAGAGGACGAGTGATAAGCATCCTCAGAGAGCAAAAACACTACTCTGTGTGTTAACCTTGATTCTCACTGGGTGGATACAGCAGTTCTTTTGGAGCAGGACATAATTGCTCATCATGTGCTATCTGAAGAGTGAAGCCCTGCTTAAGGGGGCACGAAAGGTTTAGGCAGTATTTACACTTTTGAGACTCTAGGGGTGTGGGTTGAGATTTGAAGCACTGGATGTGTTGATAATGCTCAAACTACTCCAGGGCTTTACAGAGACAGAGTGGACAGACAAAAAAAATTATGTATGCATGTATTGGAAAAGTGCTAAAGAGAACCTACCTCTACACAAAATCATACACAGTCCATTTACAATTAACTCCAAATATTCCTGCAAAGCCCCATGGAAATGAGAGGTGCTAGGCTTAGCCTATCATTACCAAAACTAATGACAAGCACAGGATTGCCACTTCATTATAACAAAAGATAGCACATTATTGATGGCTAAAGGAAATGAGGTCTGTGCAGCAGCAATAAAATGTCTGTACATTTTATTGCTGCTGCACAGACCTCATTTATACTGTTATAAAAGAAGAACAGCACAAGCAATACAGAGTCATGTTTATTCACTTTAACTGGAGAGAAAATCATAAAAGGCAACGTCTTCTTTCTAATATCATTGTTTAAGTTCTCCTTATCATGATATTCTCTGTCTGACATTGTGATGTTAAAGGGTCGTAACTTTGCATAGTCAGTTCTTTGCTTACTACTTTCTCATCATTAAATAGTAGACTCAAAAACAGTTTCTTTCCTCAGGCTGTCACTATGATGAACAGTTAACACCAGTCACTGTTATGACCGGAGGCTCAAGGACACAGATTCAATCCCATGACACAAGGCAAAGACAGATGTTTCAAAAAGGTGCTTTAATGTTGTACGACACAACAAAAGGCAAAGCACCAAAAACAGACACACAAAAGACAAAGATGCTTACTAATATACTACCTGAACTAGATTTATAAACATGACTATGGAACAAGACAATTTGGCACAGGGCAGGGGGGGAAAACGCAGACAATATATACACAAGGTAATGGGGAACAGGGGGAGACAGTCTAGGGTGTTTGAAACATCACGGGAGCTGGAAAACACAAGGGCAGGAAGAAGAGGGAGAGGCAGAAGAGGGAGAAGTTAGATGCCACAATAGCACACCAGGAAACGGACACAAGACATGAACATGACATGAAGACAAGACATTAACTCAATAAACTTGACAATATACAACAGTCACAGAGTGTCCTGTAACATTCACATCCACTGGATCTGTAAATAATATATTCTGATCATTTAAATACCCCTTCAGTTTATGTTACATTCTCTGTCTTCGTTATGACATTTTAACACTATGATGTTATTGTAGATTTTTTTCTACACTTTCAACATCTATTGCATGTCTGTCTTTCCTGTCAGAGGGATCCTCCTCCATTGCTTTTCCTAATGGTTTCTTCTATTTTTCCCTGGAAAGATATGAAATGTCTCAAGTCATGTCTAAGGGGCTTATAAAAATAAGTAATAACACTTCAGAAATATTGTTCAGCTTTATTTTGCATAGGAGTAAAAGAAAAAGTACGTTACTGCAGATTAAAAATGCACGAGCATATAGGTATTAATTGTTCATGGTCAATATAAACTTGTGCTGGAAAGTATTTTTGATTCAATACAGAGCAATAACAAGCCTCTGTGTCTGCGTCTGTGTCTGATCTGTTGACAAAGCAAAAAGAATTGGATGTGTTCACAGACACATGGAGGAAGACTCATTTGTTTTAAAATAATCCATGTTAAAATTTGCATTGACCTTGCAAGATGAAGCCTGGCTTGTTTTTATCACTGTTCCCTCTAAAGCTAAAACTAAAGAGTAAACGCTGGGCAAGAATTATCTAGCTGCGATTGTTTGACCACAAATGCCCACACTCTAAAATGTAAACAGCACATGCATGTTGACCGGAGTATTCACAGCATGTTCACGAACTTGACACTGCGTAAGACTCCTGCTCTGATTGGTTGTTTTGACCAGGGCGCAGTGGATTTTTATAAATGGCATTAGAGGCACAAGGTGGAGCCAGTGTCCGATTTTCATCACAAATGATTTGTCTCATGTTCTACTGTCAGGACATGGTGACAGTTTGAGTAAAATCCTTTAAAAAAAAAGTTACCTACTGTCTTTTTAGCATACAGTACTGTTCCAAGTCAGCAGCAGCATGAGACTTGTTAAATGTCAAACATCCATGCCAAAGCACAGGCACCTGCAGCCATGCACTCAGAAAAACAAAAAAATATTTAAAGGTCCATTTTAAACATGACATTCTGAGTTCACTCAGCAGCACACCATTTTCCATTGCTGTATTTGTAGCTTTTGTTCAGCAGCTGAAGAGAAAGGTCACAGTGGACAGGGCCTTTTCCAACACATGCCCCAGTAATATATTTCCCAAAATTAATCATCTCCTATGGACCCTCATCACCCTCAAACTGGCATCAGACCATCAATGATGACAAACAAGACAGCTGTACCATGCTTTGCACAGTTATTGACCCTCATGTAGTGTGCTTTGCTGCCTGAGAGTTGAAGAACTGTTCTGTGACATCTGGTACCACTGTATAGTTTGTTACAGTAAAAATGGGCAACAATTATTTTCAAACTGTATGCCAACAATGTTCGGCTGAAGTCAGGTATTTCTATGGATATAAGCAATTAAGCAATTTATGGCAGCAAGCATTAAACTAAAGTGTAAATAAGAGGAATGAGAATAAAACAACAGCAAGCCAAGTTAAAGTTTATTTGTCACATATAATCAAACACCATTTGAGTTATTTATTTGGTTTTTTTTTCAATATTCCAGTATTTAAGTGCCTTAACTGTGAGTTACAGTGAGTCACTGGCAAAACATTTGTAGTTTATTATGAAAATGTTATTTTCTACATAATTTTTCGCTTGTTGTACTGGCAGTGTACTGAACCATGACCCCAAAACCAAGATTCATACTGAACCATGACTTTTGCATACTATTACACCCCTACCTAACACTGCAACACAGTCAGTGTTACTGTCAGAAAAGCACACACAAAAGACAGCCAGCCTAGGCCTCCTGCAAGAGACACAATCCCTACACAGACTCTACACGTACAGTATATCCTCCAGCACAGAGACAATCTGCTCTATAGTGAAGGCACTCTGCTGATATGGTGGATGAGTGCTATGAGAGGTGTTTTATTTCTATTGCAGATACCTTTCTAGAGGCCTTCCCATCATCAGCAAGAGCCTTATGTCCTTGGGCAAGATACTGACACCCCCTACCTGCTCTCTCATAAGTGTCTGTCTTTGACAGTGGCGGCCAAACGTCTCCACAGGAAATGCAAATGAGAGGCAAATATATGCAGACTAAAAATGTTCCACCTCTTCCATACACACGCACATACACACAGCATATTGGTAGGCAACACGCTGTACTGGGCCATCGTTAAAGATATAGGTCAGCACCATGGACAGAGACACAGACGTGAAAGCTCAATTAATTTGGGTCATTTAACCATAATAGCTAGAGCAAACCCCCTCCATAAATTCCATCATTTATTCAAACCAAAGCCCCCAGCCCCAACCCATCATTACCCCACATCATCCCGATGTTAAAGTTTCCTTCTGTCTTTCCCCTGATGGTCTACACCATACAACTAGAGCAGTGATTCCCATTTTCTCAGTCCTATATCACCTTATAAAAAAGGAACTTCTATTTGAAACCCCTTCTCAGATTTAACATTTCCATCACTCATGAGCAGTTAAACCAAAGTGATATTCTCCTCTTAAGTTGGTTCATCTGAGAGGTCTGAAGGGGTAAAATTATCCATTGCTTCAAATTTTTTTCCATTGTTTCAGGGGTCAAGAGTGGTAATTACTGATAGAGATAATACTGTACTCCTCCCCCTCACAGCACTGTGGTTTCATCCATGATTCTCTCATGAGTCTAAATCTTTACACCAACACGTTACAGCTTGCATTTCACTCATGCGACCTAAAGCATCATTATTTAGACACTGACAATGACTTCAGTCACCCAGAGTCTCCACGTTCACTAAGGGCTATACAATATGATGATTTATAGGAGGTGAACGATAAAGAAATGTAAATGTAATTTAATGTAAATGGAAATGTAAACATAACTTTTGTTTGTTTTTGAGAAAACAAGCACCCTTTTAAGAATTATATCAACTTAATCTGCGTGAATTTGGAGTTGACATGAATCAAATAAAATATATTACCAAGACAAACTAATGAAAATGCATATTCTGCTCACCACATCATCATAATCATTCGACAACTTAATGCCAGCCAAAAAAGCTAGGATCGGTCAGGAGGTGAGGGTGTGGGGGAAAGGAGGAACTTCAACTTGTTTTGTTTTTTTTTCCATTTGACTGGTTTCTAAATACAAACAACTGTTCATTCTTGCACTTTGACTCAGGGATTTTAGGTAGTGTAAGATTCTCTCTCTCCAAAGGAAAATTCTGTTCTACATGCTAGATCTAATATTAATGTCATGTACTATAAAATGCAATGTCAGGAAGGTCAACACAACATCCTGAAAAAAATGACATAAGCAACATATTTTCAAAGAATATCAAATAATAACAATTCAATGCACTTGGTTATGGTTTGAGAAAAGTCATCATCTAAGTGAAATTAAGGTGTTTTTAGCTGCTTAAACCTAACCACAAACTGGACACGATCTGCAGGACAAGAACACCTGTCTGAACATCGCTGAGCTTTGTATGCACCACCATTTCCCCACAACCAGCTTCCTTCCATTTCTGTGCAGTTAACAGAATAACAGGAACAAAGCACTTCCTTGGAAGAAGACACATCGTAAGTGACCGTAACCCTGGTAGTAATTTTACTCAAAACTGCACTGGGCAAAAACAGGTTAGTAGCATAGAAATCAAATTCCTAGAAAGAGATTTGCATGATTTAGCAAAATTATACAACTTTGGGGTCCTTATCCCACTTTTTTTAAACCAAACGTGTCAATCAAACTATAACAAGGTCATCATCCCACATACAATCTGTAGGTCCTGATGCAGTTGCTCACTTTGCCCCATAGCAGGCACTCTCTGGAGGCCAGGAGCTAGGCAGAGTCACAAACTTAAGAAGCTAGTCCCTCCAGTGTAAATGCAGGCAAGGTTCCTCAATCCATAAAATAGTTCCTGAATTCCTGCAAATGTCTTTGAGATGGAAACAGGCTAATGTATGACAAATAAATCTGTGAAAACTAAGCTGGTTTTTGCTTTCAGTGAAGTTTGGTTTCTTTTCTTATTTGACTCGCATGCTGATGATCAAAATCACAATTTCATAAGGAGAATTAGTCAAATCTAAACGATATTCTGAGAATTTAAAAAATGTCATCTTACGACAGGGTTCACGTTATTCATGAAGCATTAGCTGCTGCAGCTGAAAACTATTATTGTTAAATATCACGCTCCTATATATTCTCTAGTTAGAGGCCTAACCCCCAGCGTTTACAACATTGAGAGACGTAATCCAACCGAGAAGAGGAACTTCTCCGACCAAC
This sequence comes from Scortum barcoo, assembly GCA_023238725.1. Taxonomy (NCBI): domain Eukaryota; kingdom Metazoa; phylum Chordata; class Actinopteri; order Centrarchiformes; family Terapontidae; genus Scortum; species Scortum barcoo. The sequence goes on along the minus strand of CM041548.1, from coordinate 474,112 downwards.
AGATACAAGAGTGAGGTCACATGTTAAACTAAACAAGCTACTTTTATTTTGCAGCCTGAAAAGTGTCATCAAAGAAGCCGGAGGAATGCTGTATGGACTGAAATCACTGCTGCGGTCAACAGTGCTGCCATGCTCAAGTCAAACTCCAGCTGAGGTTTGAATATTTCATTTGTAAATCTTTAATTTGTATACTTGATGTATACAATATAATGGCTTCATTTGCCTTTTATGTTTGAGATATATAGTCGATGCTGACCTTTACATAGTAGATATTTTGCCATAGGCTACATATTATTAAATTTTAAGCCATAAGCCGTGTCTGCAGATGCTTAGATGCCAGTCAGAATGGTCTTATGACAATTACCCGAGATTTACTATGCTGCACCTCAAGACAACACTCAATTTGGGTATCAATTTGCAAAAGAAAAAAAAAAAAAAAATAAGCTTTTTGTATTGTACACACTGGTGTTGGTAATGACCAAAATGCAACATTCTGATGCTGCGGTTGCTGCACATATGAAAGCATTATGTAGCTTCAGAGATGTTAAAGAGAAAAGTTTGATCAGTCATCCTTAAAGTGCAGTTTAAAGGTGGTGTAAGCAATTGCATCTATCCCCTCAAAAAGTGTTAATTTTTTTTTGTCAGAAACATGGGTCCTCCACTCTGCAATAAACAGAAAAGACATTTTCTGGTATCCTACACCTTCTTCCAGCCAATCCAGAGAGAACTAGTAGGAACTTATTTTCTGTTTACAGCAGAGCAGAGAGACTGGGAGATCTATGTTACTAAAAAACACCCTAAAGCACTGACGGCTGTTGGATATGCTATTCAACACTATATTCACAAATGCAAATCACTTACTGCACCTTAAGATCAGCATCATGTATTTTTTATCTGTTTTCATGATTATGTTCCTGCAGTCAAATACAAGTCTGGGCTTCCTGATGCTACTGAACTTGATGCTTTTGATGAAACCAACACAGTAGTTGAGGAACACATTTTTTCTGAACTGACAGAGGCCAGTCCAGATCTATGCCTGATAGTACGTGACAGAATAGATACAGGTAGGTACATTTCTGTTATCCATAAATCGTTAAAAAATTAGATATTGGTTAAGTCACCATCAGTGAAAAGTGAGGAGTAACTTACTTTGATATTCATGGACAAAATCATCATTTAGAATTGGCCAAATCAATGGGCTATGAAAAAACCTGCTATAAGTCTACGATTATACTATTTCATTTCTTGACAATAGCTGTGTTTTAAAGACTTAAGTGTAATCCTTTAAAAACTATATACTTTACTCCATTGAAAAAGTGTGTAGTTGTTTTTTGTAACCTGATTCTGTTCACATGAAATCTATTGACTACCCAGCTCTGACACTGGAGGAAGACCTCATTCTTGAGATACAGATCAATCGTGGTCCAAGTCCAACAACACAAGACAGCATTTCAGAGGAAGGTATGTCTCATTATAAAATAAGTTGTAATCAATGTTCAGGGTTTTTCTGCTTCACAAATATCAATTGAGATCTCATGTATCTGCCTTGACTACTTGAACAAAGTAGATTATCCAAAATTATATTTAAAAGAAAGATCTATTTCTAATTGTAAAAACAGTTTGAAAATGTGGGATCAGGTATGATTTTTTTTTCTTTTAACCAGTGTCTGAGCAACCGCTAAATGCTACATTTCAGGCACGTCACAGTTACGTTTTATTTCTTTTAGACTTCTCTCCTTTAGATCATTCAACATCCTCCCTCACGGATACCAACACATCACTTTCTTCAAGTGACAATGACCACTCCAGTCGAATAGAACATGGGACTCCCATAGACAGAAGTACAACAAGCTCTGAAGTCATACCCAGGCCTACCACAGAGGTTTCTGAGTCAGAAGCTGCAAAAGAGGTACTCGAGGGCAGCAGATGTAAATTACATTGCTGACCATCATGAAGTGTCAAACTACATGAGTTTCTCATCAGAGTATTTGTGACATTTAGAATGATTGGATTTGGCTAATAGCTCTGTATTTAGTAATCTAAGGCAGATAACAAAGAACACTGTTTTATCACAAATCATATCGCACTTAATCAGTTAAACAATTGGTTAGATTTTTTTTGCTGAAATTGCCGATCCAGTTTGTGTGTGAGAAACTGTGAGAAAACTGATTTTAACTTTTAATCTTGTGGTATATTGTTAAAATGATTTTATCCTGAAAGACTGACTTGTACATTGAAGACTTTATTTTCTCTTACACGAATAAATAGTATAAAATGCCTTGCTTTGCAAACCTGGGGGTGAGGATGTCATTGAAGAGTACAAGGCAGAAAAGTCACTCACTCAACGCACCCAGAGACAGCTTGTCAATATATTGGTTAGCCATATGACTGAGAGCCATGGGTGAGTGTTAAGTGATTTGTTAGATTGTAAACATTATATTAAGAAAGATTATAATGAATTTTCAAAATGCATTGCATTGAATTAACAAAGTGGGACATTTTTCAATTGTATGTTTTTGTATTTTAAGAATATGGTCTTGACCTGTTTATATGAGCAGTATCATCAGATAACATCTACTGGGGTTTGACTCAGTATTAACTGATTTGGAATGTTCTTTCTAAAGGAGGATGCCTTCCCGTAAACATAAGGAAAAGTATGCCCTGGGAATTTTATCAGTCTTTCCTTCACTAAAGGATCCTTTTTCTCCAAAGGGCTATGTAAGTTTAAAAAATGATTACTTCCAGAAAACACACCAGTTTTACCAACAGTGGTTTTGGGATTTTAGTTAAAATGATTTATGCATCACAGATCACAGATATCAAAATAATGTTGACATTTCTACATTCTTGTATTTGTAATTATAATTGACACCATCTAAGTCTAACAAAATAGTTGAAACTTGAGTATGCTACAAAAGTTCAACTCTGCCATAAAGACTGTCATTAGGATGCAAAATGACATCAAATGAGTGAAATGCTTCGTCTTGCAATCAGAATGAAATTGGTCAATAGGATACTACACATACATAAGACTTTTGTAATGATGTTTTATAAATATCTTAACAGGAGCACTTCTATGATGTGGAGAAAGGCACTTGTCCATTTCATTTATTTACACTTCATTGTTTTGTTGTTTGAATGAAAGCACAATAATCTGACCTTTTTGTATTTTGTGTATTTATATGCTCATATGATCAACAGCTGAATCAAGACTTCCTTCTGCTGTTTAGAGCTGAAACAGCCTCCAAGATGCTTGAGAAGTGGGACACAACTTTCAGGCCCAAGGTTATCAATGAGGCCAAACACCTGACTCAATCAGTTGAGCTGTGCCGACTTCTAAAAGCTGCTGAGAAACTGACAGAGAACGACGACACCAGTAAGCTAATCGACATGATTAATTTTTATTCCTAACAACAAGTACTTGTTACTTTGTGCATTCCAACTTCATACTAATGGCTTGTTTCACCTAATTTTCCTCCTGATAGCCTGGGACAGTGACATGGCACCCACAGCTGGACGGAAGAGGACCAAGATAAGCCCCAGTGATGCAGGGGACAAAACGTTGCTCTTTCACAAGGTATCCATGTCTTTTTTATTATTCATTTAGCCAGTATTTTAAATGTATTAATAATAATTTGAAAGGACTTGGAAAGGCATAGTCAAACATAAAGACTAAACTGAATGTCTTCACTTGGCTACAATTTTAACAAGTCCTCAACAGCAATGACTTCTTTGGGACACACACACACACACTTCGTCATGGCTTGTTTAACAACTCAACTTTTCTGGTGTACAGACCCAAGTGAGCAGTTGAAAACTTGACAGTGTAAGGTGTTGATGTTATCATTCAGTTTTTAGTCATGCTGCAGTTTGGATGACCACCTTCAGAGAAGAGATGGTAGACAACCATACATCCTTGCTGTTGGTCGAACCAGGAACAGGATTGACACTTTATACATTGTTGTGGACAAACAGCTCATCCCCTGCCAAGCCACTAGGTTGTTGGGTGCATTCGATGAACTGTTTAAATCCCACTACGTGTTAAACCTGTCGTACGATGAGTACCTGGGCCAGCTCTTCACCTTTGTGCAAACAACAGTTTACAATATATTGATGTAGCAACAACAAATGAGTCTCCCAGAGTTTGTGAGTTTGTGCTAAAGCCTTCAACTAAAGTACTTAAATGTTTAAGTGCTTCATTTGTCAAGCTGTGCGTGTTCCCTGCCAGTCCTTGATCTCTCATCTAAGACTTGATCACAGTTTTTATCCTAGCACCAGGTTTAAGTTAGTTTGCGCACAAGATCATTGTAGGCGTCAGTTTTCACCATATTCAGGTTTCAAAAAACAATTAATTAGTTCTCATGAGAAGGATTCTTGTCAAAGTGGAGATGCAGCAAGGCCAGAGTCATTTCAAACTAATTTCCACATGCTCCAAGATACCTCAGAAGTTGCTGGAACAAGTGTCACGCAGAACACCAGAGTGTTTTGAGGACAATGGATCAGGTCAAAGAAACAAAGAAAATACTGAAAATATTTGTGCTTCAATTATTGCTAAACTACAAGGAAGTGGCATAGCAAATAGCGTTGTTTCATCAGTTGTTGGTGATTTGGAAGAACTCGCTAGTGGACTGCAGGTTAAGCAGCAAGTACTGTCTGCTGTGCCTAAAGATAATCCTGTAAGAGCTACATTGTAAAAAGATCTGGAATCTTTTGAAAACCCATTTGTTAACTTCAATACTTAAAGTAAAAAATTGAATTATTACAACAAGAAATGGAGTGTTGTGGAGCCAGTAGAAATATTTCTAGGAATTCGATTTGATACAAAGCGAAATAAACAAACAGGTACTTATGATCAAGTCCCAGTGAATGATACATTTATTTACATACCAATTTTGGAAACGATAAAGTTCATGTGCCAAAATGCTGACATTTGTAAACACAGGGAAACCTGTATATCAAGACCTGACAGATACCAAGACTTTTGTGATGGAAGTTATTCTAAGACACATCCATTGTTCTCTAAACACCAGAATTCTTTACAAATCCAGTTGTTCTATGATGACTTTGAGACTGCTAAGCCACTGGGTTCAAAACGTGGTGTTCACAAAGTAGGTGCTCTTTATTTTGTCCTCAGAAATCCGCCACCAAAATTTAACTCTGCCTTTATCAATATTCATTTGGTTGCATTGTTTCACACTGAAGATTTGGAAAAAATATGGCTTTGATCCTATTCTAGAGCCACTGATTAATGACATCAAAACACTTTAGAGTTGTGGCCTTGATTTGCCTTTTTCTGCTGAAAAAGTCCATGGCACTATATGTCAGATAACTGGGGACAACTTAGGGATGCACGCAATTCAGGGATTTACAGAATCTTTCAGTGGACGTTATTTTTGTCGTTTATGTTTGATAGAAAAGGATGATGCTCAGAATGTTTACAATGAGGATAGCCCCACGATAATCTTGCGTGGAAAGGAACTTTTTGAAATGCACTGCAATGAGTTGCAGTCAGACCCACAGAAGTTATCTGTGTTTGGTTTAAAAAAGAACTCGAATCTTACCAGCCTACGGTTCTTTCATGTTTGTCATAATTTTTCTTTGGACATTATGCATGACATTCTTGAAGGGGTGGCTCAGTATGAGCTGAAGTTACTGTAAGAATACCTCTCAGAAAATGTTTTGTCGAAACCTGATAGTCTAGAATTTATGCCTTTGACTATGGGTATGTGGAGCGTAAAAATCAACCTACAAGGATTAACTTAGTGGCAATAATATAGGGCTCAATTCCATTCAGACTTGTCTTGTTCGAAACATTCCTCTGCTTTGGTGACATTGTGCCAGAAGGAAAACCAAAACTGTTTTTTGCTGCTGCTTTTACTGCAGATAATCAACATTATATTTTCTCTGTCTGTTACACTTGGCATGACTGTACTTCTTAAGCATTTGATCATGGAACATCATGTGTTGTTCAAAAAGCTGTATCCTGATAGAAACCTGATCCTGAAACATCACTTTATGATACACAATCACTTTTATATCTGAAAAATTGGACCACTAATACATATGTGGAGCATGAGATTTGAGGCAAAACACAGGATTTTCAAAAACACTCTTAAACTCTAAAAACTCTTAAAAACATCACAAAATCTCTTGCAAAAAACATCAAATGTCTATTGCATGTCATTGGGAGTCATCACATTGAAAATGTATTGAGTATGGACCTATGAAATCTATTAATGTGGACAATGAGGACTATGGTAATGTGTTGGCTCGAGCTTTGCACGTTGAGTCTGTATTGCAAGACACCCATGCAACTAACTGGGTTATAATCAGTGGGACAGAGTACAGGGCAGGATTAATAATTTGCAGTGAGATTGAACACGAAATGTCTGTGTTTTGCAGAATAGAAAAAAATAATTGTTGTTGACAGTGTTATCTGCTTCCTTGTAAACAAGCTTGTGGTTGACCATTTCAATGAACATTTTCATGCTTACAAAGTATTTGAAAGTAATGACAAAGATGTTGTTAAAGCAGACAGTCGATTTATAAGCCCTTTGATTTACAAAGTGCTTATGGTGGAGATGAGAGCCAATATATTGTGCCCTTACTTTTCTTTGTAAATGTTTAAGTTGTGCCTGATCTTATTATTGTGCTAATTCCTATGGTGCTGGGGAGGTATTTTTTGAATAATAAAAAGATAAAATGTTTGTTTGAATGATTTTATTACTTTATCACAGTTGCTGGTCAACACATTTGAACTTATGATGTAACAGTAAAGAGAGTGTGTGTTGTGTATGTTAACTTTCTGTAGCCTTGCAGGTGACTACAAGAATTTTCAGATTGGGTGGTGACTTGTATGTTAGACTAGTAAACACACAATTGCACTTTTAATGTATTGTAAAACAAAACAATGAATGTTAATTAACACACTAGTGAAAGGAAATAACAGGGTTAAAAATACACTTTGTGTCATAAAATAACACGATGTATGTCAAAAATTAACTCTCGTAGTGAATGGGAATAACACAATTTTAGTGTTAAAAATACTTTAATGTGTCATAAAACAACACTATATTAAAAATTAACACCCACAGTGAAAGAGAATAACGCAATTTTGAGTTAAAAGTGCACTTATGTAGTGTCATAAAACAACACCAAGGGTGTCAAATATTTAACACTATTAAAGAGTTAAAATATTAACACTGTTCAAAGTGTAAATTTAACTTCTAATCCGTGAGAATTATATAAACTTGGAAAAAGTGTTAAACTTAACACTGTGTGAGTTTAATTAACACTCACGATTTTGCTGTGTGGAAATTACCAGAGAGAGCTGTTGTGTTTAGACAGGGGATTAATATTGTATAAATCCGATAACCTACCGATCATCAGTACAAAGGGAATATCTGCTTATTACTAATAGTAAAATTACAAGCAGTCTTCTTAAGATAACATCAATCTTTATTTCTAAGTGAATCATTACATTAGCCTGGAGGTTGTACTGTAGCTGACTGACTGTTCATCTCTGCCAACTTGTAATCATCCACACTGACCAAACCACAGCTTGGCAGTCACTGTTTCACCTGATCCACACAGGCTGCTGGCCCCAGCCTGTGCACTGAGGAGATACACACTGCATCGCCAAGAAAAGAAAGAGCAGCAGCAGTGTGTCTACGCCTACTGTACTGTGGGGCTCTGAAATCTCGAGATGACACACACACACACACCGCGTGCGTGCCAGCGCGTCGGACTTTTCCTGAGCGGGTGATGAGAGCGCACGTGCTAGCGCAGAATTATGCTCGAGACCAGGTACCCCAGGGCAGGGACCTGAGCATGAGCTGAGACATGCGAAAATGGATGTGTCCTTAACGGCACCGTGGATGTGTGAAGGCACGGCAGCCCGATGATTAGCGACAGTGTAGCTCTCTTTAATATCCAGACTAACTGTGTGAAATCAAGTGTGAATTAAAAACGCTCAAATCTGGGCTGCTGTTGTGTTTGTGAGACCTTTACGGTGCCACAGTGCCACTGTCATGTGGTTACACACGACATCACAACCAAAGTTCAGCATCCCGTCGATTCACCGCACACTACGTTAAGAGTCCTACTCACGCATTCTGGAGCTGTTAGCCGACAGGAGAGGGAGAGCCACAGTCTGCAGCAGCGAGCGGACACTTCATCCACGGAGCGTCCACACGACAAACACTGTCGCGGCCCAAATGAAACCCCGTCGGCGCACAAACGGTTGTAGAGCTGTGTCAGAAAGCACGGCGCTGTGCACGCACGCACGCACACACACACACACACACACACACACACACTTTCCCTTTCTCATCGCTCGCTCTGTGATGACGTCACTGAGATGCTGTATTTAACTCCTGTGGGAACACTTGGCCTCAAATGAATCAAAACATCATTTTTTTCTGTCTTGTCAGACGACCAATAATACGAATTATCTAACTGTGAATGATTTTATGCATTCATTTTGTTAACTACTGAATTACTAACAACTGACAAACAACAGACCTACATTAAGTCAGACTATATAAAATATGATATAAATTCTGTATAAGGGTCCATCCTAATGTGAATAAAATAAAATGAATAAATAAATAAATAAATTATATTGGCAGACATGATAGTGGCTGGTATGATTAGAGAAGAAACAAAGGGATCAACGAAGTCATTAGGATTTATCCTTTGGCAGTGTTGGGGTAACACCTTACAAAATACAAGTAATGTATTACTTTTAGCAGTGCCAAAGTAATGTGACACGTTATTAAAAGAATTTTGGAGGAGAGGAAACACTAAGGTGGACACGCAGGAATTATACACTGGCTGCAGTCCAGCAACATAGATCTTCTCTAACCAGCATACTGCTACCCACTGTACAGTGGCATTAGTTTCCAGCAGGAAATCAGGAACTGTAATGTCATGTTCCAGTGAAACTTGGCTGAATCCTGGAATACCAGAAGGAGGATATTGTGTTCCTGGGTGCAGCCATCGGCCTCCACTGCTCAGTGGCCTGGGTGATGATGGCCCTGCTTCTTCTTCATACTGGCGCTGGAGAAGCCTGTGACAGTTCTTCGACTTCATGCAGTTCATCGGGACATGCTGAGGGCAGAATTTATACTTCACCATTCAAAGTGGATGTGTATTTGATATGTGTAGGATAACTCTTCCCTCCTTTGTACAATGCAATACAGCTCGCTTCTAAGCCCCTCCCAGAGTCACTCTGACTAATTCTTTCTTTTTACCTTGCTTTTCTTCATTGGTCTTCTGGAGGTATAAATAAATAATATGGAGGTATAAATAAATAAATACATAAAACATAACATAGGCATACAGTACAGACCAAAAGTTTGGACACACCTTCTCATTCAATGAGTTTCCTTTCTTTTCATGACTACTATGAAAATTGTATATTCACACTGATTCACACTGAAGGCATCAAAACTATGAATTAACACATGTGGACATGTGGAATTGTATACTTGACAAAAAAAGTGTGAAACAACTGAAAATATGTCTTATATTCTAGGTTCTTCAAAGTAGCCACCTTTTGCTCTGATTACTGCTTCACACACTCTTGGCATTCTCTTGATGAGCTTCAAGAGGTAGTCACCTGAAATGGTCTTCCAACAGTCTTGAAGGAGTTCCCAGAGATGCTTTCAGCACTTGTTGGCCCTTTTGCCTTCACTCTGCGGTCCAGCTCACCCCAAACCATCTCGATTGGGTTCAGGTCCGGTGACTGTGGAGGCCAGGTCATCTGGCGCAGCACCCCATCACTCTCCTTCTTGGTCAAATAGCCCTTACACAGCCTGGAGGTGTGTTTGGGGTCATTGTCCTGTTGAAAAATAAATGATGGTCCAACTAAACGCAAACCGGATGGAATAGCGTGCCTCTGCAAGATGCTGTGCTAGCCATGCTGGTTCAGTATGCCTTCAATTTTGAATAAATTCCCAACAAGTGTCACCAGCAAAGCATCCCCACACCATCACACCTCCTCCTCCATGCTTCACGGTGGGAACCAGGCATGTAGAGTCCATCCGTTCACCTTTTCTGCGTCGCACAAAGACACGGTGGTTGGAACCAAAGATCTCAAATTTGGACTGTATCAGACCAAAGCACAGATTTCCACTGGTCTAATGTCCATTCCTTGTGTTCTTTAGCCCAAACAAGTCTCTTCTGCTTGTTGCCTGTCCTTAGCAGTGGTTTCCTAGCAGCTATTCTACCATGAAGGCCTGATTCACACAGTCTCCTCTTAACAGTTGTTCTAGAGATGTGTCTGCTGCTAGAACTCTGTGTGGCATTGACCTGGTCTCTAATCTGAGCTGCTGTTAACCTGCAATTTCTGAGGCTGGTGAGTCGGATGAACTTATCCTCCGCAGCAGAGGTGACTCTTGGTCTTCCTTTCCTGGAGCGGTCCTCATGTGAGCCAGTTTAGTTTCTTTGTAGCACTTGATGGTTTTTGCAACTGCACTTGGGGACACTTTCAAAGTTTTCCCAATTTTTCAGGACTGACTGACTGACTTCATTTCTTAAAGTAATGATGGCCACTCGTTTTTCTTTACTTAGCTGCTTTGCTCTTGCCATAATAACAATTCTAACAGTCTATTCAGTAGGACTATCAGCTGTGTATCCACCTGACTTCTGCACAACACCACTGATGGTCCCAACCCCATTTATAACATTATAAGGCAAGAAATCCCACTTATTAAACCTGACAGGGCACACCTGTGAAGTGAAAACCATTTCAGGTACTACCTCTTGAAGCTCATCAAGAGAATGCCAAGAGTGTGTGAAGCGAAGCAGTAATCAGAGCAAAAGGTGGCTACTTTGAAGAAACCTAGAATATAAGACATATTTTCAGTTGTTTCACACTTTTTTGTCAAGTATATAATTCCACATGTGTTAATTCATAGTTTTGATGCCTTCAGTGTGAATCTACAATTTTCATAGTCATGAAAAGAAAGGAAACTCATTGAATAAGAGGGGGTGTGTCCAAACTGTGTGTCATCAGATTTGCCTATGCAGTATTTCACATATTTTTGTAATGAAACCCAATAACGGCAAGAAGAGCAAAAAGACCATGGAAAGAAGTTGGCACACTTCCTTTGTGATGTAAATCAAGCATTTTCCCGGGAGATTGTATCCGGTAACCAGTCTAGCTAAACACTGATGGTGCCATTATTCTACAGCCATGACTTTGTGCAGTCAACATTTACTTAATTTGACACCCCTGCTCTGCTCAGCCTTTGGACCAGCATGTTAGGCAGCAGTCTCCACTTTCATCATCAAAACAGGAAATGAGGGAACTTCTTTTGGAGACCTCTAGTGGGTGTAGAATCAATGTCAAAGTGCACTCAAGCTCTTCTGGCTCCTCTTTATGTTGATATTGGTATTGATGTTACACACACACACACACACACACACACACACAACTCCCTATTATTACACAGTAAATCAAGATAAATATGTAACTTTTTAATAATGACATTTCCTAAAATAGCATTTGCATGTTAAATAAGGTACATATCTGATGCTCAGCAGTATTATCTTGAAACTGTACATTCACTCTTAACAAACAATACAATGTAGTACTGTCAAAATTCTAAACCAGGGTTTAGTATGAAGCCATTAAATATACATTAAACAAAGAAATAAGTGCAAATATGAAGCAATTTCATAAACCCACTTTTAAATGTAACCACTGCTTTGCAAAACAAAGTGTACACACAATACAGTAAGGCTCATAGGTTCAAGTCCTTATGTTTCAGTGTTCACTGCCTCTACATATATTAACTGATGTAATGTGTGAAGTATGCCTTAAATAGGTAGCATATTTGTCCACCAAGAAAGCAAAAAGCAAAAGCAAAATGCTCATACCATGTCTTGGGCTGTCACAACCCTGAAATTTTAGTTAACAATTCATTTCACACAAATTACAATTAAGAACTTTATTTGCTTTTTGTTAATTAAAAATAATTGTGTTGCTTTTAAGTTTGGCTTTGAAACTAGGCCTAAATCTATGTTAAGTAATCATGTTAATTTCACTGCTTGCTTGTCTAAACAATGCAGTTGTTGGCAAAGTGGTGTCAATTTATCTTCAAATATTTGGTGCACTTCTCACTCTGCAGCACATAGATTTAAATAGCTTGTTCTAAAACTGTGGTGTAGGACTACTTAATGTAAAAAAAGACAGTTAAATGTCTGTAAAAGGACATGGAATACAAAGCCATTATCAAATTAGAAAAGCTGTATTGAAGCAAAAAACTCGACAAAACATCCACAGTAAAGGCTCAAAAGGTTTTACATTCGCTTGAGGTGTGTTTTCCTTTTGAGGCGATGGAAACCAGTTTGTCTTGATAGTATTAATAATAATTACATGACAGATCAGCTGTTTGGCACAACAATTCTAAACTTGGTTTAAACCAAATACTGAAATTATTCAGCAAAGGTTTTCTAATAATTTTCAGCATAACTTTACACACTGCTGCAGCTGTATGGGAGACTGTAAGTCAACTCAAATAATCATGATCTCACCATGTCAACACAGAGAATTCAAATAATCTGCAGGGGATTAAATTCAGACCTGAAATAAACAAAAGCACGTGTCTGCATGGTCTCTAACTTGCCTGTTTGTATTCTGCAGTGATTAGGTTTCCTCAGCCTGTTTCTTTCATGCAATGCCACTAGGGTTTCAGCATATGAACAGACTGGATCAGACAATGCAAAGTGCGAGTGTGAGTGGAGGTCAGTGCTTTCTGCAGGACTGTTCTCTCTGTTTATTGCAGTCACATAGAGATTCATTTGTGTAGGACCACTGTACCCGCCAACCTGCCCTGTTATTCATAGCTGCACTTACAGTGCAGAATTCTGCCAATCACTCTCTTGTCCTCTTGATTTCACATTCCTGCCAGCTCGTCTACCAACTCTGTCAGGATACTCTCTCCCCTCTAATTTCCTCTCTGAACCTCTCTGAACCATCATCACACACTTGCTATGATCCTCACTCAATGTCACTCATCAGCTCACTCCTGCCGTCTATTATAGGCTAACACTTCTGTGGTGCTGCTTGATAAAGCTCTCTTGCTTCTCTTTAACAACCTCCAACTCCTGGTGGGACCTCTCTTGCTGGGGCCCCTCGGTCACTGCCTCCCTGCTGACTGGCCTCTCATTAGGTTTCCTGTCACGGTCCCAGTCCTCACCCAGTACACTCCCCATGTCGCTCAGGTCTCCCAGGTGCTCCACTGAGTCACACTTCTCCAGGTCAGAGGCGATGGTGTGAAGGCTGATGACTGACATGCAGTCTAACCTGGCCTGTTCCGCCTCCAGCCGCTCCCTCTGGCCCCAGCCGCTCTCTCTGTGCCTCTCCACCCACAGCCTGGTTTTCTCACCGTCTGCCCAGTCATTTTCTATCCCGCCGACTCCCACACAGCTACTGATGTGAATCCCGATGGCAGCTCTGACCTCAGCCTCAGCACCTACAGGGGAGCTCCGCCCCCCGCAGACTGCAGCGCTCCCCCTGCTGGCCCTGATTTGACCCCTCTGTGCATGGATCTGCTCACTGATCTGTTCCAGGTTCCGCAGGGCCACAGAATAACGTGTTTTTACTTTTGCCACCTGCTCCTCCAGCTGCACTACTTTAGCCTTATGCTCCTGAAAAACAGTTAAATGCAAATTAGGCTCACAGTTACACATTCAGATTTGACACTTGACATTAAATGGAGTTGAATTGGTCATTTCGGTCAGGATAACTAAGTATCTTCATGCTTATTCATTATTTACATTCTCACTCCCCATTTTTCTCCCTCTAATTTTCCACCCTCAACTCAATCACCTGGGCATTTCACTCTTTCAGTTAAAGCAATAAAATCATATTTTGCCACATCCTCCATGAGGTAATCATCTTGTTGCTGTCAAAGTTTAAAACTGTTTTCTGCCATTTGCATCAATTTGACTGAAATGACACCTGACAGCAGCAAATACTCTTCTTACCTTTTTCAGTATCTTGTTGTTTGTAGTAAAGCTATGTCTGACGCCCATCATGGTCCTCTCCTGGAGGATCCTGATCCAGCGGTGGTATTTTGCTGGAGGCTGCAACCATGTACTCAGGCAGTCACCAAAGGAGTGCTCTGCACATTGGCTCCCTGTCAGATGAGCCAGGTTTCTCCCAATTCGAAGATCACAGCATCAATCCAGCTCCAGACCTTACAACCTTACAGCTTCACAAACTCCACAGATGGATCAAGTTCCCATCAGTGACCCTTCTGAGTATTTACTACTACTTTGCTACTTCCTAGTCAAGATAAATATGCTTCAATTGGTCCTCTCTCCATGACCACTTGTAGACAAAAAAGGTCCAAGAAATCGTGTCGTTCTCCAGTTCCTAAGTTGTGGAGAAGAAACACAAGAAACACCTCCCTCATTTGTTCTCCTACCTTCTGTAATATGATCTGTTCCATCTATTCTTGGAGAAAGAAAGTTTATTTATTTGGCACTAATTGGTAATCTCAATCTTAATCTTAAATGTGATAGGAATATATTCTATTCATGCATCATTTATACCACTTATCCTGACTCACAGGGTCACGGGGTGGTAGGAGCCTATCCCAGCTGTCACTTGGTAAGAGGCAGGGTAGACTGATCGCCAGTCAATTACAGGGCTGACATAGAGAGGCAGACAATCACTCCAATTCATACCTAGGGGCAATTAAAAGTTACCAATTAAACTTGCAAGTCTTTGGATTACGGGAGGAAGCTGGAGTATCCAGAGAAAACCCAGACAGGTACAGGGAGAACATGCGAACTCCACATAGGAGGAGGACACAGAATTATTATTATTATTACTTGCTATGTATGACTGACAGGTGTTTTATTTCAAACATATGCCAAACTGCAATAATGTGAATGAAAATGTTCATGCCGCAAAATGATATTTTCTTCACATCTACCACAGCTGCAAAGACACTCACCCCTGTCCCTCCATGACAAGAGAACTCTTATGGTTCAAAGACATTCTGACTAATCGTCCCTCCACTTAAATGTTCTTGCATCCAAACTGTCTTCTCAGTCTGAGTGTGTGTTTGTAGACCATCATTTAATAGGTCTCTCTCTGGGTTTTCTGGTTGGGGTCCTCACATCCCCGTTCATTACATGGAAAAAAAAAATCTCTAGTTTGCATTAATAGAACGTAAAACTGTTTTTCAGTTGTTTGAGAAAGAGGTAAATAATGGATATTTTTGTTTCCTTTTCTACTCTTCCTTACTATTCCAATAAGCATAGCCCCAAGAAAATATTTATCTTTTATCTGTCGCAAGTCGCTCCATCCCCTTCTCAATTATTAATATTTTTAATGGAGTTCCTGAGTAACATACTTGACTCCACTGGAATCAAAACACCTCTCCAAGTAAAGAAACTACAGTGCATCCATGATATTATGAAGTCAAAAACATAACAAAAGTTGCCTCATCTAAACTTTGCTATGAGTGTTATTCCCCTCTTTCAACTCTCAACCACTAGACATTGCGTCTTCCATAGCCAATCTGTACAAAATCCTTTTCGATGAAGGGTGTCTGACTTGTACTTTTGGTCTCATCTTCTCAAACACTTGAGGGGCTTGACCTTCTACAATAATCTAGTGCACTCCTCCAGTTCACTGTTCTTCACACATTCTGGTCTTTCCATGGATCTTGCGTGATACTATCCATATCAATGGTTTGCTTGACACTGGCCTCCCTCCTTCTCCCAGCTTGATATGTCATCTGCATGCAGTTGACTACATCATTGCTGTAGTTTTCCATGTCTGGGGCCAATATGGGAAACAAACAAATCACAGTCCTCTGTGATAATCATGAAATTGTTTATATGATTAATAGATATTATGCATTTCATAAGAAAGGTCACATGGTCATCTGTTACTCATCCATTCATCTTTACGGCTCCTCACATGCCTGGTCATCTTAGCACACTAGTGGATTGAATTTCCCCTTTTCATTTTGAGATATTCCAGATCATGTCTATTTATTTTAATAAATACTGATTGTGCTGTCATTTGTTACTGCATTTGCATTTCAAGTGTTATTTACTGGAATTCAGTTCAACATTAGATCTTAGGACACTGTTTTCTAATCGAGCTATTTAATTATGTCTGAAAGGTATTCCTAAAGTTTGTCCTCATCTCTCTGACCATACTTCGATATGGCAAATTCACAACTTCTTCTAATTTATTTAACCCATTATTTATATATATATATATATATATATATATATATATATATATATATATATATATATATATAAAACCGATATAAATTTATGGTTATCATTGCTGCTTACTGAGTCCTTTTTATTTTATCTGCATGTTTATGTAGAATCTTGTTTTGTGATGTTTTGTTCAAGTTCAAGTTCAAGTTCAAGCAGGAAGACTAATTGTCTCTCTCTTCTCTTTCCCTTTCTCTTTCCCTCTAATGCCCACTTTCAAGTCCATTTCACTCCTTCAGTTAAACCATATGTTTATATTTATATAAATATAAATATATATATATATATTTTATCTATTTCATATTTTGCCACAACATCCATGAGCTTAAAACTTTTCCAGTTTAAAACTGTTCCTCTCTCAGCTGCTGTCAGTTGTCATTTCAGTCAAATCGATGAAACCCTCTTCCACCACTTTCACCACAAGTCCACATCACATTCAGCTCCCAGGGGTCCTTTCACTGTGCTCATAAGAAGTCCTGCTCCACATTTAATTTATTATTGAAGGAAAATGTGTTTTTTACATGATAAACTTTATAACCTAAAATCTGTTAAAAGAAACCATATTATCTACATGACCTAGATGTGTGTTTATTTGATCAAAGAAAGGACTGAGTAGTAACATCAGAAAACAGCACATGAACATGGTGGGAACCAAGGCCATTTTGGAGGAGAGACACTAAAAGTTGTCTTCTCAGTAGCAGTATCTTGTCCTGATCATCTTGTTTCACAGAAGTCTAGGATTAAGTTCAGCAAGGCAGATGTGCACTTAGCAACAGTAATAAACTAGCACAATGCATAGGTTAGATGGGCAGAAATACACACAAGGATGAGAAAACTGACACATATGACTAAAAATGCCTGTTTTAATTATTACGTTGCATACTTGCCTCGTATGTTCATATACAAGAACTTTTAACAGAGAACTGAAAAACTTCAAAAGTGTATTTCATGGAATCCAACAAGATTGTTAATCAGTCTAATATTCATTTTATCTTTGTATTTGACATCCACATGACTGGACTTCGGTATTCTGAATGATTAACCTTCATTTCTATGAAATATGGGATGTAACATGGGATGAAAAAACTAAAACATGCATACAGAAAGGGAGGGAGATAGAGAGAGATGTAGAGAACCCTGCAATATGCTGGAAATTCAGATAGAAGACCAGCATAGATAAATCTAACTGACGCACATCAACGTTTGAAATAACATTAAAAATGTTTGCAATGAACTATCTTCTTGTAAGCTCCTCTTGTAAAAATACAATTCAGTCTGATAAAATTCATTCTTTTGTTAAAAAGACATTCTGAAACAGTGGTGTGAAAGCAAGACATTTTATAGTTAGTATATAGTTATATATATACATAGTTATTTTATAGTGGGAGGATTTCGGCTGCCCTCAAAGAAATTCTGGCAAACCCAATTAGGAGAGGAAAGCAGGGTACTGCACTATACTGGCCCCGACAGGGAATATTCTCACTTTGAGTAACGACCTATAAGATATAGGAGAAGCCTCATCCAATTCCTTGGCAAATGTCACGGAGAGAATCAAGAGCGACAAGGCACCAGGTGTAGATGAGATTCACCCTGAGATGCTGAAGGACTGGGCCTCATTGGGCTGTTCTGGCTGACATGCCTTTTCAGTGTTGTGGGTGTCCAGGACAGTGTTGGGACAGGATGGACAATGCAGATTCCGTCCAGGCGGTGAAACAGTGGACCAGTTTTTTAGCCTTTCAGGATGACTGGGTCAGCATGGAAGTTTGTGTTTTGTGGACTTTGAGAGGGCTTTCAACTGTATCCCCCAAGAAAATGGGGGTATTGGCTGCTGTTACGAGCCATCTGTTTTTTGTACTGTATAATTTTTTAGTGAGACACACTGGGGGCAGCTTGTTGTGAGCAAGTATGAGTGACTGTGATGTGGTTGGGATGATTGTCAGCACCTCCAAGTCTAAGACCATGGTTCTCTGGCGTAAAAAGGTGGACACACACACACACACACACACACACACACACTTACAAATAAATACACTATTAGCCATGGCTTTTTGGCAAACAGTTGCTTACTTACATCAAGACACATAGCAACTTTAGCAAGGGCTCAAGGGTGGAATTAATTATTACTTAAATAAATAAATTAAATTTAGTTTGTGTCCAGAAACAAGAAATCTAAGAATTTATCTCTCTGCCTAACCAGCAAAATAGCAGCAATAAAAATGATAGCTCTACCCAAAATCTAGGAGATCCACCCATATTCAGCACATTGTTACTCCATTGTTACTCAAGCTTTCAGATTTACTTAAAAACTGCCATCAGGGGAAGTCTGGTATTAGGAAACAATAGCTAATAAATCAGATGGTTGCATCAGTTAAGCTCATTATATCACAGGCCTACACAGCTTGTAAGACAGAAGGAAACATATAACACACCATATACATGACTTGACACTCAAAGCTCTCCTCAAATCTACTCAGTTAGCAGTGTTTGCCATTTAGCCCCCTAAACTTGGTTAAGATCTCTTAAATTGGCCCTAACAAAATATATTATGGAAAATATAAAGCAACTCAAAGTAGCTGAAAAGCTTCAAGTCAAGTGGGATATTTTCAAAATTCAAAAGAAACTAACTGAAGGTTCGATGCTTTGACTAGCAGTCTGCACTGCCTCTGAGCCACAAATGTCCGCATGTAAGGTAAATCACATCCATTACAACACACCCACTTTGCATACTCTGCACTACTAAATCATGTGGAGCTCATGTCCCTGTACACTCACTCAGAAAGTAAAATCATTGGCTTGTGGCTCACAGCATGAACACATGGTGTGTATCTGGTACATATTATATATATTCTATAAAAACTGCTGCTATACACACCTCGAGAATATGATTGAACTGAGCCTTGAGTTCAAAGTAAGGTTTGGATTTGAAGATGACCTTCTTCAGGGCTTTCTGGAGCATCTGGACTCGAGCCTCAGCGTCCTGGCAGAGCTGTGTGACTCGCTGGTGCTCCCGCTCACTGTGGAGGCGCTCCTCTTCTGCCTCGTTTACCTGACCAGCACAGGAAATGTGAGCAGAAAAAGTGCATGATCATATAAATCACACATTACTTTAATAGTAATACATCAGACAGATTTTTTAAAAAGTCTGCTCTGCCTCTGGTTCCTCCTGCTGCCTCTAAAGCAATTTGAAAAGAACCCACGAAAAAATCAACTGCAAAATCAAAACAGCAAATCAAACCTGACAGACTGTAAATCCGTGCTCTTTCACATGCTGCAGGCAGCTCTCCTCCCCTATGCACGTGCTAAGATGGTCAAGCGCTGTATCAAGTGAGTAGAGGTGATGGCAAACAAACAACCACCAAACAACCAAGCAATGAGAAAACTGCCCATCCCTCATTTGAAGAGAAGCAAGCTGAAAAGATAGAATTAGACCTAGTGACTGTGAAGGGAGGGAATTTGGAGGTGAGATGGAGAGCAGCGGAGAGAGACGGGGTGGGACCTTGAAGTAGTTCTGAAATTTTCAAACTCGACTCTCTTCTCAATCTAACCTATTTCAGCTTTAAGTGGATGCACATTCAACAAGCTTTTTCCCAAAGACACATTTTGACTTGATTAAAGTACAGGTTATTAATAACATTAACAATGGCTCTGTTCTGTGTCTCCAAGGAAGCAGTGACAGTGTGCACACTAGACTTACAAACTGAAGCAGGTAAATGGAGTTCCATGGCCATTCATTTGATTATATTACACCTGCACTTTTCCTCCTGTTACGTTTCAACACATCAACATTGCCAGTTGCTACATGGAAAAAATAAAAGAAACTTAAATCTATTCATTGATTCATTTACTGTACTTTATTCATATAAATGAAATGAAATATAAAATAAAATGTGTTGCTTCACCCAGATTCATGCTATTTCTACTGAAGAAACAGGTTGCATGAAAACTGACAGTATGTTTTGTGCACTATTATACTGTCCCTAGACAGATACTTTGCTGTTCTCAGAAATCGCACACATATGTCAAAACCTGGACACATAAAACTAAAGCTATCTACAAGGATATTTAAGACCAGAGGAAAGTGATTAATTGTTTTGTCTGACTTGGGTGAACTGATCATTTAAGCACCTTTAAGGACTAGATTTGTAGGCCGTGTCCACGTTTTATGGAACAGCATTTCTGACTAACTTCTTCCTCTATCTCGAAATGAGAACTGGTTTTAATTCAGAATCAAATTGTGACTCCAATAATTGAAACTGGAATTTCACTGGAATTTCAAATGTCTTCATTCTTCTGATCTTATTTCTAAATGATATAATACTAAATCATCATTAAGAAATGCAAATGTTTTTTTCTTGTAAAACCAACTGAGCAATACTGATACTCACATGACACTGATTTGACATTTGTGTTTTTCTTAAAAAATTAGATGCCATTTTTTTTGCCTACATTTTTACAGTAGGGGCGGCACAGTGGTGTGGTGTAGTGGTTAGCACTGTCGCCTCACGGCAAGAGGGTGAAGGTTTGCATGTTTTCCCTGTGCCTGTGTGGGTTCTTTCTGGGTACTCCAGCTTCCTCCCACAATCCAATGATATGCAGGTTAATTGGCAACTCTAAATTGCCCCTAGGTATGAATGTGAGTGTGAATGGTTTGTCTGTCTTTCTATGTCAGCCCTGTGACTGACTGGCATCCAGTCCAGGCTGCCAAAAAATGTTCACATAACAATGTCCAATCTTGTTTTTATTTATTTCTGGAAAAGAAAGTTATTTAATTGTAATTAAACAAAATAAATAAACATATTTTTACTCATCAAACAAAAGATATGAACAACAATGCATATTTTAATGGAGGAAAAAATTAGGACACCCCCACATATTTTCCCACTTAAAATGGCTATAATCACATACAGGTGTATCAGATCAGGTGCACATCATCGTTACCCAGCAATTTTGAAGGAGGCTTGCCCTATTTAAACCTCAGACATTTAGTTTGGTGTGCCCCTGTCTGTTGAAGTGAGAGTGAGCACCATGGTGAGATCCAAAGAGCTGTCTGAGGCCCTCAGAAAAAAAGATTGTGGCTGCTTATGAGTCTGGTAAGGGATTTAAAAAGATATCAAAAGAATTTGACATCAGCCATTCCACCATGCAGAAAATTGTTAACAAGTGGAGGACATTCAAAACAACTGCCTCCATGCCCAGGTTCAAGCAAGTTCACCCCCAGAGCAGACCGCAAGATGCCTAAAAGAAGTCATCAAAAGTCCTAAAATATCATCACAGGGACCTACAGCAGGCTCTCGCTACTGTCGATGTGAAAGTGCATGACTCTACTATCAGAAAGAGACTACACAAGTTTGACTTTCATGGGAGGTGTGCAAGGAGGAAACCTTTGCTCTCTAAAAAGAACATTAAGGCCAGACTGAAGTTTGCCAGAGAGAACATAGACAAAGACCAGGTCTTCTGGAATAATGTTCTTTGGACAGATGAGTCTAAAGTTGAATTATTTGGACACCAGAACAGAAGACATGTTTGGCGTAAACCAAATACAGCATTCCAGGGAAAGGAACCTCATACCAACTGTTGAAGCATGGAGGTAGAAGTGTCATGGTTTGGGGATGCTTTGCTGCAGCAGGACCTGGCCAGCTCACCATCATAGAATTCCACCATGAATTCTACTGTGTATCAGAGGGTGCTTGAAGAACATGTGAAACCATCTGTAAAAAAATTTAAGCTGAAGCGGAACTGGACACTTCAACATGACAATGACTGGCTGAAAACTAAGAAGTGGAGAGTCCTGGAATGGCCCAGTCAAAGCCCGGATCTTAATCCCATTGAGATGCTGTGGGGTGACTTGAAACGGGCTGTGCATGCAAGAAACCCCTCAAACATCTCACAGCTGAAAAGAATTCTGCATTGAGGAGTGGGGCAAACTTTCCTCAGATTGATGTCAGAGACTGGTAGATGGCTGCAAGAAGCGTCTCACTGAAGTTATTTCAGCCAAAAGGGGGTAACACCACTAGGTTATTAGGGGGTAGGGTGTCCTAATTTTTTCCTCCATGAAAATATGCATTTTTCTTCATATCCTTTTGTTTGATGAGTGAAAATATATGTTAATTTATGTTGTTTAGTTACAATTAAATCACTTTCTTTTCCAGAAATAAATAAAAACAAGATTGGACATTGTTATGTGAACATTTTTTAATAAAGCGTTGACTATTTAATGGGGTGTCCTAATTTTTTCACATGACTGTATGTCCTTTACATCTGTCATATTCACTTTACTTTGCATAAATCTTTCGTTTAGATTCCAGATTATTCCGAAAATTTCAACATGCAGGAGGCCTGACCACAGAACAGACTGCTCTTTCCCAGTCATTGTCATCATTAAAACTGCACAGCATAATGACCTTTAAAGTTTAATACTGAGAGAAAAGGGGACTGGATCTCTTTGACCCATGCTACTAAAACGTTCTCTATGGCCACAATGGAATAAAGGATATTTATTCAAGAACCTGATTGTCCTGGTGAGTGACTCAGCTAAGAGTCTCTTCAGCTTCCACTGTCAACATCATCACTTTATACTGTCTCCAATACTCCAATTTTTAAACATTCCAATCAAGTGGTCAATCATAATGCACAGTAGATACAGTCTAATGGCTGCTTTGGAAGGAGATCAGAGTCCAAAGTACAGTTAATCTTGGTTTAAGTGCATGTTAAGCATCAGAACACTGAGATGGTGAGTGGTGGTCCCCTTCAGGGCTACCTGCACCACATGTTTCAATCCCATTTTGCAGCTACACATCTGACAATAATTCCAGCTGCAAGGATAACTTCAGCCCACCAAAGCCACTTGACACAGCTGCAGACTACCTTAAACTATCTAGTAATAACAATCTCTTCATTTCATTCTGGTCAAATGCCTGAACATTCATGGTCAATGGTAAATGGTAAATGGACTGCACTAATATAGCACTTCTTGGGCAGCAGAGGATAGTGTTTTACCCACTCCTATCTTTCATATTATCTTTTAGTTATAATGTAATATTATAGGTGTCCATCCCAACTGGGTTAATTAAATTCTTAAATATTGGCTTTCTTTCTCTGAGAATATGCCAAATTCCCCTTTTTGCATCTATAAAATACACATTTTCAGAGTCAGGGAGAAGCCTGGTTGTGTACCTTGGCGGTGGCATGGTTAAGCATCTCCTGCCAGGTTGGGTCCATGGTGTTCCTGTCAGCCAAGAGGCCCTGCTCTGCCACATACACCATCTCTCTGGCAGCAGTGTGCATGGACACAGCCCTCTCGTATCTCAGAGCAGCCTTCTGGGTCTCCTGTTGGGCCTGGGGGAACAGCAAGCAGCTGCTTAAAAAATAGAGAGCAGACACATTCTATCCAGGCATGTAGCGCTATTTAGCACCAGAGCACACCTGTGTCACACATGCATGTGTGCACGCACATGGTGTATGGCACGTTTTCAAAGGGTATGTAACCACTGATCCTACAGTGGCAAGTTTACATACATTAGACTACTACAATCAAATGTTAGACAAATGTTTCATACTGAGAACGTTAAGCATCAGTCAACCAGACAACTTCCTAGGTAGTATATGGTTCAGAGATATCTACACTTCCATGACTGCAGTGAGAAAAAGACAAGAAAGAACTATAAACCAACACAAAATGTCAGTAACCAACATAAAACATTAAGCTCTTCATAGGCACATTAGGCAGATAAGGCAAATACACATTGCATTTTGAAACAGAAAAAAAAAACTTTGACCACTTAGTCTAGCACTAGGCATGCTTGGAAAGATGGGCTGTTCCTTCAACATTTACCTCTTTTTTCAGTCAGTGGGCTACAATTTAAGAATGGCTGAGAACAGGTTAATACTGTGACCTAGTGGATTATGTCAATATTGTCTCAATATCTTGTTATTAGTCATCTGACTTTCATACAGCCAGACTGTAATCTAATATTAACGTTATTAATGCTGGTTAGCTTGTTAACTTTACTAGAACCCAACTTTGGTTGGTGCCAACTAAGTTTTTATAGTTATTTACTGTATCATCGTAAACTTTTAACTTTTTAGAAAAAAATAAAGCATGTCTGGTGCCTTTTCATCTTTACTATTCACTCCACTGTGCTGCACAAAGGCTGCCACAAGCGACCTGCAGCTTTTAAGGTGAAATGTATTCGTGCATGTTAATCAAAAACCACATCTTAAATGTCAAAATGATAAAGTTAATGATTCCATGTGTTTTTATTGGCTCTCTTACATGACATACTTTAAGTATAGTAATTGGATCTGCGCTTAAAAAATGTACATGCATTTCAACCGTATGATGCAAAATGCAAATATTCTACAAGTGGATGACAGATTAAAGGAAAAAACCTGAATGAAACAGTGGAGAAACTGCTTCCACACAGCTACACTGCATGGTACAATTAAGAATTTAATGTGCAATCATGCTCTGTGTCATGCATTTAAAGACTGCAAGTAGAGTGGAGCTGGTCTTTAGGCAGCAACAGGCTGGCACCCAAAGCTGCTATCAAAATTCTACACTTTGCTGATTTAAAGGATATTTTTAAGACATCAAAAAACACCCAAATGTTAAAAACGCCATTTAGATTTACAATTCAAAGTGTAACTTACTCCCCAAGTCTCAAACAAACTCCACACACTGCATAGGTTTCTCCAGCCCCAGGAATGCTTTATCTCTTGGAGTCTCTGACAGACTGACCATGTAACATATGGAGACTGTCAGCAGAGTGGCTTTACACTATGCTTCTGCTGATGTTAGCGACTGTTGGAATAAGTTGTAAAATTTTGTAATTACAATAATGAGTGTCGATCTGTACATATTTGAAAATGAGTGGACCTCACAGACTCCCACTGAGGTGCAGGTTGGAGGATTACCTCTGATTAGAGGCAATTAAAAGTCAGTTGGTTTGTGATGAAAGCTGCCCCATATACATCACCTGTCTCCAAATCAACCAATAGAAAAATGAAAAATGAAAAAAAATTGGCATGGGTGGCATGGCATAGATGGGTTCAAACAGTAGATAGTCACAAATGTAACTCAGATACAGTACTTGTGTACAGCTGCTGCAACCTACAGGGCATAACCAGAGCCAGATATACACACACTACAAACATGAAGGTAATTTATTGAAAAATTAAAAAGATATGGCAGCCTCTTTCTGCATTATGCAACAAGAATGCAGCTGTAAAGCCTGTCCATTTAAACAGACCCACCGCACTGTAAAGCTGCTCATCAGAGGGTCAGATAGCTTTGAATTAGTTTGGGAGAAAGCTGCTAAAGTCAAAGTTACTCTGTTCACATGGGAAGCTCTAGCTGACATCTGTGCATGAGAAATCAGCAGGAAGGCCCAGCTGGATGGAGAAGAATAACAAAAAATTTAAGATTGCTGCTGAATGATTAATGACTGCTTCACTGCCTATGACGAGACTTTTCATCATATGGAATATTTACATGAGGGTTGTCAAACATGATGTTGTTTAAATGATAAAAAAGGAAAGCTTGTTAAAATCTGCATATGAACATCATTGATGTGATATCAACGACATTTCCCCCATTTTCTAATTTGCATTT
Organism: Scortum barcoo; assembly: GCA_023238725.1. Lineage (NCBI taxonomy): Eukaryota > Metazoa > Chordata > Actinopteri > Centrarchiformes > Terapontidae > Scortum > Scortum barcoo. The sequence continues at coordinate 448,239 of CM041548.1, read as the reverse complement.
TTATAACTACAAATGAGTGCTTACCCATGACCCATTCCTTCAGAGGTTAAAAGTTTCACGTAATCGATTAGGTTTCCTCACCCTCACTGCTGGCATAAAGGTGACTTACATTACTATTACTTGTAAATTCTAACAAGATTTATGTGTTATTGTTAGGATCCCTGTCTGTCTTGTGTTTTGTCTCCCTCTGTCTGTTTGTCATTGTCTGTTGGCTGCCTAGGAAGACGAGGTTACTCCAGGGCATTCGTCACCACACCTGGTTCAATCACATCACCTGAGAGTCATTCTGCTATCAACTCACCAGCAGTATTTAAGCCCAGATCGTTCAGTTACCCAACTCGGTACTTTGTGGCTTCTTAGTAGTTTTTTCCCTGAGCTTCTACCAGTTTCTAATCTGTTCTGTTTTTGTGCTCCAGACTCCTGGTTTTGCCAAATCTGCTGCCTGCCTGGTTAACCTCGTCTTCCTTCCTGGCCTCATCTCCCCTTCTGCAGTCCTGTCTGCAGCACTCCAGCGCAGCTTCGGCCCTGGCCCTGGCCTCTGCTCTATCTACTCTGCGCCGGCCTCACGCCACACTCCGCCAGTCTGCCTGCTCTGCCCCTGCTCCGTCCGTCCACACGCCAAGCCGCAACGCCCACAGCAAACTACTATTAAAACTGTTTAAACTCAAATCTCCTCTGGTGTCTGCTCTGGTCTGCATTTTGGGGTCTAGCTTATATCTGCCTGGAACCGTAACAGTTATATGTGAACAAATTTAATAAAACACATAATCAAAAAAAATACAACCCAATTTCAATAAATGTTGAGTACAAGCATATTTCAGACCTGATTCATCATAACTGATCTAAAAATACTATATATATACATACACACACAAAATTGTGAGAGAAGGAGTGACATGATTTTGCATGTTAACATTAGAAACACCTTTCAATTTAACACAATATAATTCAACAGGAGTCTCTTGCATTAGGTTGAACTGACATCTCTCACAGTTTGAACGAAAACATAACAGTTAAATATTCATAAAGATAGGGTTTGTTTCACCCTAATTTACATCTTCTAAACTCAGACTTCATGTGAATCTCTCATACTAATCCATGCAAATACAGAAGAAGACTTATGCAGCTAAACCGCTCACCTCTTTGGCGAGTCTGCGGGCTTCATAATAGGGTCTTGCTTTCTCAATGCAGGCGCCAAGCTGGGAGCCCTGAGCATTCAGCTTCCTGGCAGAATCAGTAAGAATCCTCCTGTAGCTTGACCTGGCATCCTGAAGGGAACAAACACATGACACCCCACTGCAAACTGCATCCAGTGAGTCCCGCATGACAGTGTGTGTGTGAGCAGAGGTTGCTGAAACATGACTATAGACTGTCAGCGTGTGAAAATACTAACTGCTGCTCAAACAAAGTCTCACATCCAGCTGCAGCTCCAGCTTGTTGATCTCTTCACTGGCCTGATTGAGGTGCTCCAGCTCCTCCTGGAAACACAGAGGAGAGGTGATCGACACAGCAGAGGACTAACAGAGGGGCTGCAAGATTGTGGGATGGAAGCAACAATTCAGTGTTCAATGGGATGTGATTTACAGCACACAGGTGCTGGCAGCAAATTTCAAGTGGTCTGTGGAAGAAGCAGACAAGTACCCTGTACATTTTCATGTTTCTTACAGCTCCGCTAAGCAAAAAAGTAAAATGTATTAATGTAGCACTGAGGCTACAACTGGCTCATTACTTCCATCATCATTCTGTAACATACCTGAATTCTCGGGTCCAGCTCCTCCTCGTGTTTGGCTACATCTCCTTCCCCTCCGCCTTTCATCTGCTCCTCTTCATCCTCATCGTCCTCACACGCTCCTCTCACCTCCTCCCCGGTGTCGCTGGCACCTCTCCGCCTCAGCATCACGGAGCTCCCCTCTCCGCCCCGAGCTTCTTCCCCCGGGGTCTCTTCTCTCAGGCGGCTCGCTTTACGACACCCTGCCTCGCTAGGATTTTCACGCGAGGTCCCGGGCTCCATTTGCGGCCTGTCCTTCGGCCCCCTTTCTTACGTTTTCCTCCCGGGACAATGACGGCGTCCGCGTCTCCGCTCCAGAAATCCTCCGCTGTTCGAACAGCTGACAGTCAGAGAGGTGATGTGTGTGTGCAGAGAGCAGCACAAAGCTCAGTCTGCTCTGCCACCTGAGAGCAGCCTGAGTGTGAGTCTGCACAGGATCACTCACACACCGCACTACTTTTACTCCGTTTTAATGCTCCTCTTAGAAATGTAGGAAATGCATTTATTTGGATGTTTTCTGATATTTCTATGCACTCGAATTGATCCCATAATAAAAGTAGTCCGAGGCTTCACAAATCTTTTCTGATTAGAAGACCCGATTCAGGATTCAGTCCAATGTATCCTCCTCCGTTTTGGCCTTTAAAGATAAGGAGGGCCAATCAAGCCAGGAAATGATGGTTTTCATCTGACTATGACCACAGCAAACAGTATTCTGAGCTGTAACAGAGTGTTGTCAAATGCATTCAGGAGGTGTGGGAAACTAAATCGAACATTTTTTTAACACTATCAGTACATTCTCTAATGAATTGCTTTTTATCTAACGTAGTGAATATATTTAAAATCTATTATTTCAACTGGCAGGTAAAGACATTTTCACAGGATCAATATAAATTAAATAGAAACCTTAGTAAGTGGTGTGTTACAGACAAGTAGGACTCCCTCTTCTTGTTTCAAAGGCTCAGAGGACAGCAGAGGAACACACACACCACAGACACAAAAAATGTTAAGTGTTGTACATGCAGAGAAACAAAGTGTACCACTTCTGAAATGTTTGACCGAAAAAGATCACAGCACATCACTTTCCAAACTGTCAGCCAAGGGTTGGCTGCTTGGAGCACATTTTGGAAAATGGTCATGTCCACCACATCCTCTCTACGCAAAGGTTGATGAAAAGAGATGTGTTCCTCTGAGGTGTGACCAATTACTTATAGTAGTTCAAGGCAACAAAGAAGTTGTCGCATGACTACAATAGATACTTTAAGTATCTAGAGTGTATTTTAAGTTATTGGGTCCTGAAAACAACAGGATCAGCATACTCAGGTGTGTAATAACATGTGGTCGGTGTAGTTGCGGAAGTATTGTGTAGGATATGAACTTATATTACATCTCATTTCATTGTGCAAGAACAAATATGAGAAAAATAAGAAACAATTATGCATGAGGCCTATAGTTCAACACTGCTCCTGAGCGACAAAACTCCACTGGGTGAATTTAACTAACACGGGCAGAATGTTATAATCCCAGTCCATATATAGACATGCTTTATGAGCAATATAAGACCAAGAAAGAAGAATGAGCATGTTCTTGTTTTCTTCCTAATACCATTTAATCAAAAATACAAGGAAATCAACATTTTATTAAACAGAAAAGAATGACATCATCTCCACTTTCATACAGCAATGACAATGAACAACTGTAGCAGCAAGGAGATCCTGATGTCATAGGAATAACTGTCATGAAGGGCGATATCACTGCACTTCTTTGTCCTCCAGTCATGAGTGAGACTTCTGTCGTTTCCAGAATCTCTTGACCTCACTGTGTCCCTGTGGTGTCACCACCATCACCCTGTGAGCCACGTCCTGCCACACCAGACAGCCCAGACCCTGCATCACAACAACTTGAAGTCAGAGAATGGTGAGAGGGCTCAGGAGATTTATGAAACCAAAGCCCGACACCCACATCACAGCCTAATGACAGGTCAAAACATAATTTAATATGAATACTCGGCTTCCATAGGGATGACAGGCTGCCTTTTGGTACATATGACAATGTGTACTGATAACTGTCAGGCCTATTGTAAAGTATATATATAGGCTGTTCTCAAGCACCCTGGTAAAGATGATGTGCCAAAACACACAGCTTGGTTGGCAAAGTAGCAGCAGCACACTCTTTATGATAAGTTTGGCCAACCAATGGTCTGACTGCTTGTGTTTTTTGCCCGGTCAGACCTATTGTTAGGCATGTTGCCATGTTCTGTGACAAACTGGTGGGTACAATGTTATTAAATTGTTGACAAGAGCTAGGCAAATAAAAACCAAATTGTAATGAACCATAGTTTTCTAACTCAAAAAATGAAAAACAATCCAAGATCAAATGTGTCACATAGTGTATTAGTCGTTTTAGTATGGGAAATTTGCAAAAACATGGAAAATTGCTGCCGTGGTCCTCTAAAAACCCATGGATATAATGTATCACAGCAGTGATCAGTGACATTAGGATGTAGAGAGACAGAAGACAATGAAAATGATTTATTAATCTAAATTGGATAGACAACCCATATAATATTTATTAGAAAAATATTATTTAATTAAATTGTGGAGATATGAAACAAAACCCAACCTGAGCTCTATCTCGCAGCACCTCAAAATCAGCCTGGGAGAGGAACTGGTTGTAGAGCACTCCTGGAGACAGAGACATCAACAACACACGGTGATGAGAAATGAGGTGACAGGCCAGCACAATACTCATTACAGTGTGTACCAGCTTAGACGGCATGAGCTACAGCTCTATTCTATTTAGTTCTATTGGCTGTCAGTCATAGGCAGGACAAATGAAGATGGTCACTTGAGAGCAGCTCAGGTCTACTGAGAGCTCAAAATCCAACACACACAGATTCACTTCTCCACTAGGATTTCAACTAATTTTAAATTCCTCAACATAGTTTCTAAAACATGTACATTTATCACAAAACAAATAAATGTTTTTAACAAACATTTAACAACAAATGTTTGTTACAAAAAATGAGTACATTCCCAATTTTTGGTTGTGACCAACAATATACAAACAAAAATATGCGTTGAATAGTCAAGGCTGGGTGAAAAATATTGAAGGGGGTTTACCTGTAATGGCTCACAAGATAAATTCAGTATATTTAACATTTCAAAAGCACAAATTCCAGCAATAGAGCAGAGCAGTGACTAATTGTTGTACCGATAAAAGTAGTGCTGTGGAAATGTACATTCTACTGTTATCAGGTTTTCAAGAGAAGAGAAAAGATGGAGGAAATGTTGAGTTTGAATTAACAGAAAATTAGAACAGGAGTACATCAAAAAACAAGAAGACATGTTCTGACAAAATATGTAAGATAATATAAATGCAAAATACAAAATATTCTTATAAAACAGGGGACATTAGAAATAAATGCCTGTCATCAACAAACATCAGTGAATTCAAGACAAACATCTATTCTCTGGGCTTGCATTTGCACGCACACACACACACACAATGAAAAATAAGCATGCTCACCCTCTGTGAACTGCAGTCTATCTCTCTCTAGCTCCCACAGTCTGATTTGATCTGTTATGGTTGGAGGAAGAACTGGGGTCTGAGGAACAGAGACGGAGGATGAAGACACTGCAGACCTGTTAAAGGCCAACTAGTGATTGTTATTGGAATTAAGTGTAAGAAAAATAGATGGGTTTGATGTACCTGTTTAAGCATGACAGGGTGAGCTCTGGTCCTTAGAAAATGGATAATCTGGAAGGTAAAGAAAAAATTCAGTATACATATTCTGCTGGATCATAGACAATTCTGATCTACGCTTACTGTTGGGTGATAAAAAATTCCATAACATATGATACAGATATGCACAAAATAGGCAATTCCTGTTTAACACATTTTTACCTGGCATACCTGGGACCAGCTTAAAAAATTTTTGGTTAAATCTTAAGAAAAGCTAACTGTGAAGTTTACATTCAAGTTAGAAACAGTTTGTAATTACTAACTTACTCTGTTCACTGTAATTAGGAATTCTGAAGCATGTAACTGATGATGAAGGCCTGCCGATCTATGACTTCCCTTGATTAATTATTTTGTTAGATTTGAGAGAATAGGAATTTCTTGACCTCTGTGTAGTGCTGTGTGGTTTGGCAAAATTACATGAAAGATGAGATTTGTATGCACAAGCCATTTTTGTTTATTTAGCAGGTGACATTTCTCTTATTGACAGTTATCGTACATTTGTTACAGTTAAAGTATTTGTTCAGATTTTTTCAGGTCTATCAAGCAGACAGACAGTGCTCACATGCCATTTGTACACTGAAACCAGTTTTTCTTGCGGTAATCATTGTTTCTGTTCACAATAGCCATTAAAAGATCCCTTCCTGACATGCTTTCAATAGAAGTGATGATGGGATAAAATCACATTCCTTGTGCAACACCATATTATATTATTCAAAGAAAGACTTTAAAAGTGCCTTTAACACTATAAGTGCCTTTAACACTATTTCACTGTTTTTTGCACTCCCTGAGATATTATATATTTCTCATATGTATACTCTCAGGCACACTCCCTCTGTACTATGTACAGGTTTACTTACAGTTATAATTATAACTATTTATCTTGGATTATTTTACTTTTTATTTCATTTTATTTTATTTTATCTCATGTCTTACATTCTTATTGACTATTTCCCACTATGTGTCTTCGCTGCTGTTACGCTGTGAATTTCCCCGCTGTGGGACTAATAAAGGAAAATCTGAATCTGAATCTGAATCTGAAATTAACTGGACCACTAGTTCACAATACTGTCCTGTTGTAGCTGTGGCTTAGTGTATAACCAGTGTGGTGGCATTGCTACATTAATGCCTCATTACAAAAGCTTACGCAGTGATTTACTGTCAAGTTGGTCCATCAAATTTCACGTAAAAACCGGAATTCCTTACTGGTCACATTTCTTACATGCATTGTTTTAACATCTTTTACATTTTCACTTTGTCAGGTTGACCTTTATGAGGCCACTTCATTTCTGTTATTATGGGTCAATTTGTTTAAGCTTCTCCTATGTGGTAGCACAGTGTGTGTAGTACTTAACCTGTTGTGCAGTGATGCCGTTGGCAATGGCCTGTTGCACTGACTCCCTTGTAACCTGAGCCACCACTACATTGGGGAAGCGATACAGCATTTCACTGAACAGAGCCACCAGAGCAATCTGAAGTTCTGAGTCTGTGGAGGGCACACAAATGCAAAAACAGTTATGAAAGGTACTATAAGATAATGGCAAGCTGTGCACCATTTCAAAAGCTGAAATGAGAACAATTTTTCAACAACAAACAAATTGATCAAAGTAATTTTTATTTTATTTATGGATAATATTTTAGCCAATGTGTCTCAATTAATTTATTTTATCTTATTTTTGTACAGTGGTCTTGCAAGGTGTTGGTAGGAATTGTAGGAGCCATGAATTAATTAACTACAATAAATAGAGCATAGGTATTTTTTGTGTTTTTGTTTATTGGATTGTTTTTTGTGGTTATATTGTTTTGAATATTATTTGGGTTAGGGGTTTTGTTGACCGCTGTTTTCCACCAGCCTGATCGCTGTGATCATTTTTTATATTTTGTTTACGTTACCATAATTTGTTTTATATTTCTTTAATAAATTGTGTTATACTTATTTTTTATGTCAGCAAATCCTTTTTGGAAAGAGTGTCAGGCAAGTAGCTCCAGTAGACACTACAGGTACATTTGTGAATGTCGGGCAGGTAGGCTTGCTGTTTGCCTTTATGTCAACTATGTTCTGACTCCAGCTCTGTTCTTAACACACATAATCTTTTCAGACATAGTTTCTCCAAAAATGCAGAAGTCCTTCTTGAAATTTGATTTCTGACTTCTATCACATAAGTAGTCACCAGTTTAAATGGCTAAACTGTGGTGAAGTTCCTACTTCAATCAAGTTACCTGGAATATATCCAAACAGACAGGACTGGCTGATACAGACTTGAATTAATGATAATTAACATGTATTTATTTGTGTGAAAAATAGAGCACGAAAAGCTGCCAGTCATGAGACATACTTGTGTAGGCGTAGATGCGATAATTGGTTTCTACAACAATGAAGCCTGCATCTCCAGTTCCAGGAGTGGAAGCTAAATTAGAGGAGGAGGAGGAGCTGGTAGTGACTCCTGCAGCCAGAGTGATGGCCAGTCTGGTGGGGTAGTACCGCCTCGACTTCCTCTGATGACAAAAGACAGAAGAATTACAGAAAACAAACATATACTTTTTTAAATGTTTCTGAATATGCTTTCTGAATATGCTTTCTGCTTTAAGTTTTTGGGGGACACTAGGCTGTTTATAAGTTATATATGGTTGTCTGTTCACTGGTTTCACTAGTGTTACAACAGCTTTGTCGGGTCTAAGAAAATAACCCTGATGATGTCATTAGAGACATCAAATACATTTACTCAACAATGAAAGCCAACATATCTCAGCCTCTGCTGCTTTGATTTTTAAAAGCTGTAGTCTCACAACTAAATGGAAATATGATACCAAGGTGGGTTAGGGTACTCTGGTGTGCAGGCTGTTGTTGCTATAATTTAACATTTTCTAGAGCTGAATGTTGCTTACAGATAATTATAAATTATATTATTTTAATTTTAACTGCGTTGTATCTTTTTTGATTTACGTTCTAGCTGCAATGCAAGCAAAGTTTGGTATATACTGTTACTATGTTGCTACTGTAGAGAGCCAGCTTCCCTGTGAGGATCATTACAGTTTGTTTTCATCTGAAGGAGATAAGGGGTGCTGAAGGAATTTAAAGTGTGTCCATCTCCTTTTTAGTGCCTCACCTTCCTCTGGAAGACCAGTCCAAACTCCCGCAGGTGCTGCAGAAAGGTTAGAAGTGACTCGCTCATCCCTTCCACTGAGTAATCCTGAGGCAAAGAGGCAACACATGATCAATAACAACAAAGAAATTTAAATTAAGCAAGAATTTTAAAAACCTCAGACTACTGACAATTTTAAATTTCCTCCACCACACATACACACACTGCTCTTACAATCAAAAAGAAGCAAACTGCTGTGCACTTACTCTGCCAAGAGTAGAAAAACTGAGCTGGAATAAGAATGACAAGATCTCCACCAGGTCCATCCCTCTAGACTGCAAGAGACAAAGTTTGAAATATGTATAAGTACATATTCTCAATTCAAAGTGTGTATTCAAATAATAATTGGCTTGAACAAGTAAATGTGGGTTGCTAAAGATCTTGAGCAAAAATCACTGGAGGGGTTGGGTGGGGGAATTATCCATACTCTTATAGCTCATATGGTACATTAAGTATAATGTACATTTACATATACTAATTCCAATAAGACAACAGTCATGTTATACACATAATTCTTTTGAAGACACATTCTCCAGACACAAATGCTGTTTTCATTCACTGAATATTTTCTTTTTTTTTTTTTTCAGGGACTGTTGAACTACTGTCACTGAAACGCAACACTTACTGAAGATATTTGACATTAACAGCTCATAAGGGAAAGGATACATTATTACCCTTGAGCCACTAGAAGGCTTTTAATGTTTCACACCTGTGCAGGAAGTGTATGTCTCAACAACCACTCATACAGTCGACTTCACACTTGGAGGGTGTACTGCTGATGACCCAAGTAACAACAAATTTTACGTTTGGGCCTATAAGATTTCAACTGCAAGTCTCAGACACAAATTATAATATATGTGTGAGCGTGTGTGTATATGTATACATGCACACACAAATTTCTATAGAATGGATATAGAGACTCTACATTTGTCATGATATAACTACTGGACCAATTTATTTAAACCTCATCATGTTATCAAATAAGCAGATGATTCAAAGGTACCTGAGCAGTTTTCAGGTACTGCAGGGTGAAATACCATAGTTGAGAGGCTGTGTCAAGTAGGAGGAACTGGAAACCAGCTGAGGTGATGTAGGGAGCCTCTCCTGCCTCACTGACAAACAGAGATGATGATGATAAGACAACATGATAATAATACTTGAACTTAAGTCCTCTGAGTGGAGTTCACAGTCATTTTCATTACTCTTTGATGAACCTCCCTGCCATGTCTGGATTTCCCATAGTTCTACATAAATGGAAGAGAATGTGCAGTGAAATCAGAAAACAGTCTTTGGATTTTGCCATTACAGATATATATAAAATGAAGTTTAAGTATGAAGCTACCAGTCATAAACATTTTTATGTGATGAATTAGCACCATTTGAAATGGCCTTTCTGAATTACCTTGGCAATGATGAGTTGAACTATTTTAGTTTATGTTAATTTCTAAACACATAAAATAGAAAAACATCATAAGAATCCTTTAAATTTGGTTCTTGTGACCAAGATATATACTGAGTGGGCTATTTTACAGCATAAAAATAAAACTTGTCTGTACTCTCGAATATTACTGTGTACCTTTTCATGAGTCCTGCCTGAACCAACAGTTGAGCCAGATCCTGACTGACAGCAGCACTGGGAGAACCCACCATGAAATGCAGGATGACCTCCCAGCGCTCAGTTGCGTAGCGGTCTAGACTCTCAATATCCCGTGCATGGCGGTCAGGCCCTAGAGTGCTGCCCTCATCTGCCCATGCTCTGCCCCTGTATGTCAACACAGCAGTAGAATCAAAGCAGTAATGTATTTTGCAGGGAATAACTGCATCTAAAGTACTGCAGTTCACTCTCAAATTTGTGTAGTTGGCCTAACAAATAAAAAGTTTATACTGTAGGAAGTTTTTTTTTTTACATTTTGGATCCTGTTTCTGTAACCAACCACATCTGGTTTGGCCAAGGCTGAGAGCAAAATGGAAGACAGTGAAACCAAGCACGTAGGTGTCTTTTGTTTTGTTATAAACACTGCACCAATTAAATGTGTACAACCATTAACCAGTTGTATGCACACTAGCTGAATTTAAAGAATGAATAAACAGTTTATAAAAATAGAGTGAGAGAGAAGAGTGATGCAGCCTGGTCTGTTGACTAGAAGCAGACCTACCCGCCAAGCAAAGCTATCCTCAGGTTGTCTTTGAACACTGGATTTAAAATGTACCCCTGAAGACCACCCTGCAGCTGCTGACTGTGCCAAAGCCGAAGTCCTGCCAACACTGAGACACATTCATCATGATCCCTATGGGTAGACAGCAAAGACAAAAAATGAACAATGAACTGAAATGGCTATTACTTTGAAATGTTTAATCCACTGATTTTTTTTCTACTTAATAGGCCATAAAAGAGCTAGTGCTGAAGGGTTCATTTACTGCTCTAGCAGTTCCTTTCTCCTTCGTAATGTTTAAGAGGGCTTTTCACCCTACAAGAATACAATTCTGGTGGTGGGTCTATCCCACACATAGATAAAGCAATCCTAAATTAAACTAGGACACAATTTTCAAAAAGAACACTAAACTATGACAAATTAATGTGAATTTGTTGTTTCAACGCTGAAAATGATTAAATGTAATTATATTTGGTTTTCATGTCATTGTTAAGATATTTTAAGGTAAGATATTTTGGCACACTCTATGTCCCCACAACTTAGAACTCAAGTAGATAAAAAAATATCTATAATGGTCGCACAAAGTTTATGATCAACACAACAGTAACAAATGTGTACAGTCACCTTTAGTAGAATCTCTCTAGTCACACACAGTCTAAAGGCATACACTTTAATGAATAGCTATATAACAACAATGTGAGTGAGGAAGTATAGGAAATGCTGTGCAGTGTAGAACATACATATGATTTCAGTGTGTGCTGTTCTGACAGCTTCATCATAAATTTGCAAGACCGGCCTTTAACTGAATTCAGTCAGTTAAGTTTCATCCAGGAATCAGCTGGATGAGACTTAACTTGATAAATCTGACATGATAGCATCTTGGTAGTCTGGATTAATTAAACCACATTTGAGGAACAAAGCTCACTTTTTCATGACATGTATTAGTATTGGGATTGTTATAGGGATTGTCATAGATCAGGACTGTTCTGCATTAATGTAAAATTAAATGTCACAAAGTGGTACAGGAAAAGTCAAAATTATGCACCCATTTCTAATACAGCTAAAAGTGTAATGAAGACATGAAAAGGTAAGTGACTCACTCCTGACTGTCTTTTTTAACCCACAATGCCACTGCTGCCTGCGGGAGAGGCTGATCCAGGAACAGCATTCGCATTACATAATTCTTGGCCAGAGAGGGGAGTTCCCTACAGAATAGCAAACACAATATATGATTACATACAACAGTCACCGGGCGTCACATCAACATCATAACCATCAGTACAGTAGGTGTTATAGCCACCATACCTGTATACGGCTAGACATGTCGCTGGATGGTTATACAGTCTGTCCAAACTCTCAGGACTCAACTCTCTTAGGTATTCATGCAAATTCTTACACTGCAGCTGGACACGCAGCTTCATTATCTGCCAAAGTAAAGACAAACGTCATTAAATGCACATTCACTGTGAACGGTAAAATTACTTTAAAATGTATAAATGTATTGTTTTGGGCGTGCCTAACGTAATTGTCTAATAATAACTAGCATAACAGTATTCATTCTTTGGATCCACCCTTTTAAGTCATGATTAAACTTTCAACTTCTGTTGTGTGGTGTGGCAATAACTTATTTCTAAATAACGTGTTAAATTACATTCGTAACAGTCACTCACAACAAAGCTACTAGAGGACAATAAAATCCTTTATTTACCGTAAAGATGGATATAAAATATCGACGGAATCCTGCCCGTTAAATTATTGTATAGTACAATACTGCATACTTATATTTCGACAGTATTCTTTTGCCAAACAGCCATGTTTCGGACCCACGTGACGTTAATACAAGCGTTCTTATTGGTTAGTGTTCTTCTTCGGCCTCTTTCAATAGCACCTTGAAGGGCAGTAGCGCCCCCTGCTGAACAAAGATTGGAGAGCGGACTGTGCGTTCTGAAGAAGTGAAAAAATTCTGTCAGACTGACTGCTGGACTGTGTGGTCAGTGTGCAATATTGTGGCCAGATTGTTTCATACATAGTTAGTGGTCATGTCTGAATTATATTTGAATTATATTTATATTTATTATATATTATTATATATGAGGTGTCCATCTTAAATTTTCTGACGTGGTCCCAGTATTTTTTCTTAAAATGTACTGAGGTAGCATTTCACGTGACAGTTAAACTACATTTGATTGTTTGTAGCAATGTCATAAATGCAGTTGCAAGAACAATACTTTCTACTCCACATCTTCCATAAGATGCTTTGATTTGAAAGAGAAATTATTCTTAATAATGTCACTTTACCCACTACTGTCTGTATACTTTTACACCGTTTTATATTGTTACATCTCCCATTATGTACATATCTTTACTATTACATCTCCATTTTACCACTTCACTAGCACATTGCTTCAAGAATATTATATTTATATCTATATTTTTATATTTTCTTATAACATATCCTATTCTTCTATCCATCTTGATGCCTGTTGGGATGCTTTTCTCCGTTGTCCAAAATAGAGAGGTGACACCAAGTTGTATTCAAGACTCTTTATATATTCACAAAAGAGTGTTTGCGTTCAAGGCATATATAGGAGTGTTTCAGATGACATGTGGTATACACCAGGGGCACCAAGAAGAACAAAAACAAAATACCCTCAGGAGGGTAAAATAGGCCTCAGGAACAGGGGCCTCCAGTCAATCACTTTTAGGATAACATACTATGACATACAGAACATTTGGCACACATTAGTCCCTATGTCCATGGTATACCTAGGAGACAGTTTAACAGAAAAACATCCCATTAATGCCCCTGTGACCTGGGATCCACAAAAACCTGACTGCTCTTCCTATATGATGTAATCTGAGAAGCATTTAATATATTTCATAAAGTATATCTGTTCTGTTTTGAGATGGTATGGAAGCAGTGATACCAAACTTTTTAAATCAAGCTTTTCTTCAGCTTGGAGATGAGATATCAAGACATGCTGACATCACTTGCTGACACATGCTGACATTGGCAGGGATTACTGTTGGTAAAAGGTATTTGATAGTTGAAGCAGCTGTAGTGCACTTCATGACTCGGGGAGAAAGGCTGGTTTGTTGTGCAGGGTCTATATACATCTATCTTGTGCGCAAATGAATCAACATATGCAACCCAATTAATAAAAATATTCAAACAAGCTGTATTTCTAGGGCACACAATAACATTTTGAGAGTTCACTGTTGTATAAAGAGATCTCATAATATGCACTACTCACAAAAAGTTTGGGGATATTCGACTCTCGGGTTAAATTTATGGAAAATGTAAAAAGTTCCTGCTACAGTTACATTACGAACATGCATGCTCCCTGGCCCATGCAAGATGATGACACCTATTACTCTTTCATCTCCAGCCTGGAAGGAGCACAAAGCCAATACTAGTTGCTGTAGTGTACCGCCCCCCAGGCCCATACTCTGAATTCTTATCTGAATTTTCAGAGTTCTTGTCAAATTTAGTCCTTGAAAATGACAAGGTAAATTATTGTAGGTGATTTTAATATTCATGTGGACATGGATAGTGACAGTCTTAGCACAGCATTCATCTCATTATTGGACTCCATTGGGTTTTCTCAGAGAGTAAATTCTCCAACTCACTGTCACAATTACACCCTTGATTTGGTCCTCACCTAATGGTATTGATATTGAGCACTTAATAGTCTCCCCCCAAAATCCTGTGTTATCAGACCACTACTTAGTATCATTTGAATTCCTATTACTGGACTATGCACCTCTAGAAAAATTAGTGTTCACTAGATGGTTACCCGATTGTACTAGGACTAAATTTAAGGAAGCAATTCCGACAGCATTAAAGTCAGTTAGATTTCCTAGTATCTCTGACGACTCTCATTTTTTGAGCTCCCCCCAAATTGACCAACTTGTTAGAAACACCATGGACTCACTCAGAGGCACTCTGGACTCTGTTGCGCCCCTAAAAAGAAAGATTATAAAACAGAAGAGACTTGGCACCATGGTTTAACTCTGCAACTCGCAAGTTAAAACAAACAACGCGACAATTGGAAAGGATATGGCGCTCCACCAAAGAGGAGGACTCTCGCCTAGCCTGGAAAGAGAGTCTCAAAACGTATAGGAAAGCCCTGTGTAATGCCAGAGCAGCCTACTATTCAGAATTAATAGAGAAAAATAAGAACTGCCCTAGGTTTCTTTTCAGCACTGTAGCCAGGCTGACACAGAGCCATAGCTCTATTGAACCCTGCATTCCCCTTAAGTTTAAGTAGTAATGATTTCATGAGCTTCTTTAATGACAAGATTCTGAATATTAGGGACAAAATTTGTCAGGATCTGCCCTCGTTAGACTCCGATCCTTCAGACTCAGGAAATTTAGGAGCAGATACATTAAAACCTGACAATTGCTTAGACAGTTTTATTCCAATTGGCCTTCCCGAATTATCCTCGTTAGTTTCAGCATCGAAAGCAACAACTTGTCTCCTAGACCCCATCCCAACTACGCTGCTTAAGGAAGTTTTCCCATTTATTGGCACATCACTGCTGCATATTATTAATCTGTCTCTGGTGTCAGGCTTTGTACCCAAGTCTTTTAAAGTAGCTGTAATTAAACCATTGATCAAAAAACCTACACTTGATGCAGATGTGTTAGCCAATTATAGACCAATATCCAACCTCCCTTTTTTGTCTAAGATTCCTAGAGAAAGCCAGTTGCCAGCCAGTTATGTAATTATCTCCACAGTAATAGTCTTTTTGAAGTTTTTCAGTCAGGATTTAGAGCTCACCATAGCACAGCTTAGCTTTCTCCTAAGATAGCCTTGTTGGATGGCATTAACTGGGCCTCCAGGCACCACTGTAAGGAACCTCAGTGGTTTTATTTGATCAGGATATGTCCTTTGACACCCATATTAAGCATATTTCAAGGTCTGCTTTTTACCACCTGCGCAACATCGCAAAAATTCGGCACTTTTTGTCCCAAAGCGATGCTGAAAAATTAGTCCATGCATTTGTCTCTTCCAGGCTGGATTATTGTAATTCACTTTTATCAGGCTGCCCAAACAAGTCGTTAAAGACTCTACAGCTGGTCCAGAATGCCGCTGCTCGGGTGCTGACTAAAACCAGGAAAAGAGACCATATTACTCCAGTATTGGCTTCTCTGCATTGGCTCCCTGTAAAATTTAGAGTGGATTTTAAAATCCTTCTCCTCACATATAAGGCTCTGCATAGTCTGGCACCATCATATCTTAATGAATTGATAACTCCTTATCAACCGACTAGAGCGCTGCGCTCCCAAAACGCAGGCTTACTTGTAGTTCCCAGGGTTTCCAGAAGTAGTCTAGGGGGCAGAGCCTTCAGCTATCAGGCCCCTGTTCTCTGGAACCAGCTCCCAGTCTGGGTCCGAGAGGCAGACACAGTGTCAGTGTTTAAGAATAGACTTAAAACCTTCCTTTTTGATAAAGCTTATAGTTAGGGTGGGCACAGGCTCGCCTTTAGTTATGCTGCTATAGGTTTAGACTGCCGGGGGGCTCCCATGATGCATCGGGCACCTCTCCCTCTTCCTCTGCTTCCTTTACTCATATTATGGTAGTAGTGCAAACTGGAGTCACTTTTAGAAACTGGTTAAAGTGGCTAAACTGGTTAAAGTAGTTAAATTGGCTAAAGTGTCAAAACAGGTTAATGTGAATACTCTTATGTCCTGTAAAGTGCATGTTACTGCCGGAGCCCCGGTCCTCTTTGTTCTCTCCAGTCTTGCAGGTTCCTCACTGATTCTGGTTGTGGTCCATCTGTCTGAGGTTCACTGGCCTGGTGGGGACATGATCTGTGTCTGTGCTTGTGGAGAGAAGGTCGAGTGGCCCAGAGCTCCATATGAGGACATCTAGAGATGCACCTGGACTCACAGACTCATTTCCATTACCTGTGATACCTTCACACATGGACTAAACCAATGAACTCAGTATAGCTACAGCTTATTACGACTCATGTATAATTCCATAATATGATTGATGATGTTCTCTGTACATGTGGCATCTATTGCACGTCTGTCCGTCCCAGGGAGAGGGATCCCTCATCTGTGGCTCTTCCTCAGGTTTCTTCTTTTTCCCATAAAGGGTTTTTTTGAAGTTTTTCCTGACTCGGTTCGAGGGTCTAAGGACAGAGGGTGTCACAACTGTGCAGATTGTAAAGCCCTCCGAGGCAAACAATGTTTGTGATTTTGGGCTCTAAATAAATAAATTCGATTTTTTTTATTTTGATTTGTGCCTGGTGGTGTGGTCAGGTAACCTTGCAGGTCGTCTAGCACGCAGACCATGCTGATGTAATTTTTTTTGAATGGTCTGACGTGACACTTGGGTGCCTCTCACCTCCCTTAAATGTGCCTGGAGTTGAGAGGCATTCATCATCCAACTTCTATGCCTTTCCGTGACTCTTCCAGTCTCTCTCTATCTCTGTTGCAACCTGCTGATGGCACTCTGTGACACTAGTTCAGTGGCCACTTCGGTCTGAGAACATCCTGTCTGTAGACTTGCAATGGCGAGTCTCATGATGTCAAAATGTAAACAGCATGATGAAGAGGACTGTTTGAATACAAACTGTCATTGAACCAGAACATTTAGAGTTCGATCGATGGATCAGACACTTGTGATGTTTGCGGTTAATCACCTTGTTAGAGAACAGCATGTTATGCAATAAGTACTGAAACACTGAACAGATGGACATGTACATTCAAAAGTTTAGAGAAGGTCAAATTAAGTTCAAGTTAAGTTTTAGGTGCATCCTGAAATTTTATCCAAAAGCTAATTTTTTGTGTGTAGTGTATTTTCTATCTGATTAAAGCCAGGACTTTCACTACTTTCGATCCATCCATCTTTTATCTATACTACACATCCTTGGATAGGTTCACAGAGGTGCTGGAGCCTACCCCAGTCACAGAGCTGACATACAGAAAACAGCCGAAATCACACTTTAAATTTACAAGCAATTTCCAACAATTTAGAGTCACCAATTAACATAACATGGATGTCTTTAGATTGTGGGAGGAAGAAAAAAAAATACATGCACAGGGAGAACTTGCAAACTCCACACAGAAGGGCTCTAGCCACCTGGTGTGTTCAAACCCAGAACCCTCTTACAGTGTGGCCACAGTGCTAATCACTATTCTATTCCTATATCTTGAACTATCTTCAATTTTGTTTCTATGTATTTTTGAGCTTTGATGAAAAAAGGATCCTCTTACAAGCTCTTTTTCAGCTTTCAACTGACATTGCATTAATAAGAGGGGGATCATTGATGACAACTAAGCTACAGTTTTTCCGTGAAAACTGCAAAATGTTCTGTGAAAAAAGCCAGTAAGTAGACGTTAGGATTACTCTGTCAAGTTTTATTTCAAATTGTGACTGCTAATACTTAAGGAACAGTCACTGAGGTGCTCTGGGCCCAGTGACTGTTCCTCATTCAAACTAATATTTACAATCTGAGCTCAGAAAGCATCCAATCATCTGAAACCAACACTGGCAGACATGAGAGCAAATGCATGTAGAGGGATGGAAAAGGTAAGTTGGATTTCTTCTCAGGAGTCCTCTTTCTCTTGATACCTGTGACACCAATATTAAAATGATCAGCAAATGATCACAAAACAGCAAAAAATGTTTGAATTAAGTTCCTCAACGGACATTTACTCATATTGATTACCTGCAGTGTATACAGGTAAAGAAGACCGTCTGTCCTTCATCGGCAGATCTCATCTGCCTGGTATGATAAATCATCCCCTCTTTATTGCAACGAGAGCAGCGCCTGTCAATCTAGAAGAAGCAGGTAACCAGTCATACACTGCACAGTTGTTACCATTACATATAGCAGCCAGTAAGTAGCAGACAGACTGTTCTTACCACAGGTCCCTTCAGATCAGAGTCCTCCTTGTCCTCTAGAGTCACTGCTGACTGCTCCACAGGGTTGAAAATCACTGTAGAAGAGATCTCATGGCCTGCAAACTCTGGAAAATAGATAATGTATGTGAAGGAGTATCAGTTGAAGTCTGTGCTGTTGTCAAAGAATAATTTGTGATATCAACAGTTTTCATATAGACTCTTTTCCCAATGAAAACTGTTTGCACTTAAGTGTGTAGCTTATTCAGTGAAACAGGGACATTAGCTCTGGAAAGGCACTTTGATGTTCAACCTCTTAAAGGTACGTTTTCAATGTTTACAGCAGCACAAACTAAGTTCCATTCACTTCTATTTAATGGGGGTGGAGGCGAAAATAAAAAAGTTTGTACAAATCAAACTATAAATATCTGCACGGACAGATACCACTAGAAGAAGGTAAACTTTTTTTTGCAGTAATCTGCTGAAGTGACCCTCTAAACATCAGCTTCTCCGCTTTCATGATTTAAAAGAAATGTTGCTGAAATTCTACAGAACGCCTGCAGGAAGCAGATGGGCAGTGTTTGTTTTTCTGAAACACTAGATAGGTGATGAAGAGTACATTCCCTTACAGGTGCATTACATTCCAAATTGGTCGGACAGAATCTCAGTGCACTGTGAGGATTTCTGTGCTAACCATGTGCACTGTGCTAAGTCTTTCTGTTAATGCCTGTCTCTGGCTTCCTACCAGGTACACTCACGAACTGTGACCGGGATTTTAGAGAGCAAGAGTTGGCACCTGCTACAGGGATGCAGAAAGAGCAGCGGGGGCAACAGACTGTGTCCTGTATTCCTGGGAGAGGAAGAATGTTCCCACATTCTGAGCAGAAGCTGGGGTCACCATCAAAACACGACATCTCTGTTTGAAGGATGGGAGCATCAGTATTTTAAGGGAAGATACACAAGCAGAAACCATAAATTACAGTTTAACACCATATAAATTTTGGCCTTTACAATCAGTATAACTGTTCATACAAAACATAAGCACAAAAATAGGACAGAATTATTCTTTTTTTTAAATATTTTATACTTCTGGCAGACAGATCTTCTTCTAACCCGCACTCACATAGTCCTGATGGATGTTTCCATATTTCACTGAACTATATGTGTCCTAACTTCATTCCTCTTGATACCCTGTGACCTGGGATCCACATAAACCTGACTGCTCTTCCTATATGATGTAATCTGAATAGTGTTTAATATATTCCATAGAGTATATCTGGTCTGTTTTGATATGGTATGGACTGCAGTGATACCAGTGCTGATAATGAGTCTGAGAAAAATAAAGGCTTTTTAATCAAGCCTTTCTTCGGCTTGGGGATGAGATATCAAGACATGTTGACATCACTTGCATTAGAAGGGATTACTGTTAGTAGAAGGTATTTGATACAATATGCAAACAATGCATTGTTAATGTGTGATTGATGAGGTGATTTTTAACACGTCAACAATGTGTAAACAATGTCTCAACAACGTGCTGACAACACCTCAGGGACACGCTGACAAAGTGTGGTGTCAGAGATCAGTTTCATGTGATTCTGAGCCATTCGGCCTTTTGGCCACTTTTCTTACCCAAGAAAAGGCAGTAGTAGAGAAAAGGGAGGCACCTGTATCATGATATAAATAATTTAAGTAATAAAGCTGCAATCCAAATATCGCATTTTCTTACACTATTATATTTCTTAAGCTACACAAAAAGGAAAAAAGGAGTGTTAGCACACCCCTCAGCTTACACAAATGGTTTAACTCGAGTGCTCAGCAGCCAATGAGAACGCACCATCAAAGTGGACAAATGGCCTTATTTTTTAACACGTTAACAACACTTCTGGCTGCTGAGCGCTCAGGTTAAACCATTTGTAGGAACACTCACCTTTAAACGTGAACAAGTGTCCAGATGGCTCAGAATTACCTGAGATTGCTGTTTGAGACCATATGCTGCCAACCTTAAGTTTCTGTGTATTTAACGTATTTAAATCACATGCATTTGGACTGCATGACATGACAGACGTATTGGGTAATAATCACTACCGATTGTTAAGGCTCACCTTATATCCCTGCCACGTCTTGATGCCAGTGTCGAATCTAGAGCAAAATTGCTTCCTGTTTGTCCATCTATCCTTGTCTCTCTCCTGTCAACACACACATTGTCCAATTGCTGTTGGATTATTTCCTCATTTGTGTGTCTGTGTCCCTCTTCATAAGATATGATTCGTAGTTTATCCTTGAGATGGGCAAACAATACCGAAGCTCCGAAGTTAGTAACAGTCTAATGAACCGCCCTGTGTCGACTCTAAGTGTCGGAGCTTGTATCGAGCTTTAAGTGTCACGTGACTGATGGTGTGACTGGTACTTCACGAAGCGTTTCATTGGTTCATTGGTTTGACAGAAGTGGTTCATTGGTTTACAGCTTGAAGGCTTTGGCGCTTTACTATGCTATGATGCCTCAGTGACACTCCAAGACATGGGTTTTAAGAGAAGACTTTGTGAAAATAAACGCTTGCACAAAGCACTGCCACTTTTTACAATGCCCATTTTTACAAGCACAACTATTGACATATATCAGATCATACTTCACTAATATGGCATAAAACATATACTTGATATGTATGTATGAATGAAATACAGCCTGAAATGTAGAGTTACACAAAAATGGCCTAATCACAATGAGTGACTGTATAGCTCAGCAGGTTGTACTAAGAATTTAGTTTTTTTTTCTCTCACTTTAGGTGAATGATCAAATCCAGCCATGAACACGTGGCTTTATATTTTTGTCTAGTATTTTCTTTTGTTGCTATACACAAAAAAAGAGACAGAAGCCATATCGCCAAAGGTTGTTTATAATTTTGAATCTGTTTATGAACATGTAGCTTTAAATGAGTTTTACTGCACACATGTGGGGCTGAAACAACGATTTTTTGTGTGAGTGCTTCGCTCAAATTATGAAACAGCTGCTGTAATTCCAGTCTACCAACAGATGTCGCTGTTCCTTCTCACATGAAGCCCCAAAACTTCAAATCATTTTCGGTACAAAAAGAAAGAAAAGCCTCAATGCTTCACAAGGCTTCATTCGCCCATCACTAGTTTATCCCTTTAATTCGTTGGTATCTAGCTTTCTGCACAGATTCTAATCATTTATGGCGGTGAAGTGTCTTTCATTTTTCCATACTACAAATCCCTCCGCCCCATCACTACAAACAGCATTATAATTATTGAGACTAAAATCCAGGTTTGATTTCAGCCATATTTTTTGCACACAAACAATTTGATGTACACTGACAGCGACAACTGCTCCATACATTTTAAAGCTCTGCTCAACTTTAAAGAAGCGCGTCACTTTAACACGTGAAGAGACTATAAGAAAACGTTGTATTCAACCCTAGTTCATAGACCAATGTGCAGTTACTTACCAGTTTTATGTGAAAAGTGTATTGATACCCACAAATAATACAAAGTTTTCAACGAAAAGACCAAACGTTTTCCTTTCTGATGGTTGGCATCTGCGTGGTTTTACACTGCGGGGTCCTTCGACACCTAACCGTCGCATGCCGAGACGTCATTGAGTAGGCTAAAGTTATCGCCTTACGAGATGTTGAGGCTAATTTTTTTCTCCGGTAATTAAGGTATAATCACTAAAATTCATTTTGTTCGGCATTCCAGTACATGCTTCAACATATTTGTTACATCTTTAAGTTCAGATTTGAATCGTGAATGTTGATAAGTTGCTTGTTAGCCGGCTAACTGCAGGTAGCTATTCATAGACTTGGGTTTGGTTTTAATAAGTTAACGTGATTACAGGAGCTATGTAGTCCAAGAACGTCCCTTAATTCACTTAAGATAACCAAATACCACACACACCTACCTTAGTCTCTCTGACGGGTAGGGGGCGGGATGATAATCCTTTGCTGTTAACGCTGCGCCGCACTGAAAGGTCAGGTGATCCAAAACATCTGGATAAATATAAAAAGGATCTCCACAACTGGAGACTGTTTACCTCTTTACCCGTGACTTTGTATCTTGGGTTTTTCTTTTGAGAATCCATCAAGATCAGTGGCTCATAAAACGTTGCATATTTCTGACAGTGTGATTTTTCCTTCACACATTGTTCAGTTTGATCACTGACAAAGGATAGAGGAGGTAAAAAACTTAATGTAATTTTATGGAGCAGGAAAAAAAATCTTTTATTTTTCTTTTCTACCTTGTTGATCATCTTGTGACTCCTATGCCCATCCCCCCTCCCCCTATTGTATGTCTGATTGTGGAGGCAGTACTGAGGAGCAGGAAATATATATTATTATTATTATTATTATATATATAATATACATATACATATATAATATACATTCAGACTGTATTCAAAACACCTATACATTTTTTTTAAATGTGTTAAAAACAAACACAAAAAAAACACAATGTCAAAAGTCCCGGAAGACCCTTTGCTAAGACACTTGAAATTTAGCTCAGGTGCCTGTTTCTCTTATCTTGAGCAGTTGTACACCTTGGATCTCATGTGGTAAATTCAATTATTTGGACATGACTCAGAAAGGCACACCTCTATCTGTAAATGGTCTCACAGCTGACAATGCATATCAGAACATTAAGAAGGCCATGGGGTAGAGGAAACTGACTCCGCTCAGAGACAGTCTTGAGTTGAGGCACAGATCTAGGGAAGGTTCCCAAGAACTCAGTGCCCTAAAAGGAAGAGGTTCTGAACAACCAGCACTCTTCATATAACTAGCCGCCAAGCCAAAAGGATCAATTGTTTTAACACGTTTGCATAAAACTCTACAATTGTTAGCAGCAACATAACAAATGTGAACAAAGTAAAAGGGTCTGAATACTCTCTGAATGTTCTACACGTATTTCCTTGTTTGACTGTAAAAATCATATAAACTGGTGCAAGTAGTGGCATGTTTGTTGAATCTTATACTCTCTCTTTCATTTTCCTAAAAGAGACAGCTGTCACTTTGGGTCTTCATAGAAGCATGTTGGATGTGTGTTTTTAATGCAGTTCAGCACAAATGTATCCCTCAGGCAGTCCTTGGTATGGATGTGCTATGTCAGGCCAAGTCTGGGATGGGGAAAACTGCAGTGTTTGTTCTGGCCACCCTGCAGCAGCTAGAGCCAGTCACTGGACAGGTGATCTTTACTTAATTTTTTGTCAAAGGTGTCATTTCCGCTGGAGATGGTTATTGTGCAGCTGCCGAAATTCACATGAGAGAAGGGAGGACATGCACATCTGAGTTGCCTTTGCTTATTGTCATATGCTCACTGCAATAAGTAGCAGTGAGTGGAGTGGCTTATTTGCCCTGTGTATCTCCTGTCAGGCTATATACAGGTTGCTCAATCTTAGTTGTAAAGGTTGTTGGGACTGTATGCAGTCTGATAGAAAGACTGCAGATAGTAGTTAGCACTGGAGAAGTACTGCTTTCTTTTCCTCAATCTACTCAAGCTATATTTTCACTTACAGTTAGTATTCTCCTAAAATATGCTGCAATTATTATTTAAAGATGAGGCATTAAAGGATGATTCTCTTCATAGTAAAGTTGCAAACAACATTATCTGTCTTAAAATATCAGATGTTGGCCAGTGAATAAGCATTATTTTATCTAGACGTCTAATTTTACTCTGTCCATGTCAATGGGAGAATATTAGCTGTTGTAACTTGTGTGTGCTGAGATTGTTTTCATAAATCTTTTATTGAAAATAAAATGCAGGAAGGACTTGTTTTTGGTTACAGCGGCAGGTTGATTCTACAAGGTCAGGTAAACGTGGTTTGATAGAATGTAAGAAATCCACAAACAATAGACTGTTAGTAGGTTAGTAGACTGCCTGAGTAGGTGACAGAGAAGACTAATTCCCATTCTGACCAATGAAAAAAACATGTAATTTGTATCCACTCTGACTTGTTTTCATAGGGAATTCAGTACTTTTTATTCAAATCTATCAGTTTTTGAAAGTATCTCATGTTGAATTGAAATAAGAGGATCTTGACTGTAGCTTTTGCTTTTTTCTCCAGGTATCTGTCCTGGTTATGTGCCATACCAGAGAGCTGGCCTTTAAGATCAGCAAGGAGTATGAGAGATTTTCAAAGTTCATGCCCACTGTTAAGGTACAACACTTTGACCTGATTTTTTCCTACAGCATTAATCTTGACTGTCTCATGGCACATAATAATGTGTGTGTGTCTGCCTGCAGGTGGCAGTGTTCTTTGGAGGGCTGTCTATAAAGAAAGATGAAAAAGTTCTGAAGAAGGACTGTCGTCACATTGTGGTTGGAACACCAGTTTTCCAATCCAATCCAGTTTTTATCTGTGAAAGGGCATTTGTCAATCTCACTTCTACGCTTGTGGATTTGCTTTTTACACACACAGTTTTAAGACAAACTTTTTACCAGTTCAAATAAAAAATCAGTTGTCCATTTTCAGACAGCACTATTTTATGCTTTAAAATGCATAAATGTGGTGTTCATTTGTGTAGATTATCTTCAACAGATTTTGTAAAACATCACACACTTTTGTTTGCCACAGAGCTCTATAATCATTCAAAACACAATGGAAGAATCCCATAGGCTTTTTTGTCGAGGGATCTAAGGCTGACTTCCATATAAAATACGTCGTCCCTGCACCCTTCTGTAAAACCTGTGAAAATGTCATAGACGTAAATAATAAATTAAGGTACTGAGCTGTGCGTAAACTATGTACATTGGAGAGGTCTGAATCTGTGTCTGTGACTATGGAGCCCTAAATGGAAGTTTAGGGCTTTCTTGGCTGTGCTTCAAACTCATGGGCAGGTGATTTTTAACAGGGGGGACACTGAAGCAAAGCATCAAAGTCCAAACAACTGCACAAGTCACCAAATATTACAATATCCAACTGCTTGCTTCTTCTGATATTAAACATTTAGGGAAATATTTGTCCTTGCGTTCTGTCCAAGAGTAAGACAAAATTATTAATATAATTTTATGTTATATTGTATTGTCATATTGGAAAGTAAGAAATTAAGTGATTAATTTCTTATTAAAACAGAATTAGAAGAAGCAAGGTTTTGAGGACGGAAGATACACCATGTAATTAAAATGATGATAAACTGAATATTACTAATTGATATAAAGTTATATAAATATAAAGGCAACAATTCATTTTTTATTCCTTATTCACTGGCACAAGATCAGTTTGTAAGAGAGTGTGAATGTTGATCTGAGTTAACGTTGTCTTCTTTAGACATGCGCAGAGATGTACAGGAGATTTTCTGTATGACTCCCCATGAGAAGCAGGTCATGATGTTCAGCGCTACCCTGAGTAAAGAGATCCGACCAGTCTGCAGAAAGTTCATGCAAGACGTAAATACGCCTCCCCACCTTCACCTACCATGCCTCCTCTTGTTCCCTCCAAAACTCCACCACTGCTCCCCCTGTTGTGCCATGCCTGCTGGACCAGCGGGTAGCAGAGTCCAAGTTACAAGCAAGAAAGAAGTTTTCTCCAAGCAGCCCCTACAGTGCATGAGGTATGTGGGGAAACGTCTGCCCACTGTGCTGTCCTGTTCTAGCCCTTTACTTCTGTGACTGGCCACGCTGTACCTCTGACACAGCCCATAAACATGCTGCATAACTTGAGTTCACCTTGAGTTAGAGCTACAGTATGCAACTTTTGCAGTTTGAGGCAGGGTATTCCCAGGTTCCCATCCAACAAACAAAATTTAGCTTGAGTGAAAGACACAAAAGGGGCAGAAAAAGCATCTAATCTGCAGTTAATAATCCTGCTTTTCAATATTTATCCACAGTTGTTCTCACTGCCTCCATTGCTGTTGTAGTGAGTTTATTGCTCTTGTGCTTAACTGTCCACTCAGTCACATGCCCATAGAAAATAGCTTACAAACCATAAAAAACAGTTGATTGATAAAGTAGTGTCAGATGAGCAGGGATTTAATCACAGCCACACAGTCTGGTAGTTATAGTAGTAGTATAAATGAAAAAATAAAAAAATAAATTTATTTTTTGGAGTTGTGTTTTAGTGTTAAGAGAAGTTGCATACTGTAGATTTAAGGACAAATGTCACAATTTGACATCGCTGTCTGAACTGGCATCACGACACTTCTTGGCTTTACGCTTAGGCACTGTAATGGACCGCTTTAATAACCAGATGGCAAGATTCAGCTATAAGCCCACGTCTTCACCCATATGCATCAAACTACTTTACATGTAAGAATGCTCTTAAGAGCCAACATAGTAGTGTTAAAGTCTTTACTAAAAGTTATAAAAACATGTTTCTCAGTACTTTCCTACTAACAGTGAAGTGCAGGAGGAACCTTTAAGAGCATTTCTTAAGTCATCAAATAATTAATCACATATGCCTAAACTTGTGGATTTAATTGCAATTCCATTTTTAGCACAAAAGGCCCTTAAATTACTTACATGTTCTCAGTGATAGTGCAAAAGCTTTAATGATTTTTTTTTTTTTTTAATTAAATGGAAATGATTTTTAATTCTTGTTATGAAATAAGACTTGTAATGTTGTGAAACGCAACAAGGAGGGAGAAGACAAAAATCAGAGGCTTATGGAAACACATTGATGAGCCACCAATTGTGCAAGTTCTCCCACTTCTCCCAAAAGATGAGAGAGGCCTGTAATTTTCATCATAGGTATACCTTCAACTATGAGAGACAAAATGAGAAAAAAAAAAAATCCAGAAAATCACATTGTCTGATTTTTAAAGAATTTATTTGCAAATTATGGTGGAAAATAAGTATTTGGTCAATAACAAAAGTTCATCTCAATACTTTGTTATATACCCTTTGTTGGCAATGACAGAGGTCAAACGTTTTCTGTAAGTCTTCACAAGGTTTTCACACACTGTTGCTGGTATTTTGGCCCATTCCTCCATGCAGATCTCCTCTAGAGCAGTGATGTTTTGGGGCTGTCGCTGGGCAACACGGACTTTCAACTCCCTCCAAAGATTTTCTATGGGGTTGAGATCTGGAGACTGGCTAGGCCACTCCAGGACCTTGAAATGCTTCTTACGAAGCCACTCCTTCGTTGCCCGGGCGGTGTGTTTGGGATCATTGTCATGCTGAAAGACCCAGCCACGTTTCATCTTCAATGCCCTTGCTGATGGAAGGAGGTTTTCACTCAAAATCTCACGATACATGGCCCCATTCATTCTTTCCTTTACACGGATCAGTCGTCCTGGTCCCTTTGCAGAAAAACAGCCCCAAAGCATGATGTTTCCACCCCCATGCTTCACAGTAGGTATGGTGTTCTTTGGATGCAACTCAGCATTCTTTCTCCTCCAAACACGACAAGTTGAGTTTTTACCAAAAAGTTCTATTTTGGTTTCATCTGACCATATGACATTCTCCCAATCCTCTTCTGGATCATCCAAATGCTCTCTAGCAAACTTCAGACGGGCCTGGACATGTACTGGCTTAAGCAGGGGACACGTCTGGCACTGCAGGATTTGACTCCCTGGCGGCGTAGTGTGTTGCTGATGGTAGCCTTTGTTACTTTGGTCCCAGCTCTCTGCAGGTCATTCACTAGGTCCCCCCGTGTGGTTCTGGGATTTTTGCTCACCGTTCTCGTGATCATTTTGACCCCACAGGGGTGAGATCTTGCGTGGAGCCCCAGATCGAGGGAGATTATCAGTGGTCTTGTATGTCTTCCATTTTCTAATAATTGCTCCCACAGTTGATTTCTTCACACCAAGCTGCTTACCTATTGCAGATTCAGTCTTCCCAGCCTGGTGCAGGTCTACAATTTTGTTTCTGGTGTCCTTTGACAGCTCTTTCATCTTGGCCATAGTGGAGTTTGGAGTCTGACTGTTTGAGGTTGTGGACAGGTGTCTTTTATACTGATAACAAGTTCAAACAGGTGCCATTAATACAGGTAACGAGTGGAGGACAGAGGAGCCTCTTAAAGAAGAAGTTACAGGTCTGTGAGAGCCAGAAATCTTGCTTGTTTGTAGGTGACCAAATACTTATTTTACCGAAGGAATTTACCAATTAATTCATTAAAAATCCTACAATGTGATTTCCTGGATTCTTTCCCCCCATTCTGTCTCTCATAGTTGAAGTGTACCTATGATGAAAATTACAGGCCTCTCTCATCTTTTTAAGTGGGAGAACTTCAGAGAACTTGGAGAACTGGCTGACTAAATACTTTTTTGCCCCACTGTATATTCTGTTAGATAACTTAGTGTTCATTATGACTCTGTGATCTCTTATCATGTCCTCCCAAACATGCCTCAGAGAGTCAGTGCTTACCTCTGTACTGCAGCCATTATTAGTTAATAATTTAATGAATTTGTAGTAACTTTATTAAGGAAAAATCTATCCACACAAACTGAAGTAAGAAAGGCCTTTAACTGGTCTTAAGAGAGGGGCCTCATAAGGGATAGGGACTTAAGATAACTATCCCTTATAAGGCCCCTGTCATGTTATTTTTTGCTATTTAATGAGAGGCTTCATAAAAGCTTAGCTTACAGGTCAATTCTAGAGCTGGTGGTAGATTTGAGGTGTGACAACTGTCTGTGCATCAGGAATAATGGAAGATGTTAATGCTGAACTCTGATGAAACTGAGAAGAGTATTTACAAAGAATTAGTGGAATTAGAGTGGAAAAATGTACGTCATCTTACTGGTCAGGTTGCAGAAACAAAAAGAGTGCATCAACTTAGCCCTGCAGTAGTGAAAAGTTTTTATATTGCCAAAGCATAAAGTTGATCGTAGTGTTAAACCAATAGAGAACTATACCTGTATAACTCTGCAGCTCCTCTCAGCTCTACAGAGCTTTTTGTGCCTCATGCAGCTCTTTGTTTTGCTTTTATGACCTGCAATTTGACTATTTTGGTTCCATCTCATCACTCACAGCAGTCAGCTGTTTACAGTGAAAATGCTGTATTGAACCCACTGTATACGTCCAGCTTACCTCCAAACAGCAGACGGACAAAGTTTGAGACTAGATGTTGAAGAATGTTGAGCATTTAGCTGTTAAAGAGTGAGATATTTTTCTCAGGAGCTGGTGAAGCCCAGACCAGAGTTAAAATGAACTTGAATGCTGGACGTACATTAAACGTGGATGCAAAAACAACTTCAAATGAATGATCGTATTGCTTTGTGTCTGCTGTATGTGTAAGTAAGTCACTGTTTGCTAACAAATTACACGTACAACTTTCCATTATGATTATATGTCAAATGAGTGTGTGAATTTGGTTGGAATAATGTGGATTCTAATTCAGAACTGATTAATTAGTTTGATGATAATCGAATAAGTGCCAGAAAATCTGGTTCCAGCTTCTCCAGTGTGAGTATTTGATGTTTTTTTTGTCATATCTGATAGTAACTACATATTTGGGGGAGTTGGATTGTTGGTTAAATAAGAAACAAGAAACTTTTATGTATCACACGGGCCTTTAGTAAAGTGCAATGGCCATTAAAAAAAAACAAAACAAAAAAACTCATATTCTAGGTCAAATGATTAATTGAGAAATACAAGAAATTACCCAGAGGATTAATTATGACAATAATGTTTCATTGCAGCTATAATCTAATTTATTACAGTGGTAATCTTTGCAGTCATTGTAACAATGACAACCCAGGACCAGATAAAGATCTGAAATATTGGTCTCATTAAATTCCTGACAATTGTATTTTGTTTGAAAATGTCAGCTTTCAATTTATTTGTTTTGATGAGATGAGTTGCCTCCTTCTTACATTAGACATACCTTGAAAAGGCAGATAAGGATTAGTGCATAGATTGATGAGTTGTGCATGCAGTTGCTTAGGTCGATAATTACTTGTCCTTTGGGTATTAAGGTGTGTGTGTCTGTGTGTGCAGTTCCATGAATACTTTCCTTCCCTCTCTCTGTTTGCTCCACTAACTGTCCTCCACTGCTTCCTCTGTGCTTTCTCTTAATTATTTTCTGTCGTTATGTGCTGATTTTGCTGTTGCATGGCAAACTTCCTTACTGCTATTTTACATCTCTGCTGATCTATCTGCTAACACTCTGCCCACGCTGCTACATTCTGTCTGACCTGCTTTAATGAACTCCACCTCCCCAACAATCATGTCCTTCCTTTAATCTTCTGAACACACATAGCCCTTTACAACTCCTGACTGCTCCAGCCAATGGAAACCTTTGTGGATGACGAGACCAAGCTGACTCTGCATGGGCTGTAGCAGTACTACGTCAAGCTGAAGGACAATGAGAAAAACAGAAAGCTCTTTGACCTCCTGGACGCACTAGAGTTCAATCAGGTACTGCTTGGTATCCTCCCCAGAAAAGTCTTCATCGTGTCTCTGTAGTGTCCTGTACTGATAGGAATCCAGCACTGTGTGCAGAATGCAGTGTGTGTGTGTTCATTCATTACAAACATATTAATACAGGACAGACAGAACACTTGAAGGTTTAAACTTAAAATGAAGTAGGTCATATGTGTCATGAATACCACACATAAAAACGTATAAATATATAAAAACATAAAAAAATGTTTATACCTTTTTTAAACTTTTTCCACTCCACTCTGCTTCCCCTTGAGCCCCCTATGTTTTAGCCTTTGCAAATGCATTACAATGTTTGCTCTATTTTATTTAGGCCTCCTTCTGAACGCATTCTTATGCATCTTGATCTCTTAAAGACCCTACTGTCTGTTGCGTTCTTCTACCACTGTTATGCTGATCACACCCAACAGTTTTTCTCATCCCTCCGATTTGACACCCAAGAGGAGACGTGCATCACTTTTCACCTGGCAGATATTTGGGTGTCAAAGCATTATCTAAAGCAGAACCTGGACTAGACTGAGGTCATAGTCCCTCAGGGGAACTGATAGCTATGCTAAGACTTATCTATTACCATTGACATTTGTGTAGATTACTCCAGTACAGCATCAGGAACAAAGAAGGTTCGGTCCTCACTACTGAGGTGACCTAAGTGTTCACTGGGTTGTCATCTCCCATCTGGACTACTGCAACTTCCTCCTGCTTTCTGCTGCATCTACCACCAGACCTCTGCAGCTAGTCAGAACTTTCCTAGCTTTAAGCCATGGGGAAACCCTACACAGTGGTGTGACCGTTGCATTCCTCTGCCTCCAGATTATTGGCCTCTTCATCTCTCTGAGAAGCTTGTGGTTCCTCATCTCGTTCAAGGCTCTTGCTGTTACTATTTATAGAAGTCAGAAAAGTCACTGTCTGTCTTTCATCACAGGCTGAAAACACTCCAACTCAGGGCTCTTTGCTGCATACCATCCCCTCATCCCTTCTCCCTGCGAATGACTGACTGGGGTGTGCCCCACCTTTTGCCTTGCCAATGACAGCTGGGATAGGCTCCAGAACCCTGTGAGACAGGATAAGTGGTACAGAAAATGGATGGATGTATTGTAGATAAACCAATGTTTGATGACAGTTAACAATTTCACAACTTAGGTGCCATGTGATGAATTATACGAATAGGTATCAGTGGTGAATCCATGAATGAGAAGAGTTCAAAACCAGGCACTCTGGCCAATAGCTGCGTAAAAGTTTTTTTTTAGAAAGTTACAAATATTGGTAGAAGCAGCCGTCAGATACTGCCATCAGAGAAGACGTTTCAGACGCTGTTAGATTGTCCAACAAGCACTTAATTTCAACATACACAAATTACTAATACAGCGATGCCAACAGGAGCTGAGTAAATGTATTGCTGTCTTGTTCAGGTGGTGATCTTTGTGAAGTCTGTCCAGCGGTGTGTAGCTCTGGCTCAGCTGCTGGTGGAGCAGAACTTCCCGGCGATTGCCATCCATCGAGGGAAACACAAAGAAACACAAATTTGGAACTGATCATTTTTCACAACAGTCAAAGAAATTGCTTTTTGTATTTAACCTGTACTGCTACCATCTCATACATTCTTGTGGACATTTTTCTGTTGCTATGTTTCATGGATGTAGCAAGGTAGCTAGTAAACTAGCAAACATGAAGAGTGATTTTTGTCCAATTCTGCTTAAAAACTCTGGTTGATTGTTCCTCCAACTGTTACAACAGCTGTCAGTGCCAACAGCAAACAAAGCAGACATGTTTGAATCACAGATTAAATGTGATGCTTGCAGCAATTCAGAGGTCTAAAACCTGCTTACATGGTACATGCTATTAATCCAGTTCTCAACAGATTAAATGTTGAATGCTTAAGCATTTAAACATGGCAGGTCCAAAGAGTCCACATGAATAACAGAACATACAGCATCCTCCAGACACTACAGATTTTTTTTGTTCTGATTTGAAAAAAATCTGTGCTATGTATCTTTGTCTTTGTTAGTCTTAAAACTAATGCTTGTTGTGAGCTTTTACATAGAAGTCAGTGAGATATAATGGGATTCTTAACTTCACTTATTGGCTCATTCATTGTGTCTATAGTTTCTCTCGCTAACAGCAGTTCAAGGACTTCCAGTGGAGAATCCTGGTGGCTACCAACCTGTTTGGACGAGGGATGGACATTGAGAAAGTCAACATACCTACACAGGGTATGGCAGTCTCACACAGAGAGTTAAATTCTAACTGGTTTTTAAATGTAATCTGTGCCAAAAATACGTTAAAGCTGTAACAAGGTCCTCTTCCGGAACTACCACATACAGCACACCAGAGAAAAGTATTGCATGACCCATAATCTTTATAATGTTGTAAATATAATATATAAAGTTGCAAAACAAAACTTTACACTAAGATGTTCCTTCTATGTACTTACCTCCAAACTCCACATAGGATGGTGGTGACAGAGGGGTTGTAGTATATAGTAGTGTGACAGCTTCATCTCCTGGTAATACTTAAATTGACATTATCCACCTGTAATACTCACAGTAACTTGAGAAGGCTGCGCTTGTACTCATAGTGCATGTTCCTGCCTATTCATTTTGAAAGAGCGCCAATTGGGCGGTCCCAAGACTCAGCCCACCAATCGTGTAACGTCGTCACTCACACGTCAGTTGGTCACTCATTCACTCAGTGACAGACCTTTGCATTTGTAGGGCTGGACCTCCATCTTCCAGACAAAAAAAAACTTAGTAATTTCCTAAAACAGACTGAGACTAGGTTTTATCAAACATTACTCATTTTCTTCATGAGCAGTTTACAGTTTGCTTGGGCCATTCATACCCCTGATCAGATAGCCATTACCACAGCTAAGGTACTCTGGCATTTGTTCCAACTTTTGTCAACCCCAGCATCTCCACCCAGACCAGGGAGCCTGCTTCAATGCCAATAAATATACATATAATATACATACTATGCTATCATCAGTGAGCTCAGTCACCATTGTGTTACTTCAGTCTGCAACAGACATTTATTTCAATTAAAATCTTCAACCTAGACCTGCAGAATGAACCAATGAGTCTCTTCAGAGGGAACAATGCCAATAAACTGAATGTTAAATATATTATATGCCTGTATACAGACTGAATAACAAGGTCAGCTTTACTGATAGCTTGAGGTGTAAATAAGGTATTTGGTGGTGTTTTAGGTTGCCCGGGCAGGCGGGTTTGGCACGAAGGGCCTGGCTATCACATTTGAGTCAGATGAAAGTGATGTCCGCACACTTAATGATGTCCAGGACCGCTATGAGGTGAACATTAGTAAGAAGCCACAGGAGATTGACATCTCCTCTTACAGTAAGTTCTAATTCATTCTTTGCATTTATTTAAAACTTAACGAAAGTTCCCCTTCACTAACCTATCCCTCGTGTGTGTGTCTGCAGTTGAACCAGCACGATAGACGAGCCACATGCTCCCCTGAGGCTAGCAGTCACTATTTGCTGTCTATATGTTAACCCTGGCATGTGAGACAGCAGATATTTTCCTATCCCCATGGCATCTGCTTTTTCAAAGCATGAAAGCAGAACAGTGGTGGTACAACTCCCCCTGCAGGGAGAAATCAAGACTCTGTTTAATAATGTTTGTTTTATTTAACTTTCTAATATATGTATCATTCATTGTCATATTAGGTTGGTTTATGAAGGATAGATGGATTTCTAGATATGATAAGTTGACTTGTTACCTTCTTGGACTGATGGGAGAAGCAGACTTGACTAAACGTTGTTCACTGCTGTGTACAATAATAAATCTGTTTTTTTGTGTGGTTAAGGGCCTCTCTGTTGTCATTCCCCTGTGTATTCTACATTTCTATTATCAATAAATCTTGACAAAAATACCAAAACCAACCATGTGCTATTCATTAAAGTGTGCTGACACCCCTACCCTGTCTGTGGCTCTCAACTTAAAGCCCACTGGTTACTACTGAAGATGTAGATATATAGTTTAATTGATTAAAACAAAGGCTCAGTAATTCCCAGGACCCTTTTATCAAACAGGAGGAAATGGTGCATTCATTGGGGACCAGTTTAAGTGGTGGATTTGGTGCTCTTGAGAATTTTTCCAGCAGGAGGGCAGTGTATATAGAATACCACTGATAATAGGTTTTGTGCTAGAACCTGTATACTTCTTTTTTTACATGACCACTTGTTGGACCAGTTAGCCAGTATGATTCAGTCTTGCATTTTGCTGATTTCCCACCATTTGTGGGGTTCAAAAGAGTTACCTCTAACATGTTTGTGAAACAGGAAGAGCAGGAATCTGAGGAAGTACAGATAACTGCTGATCGCAGCTTTAAGGACACGTAACCATGTCTGTATTTTTTTTTTACGTCACTGCTGAGGGGGTGCTTGTCAACTCTTGGCTAACCTTTCATTGCCTTTTCCTGGCAATACATATTTTAACTGAGCAGATTATCACAACACCAAACCATCTGAAGTGATTTGAATAAGCATTTTTAACACAATATAGATGGAAAAATAGTGGATAAAGGTAAGGCTGCCTGCAGACCTATAAAGCATGACTTAACACCTGGCTAAACAGCAGTGTTTCACTGTCCCCTCTGACTGAAACTTAACTACATCCTAAAGTGACATCACAGTGTCCTGGGATACATTTGTACAGTACATCACTGTAGTACAGTACATCCATTGGATGTTAGCGAAGCAAGATATCTGGGCTGTGGGGGTGAGGTGACGGAGTTTGGAGGGGGTGTTGTCCTTACTGATCCAAACTCCATTCAGAAAACATGCATTTTAAAAGTTTTTTGTTTCTTGTGTAGAGGACAGACCTGAAACACATGATTTCAGACTGTTTACAAATCAATATCACAATGTAGTAATTCCAGCATTCTTTTGATCAGTTTATTACAGTTAAATCACAGTGAAATCTGTTTATTTTGGGATCACCACTGTAAGACGGATTAATTCAATCCGTCTTACATTTGACTTCCTAGATACAGTGAATATTATTATAGTATTGGATATTGTGTTTGACACACCGATTCTGAAACTACTTGAGAAGTGAATTTTTATAATAAACATAAATGATCCTGCGGTCAAACTTGATGTTGTCCAAACTGTCCAGTGAACAAACACGACTTAGTTGGCTCTATTTTACTACCCATTTACAGAACCAAGGCTTTGTATGCACACTGGACTTTTCCTTTTCTTTTTTTTTTGAGTAGTGTAATTAGAATTGCAGGCTACTTTCTTGCAGTAATATTACCACAATAAATCTGAAGTAATTTGTTAACCTGATAATCAGACTACTTTGCCACTTTAAATGATACATTTAGAAATGATAAATAAATATACAATTAAATTACAAATATTTTTGTTCAGTATTTCATTTTTTCAGTTTTTGGCAGCTGGGCTAACCTGTTGGTTAGTCACTCAGTGGGTCAGCAGAGGTACTGTAAATATAATGAAACAACAATTCTACAACATACAGATGGGTGACAAATTAAAGGAAAAAACAGGTGTCTTAGTAAGGTTGTTCCACCACATGCCTTCATAACAGCTTCAGTGCTCATTGTCATTGTTCTATGTAGGCCTGGTTGTAATGAAGGGTTTGAGCCCTACTATGATATCCATTTCTATGTAATTGTAAATGTCCTTCACTGACATTCTCAGCCACCTGCGGAAGAGTTGCTCTTCTTTTTTTATATATCACACTAATCCACGAAGCATTACACTCATCAAATGTGAGCTGTTGACCACAGTGTCTTTCTCACTGGCCTAAGTGCAAATGTCACTTTAATCACTGTTCCTATTGAAACCTGATTCAGATGAGGAGTCTTTGAGACCGAAGATCTTTTCTTCTTGCCATTGTGAATCAACTAGTTCTGCTCAGCATGTTTAAAAATACCACAATGCATGATGAGATGTAACTGACTGTTACATGCACTGCAACTGTGAGGAAGGCTTCTCCACTCATGTATTCAGGTTCTTCATTTAACTTGTCACCTGACTGCAGTTTTGGTGTAGGCCACACAGCTTGTCTATAAAGATTCTCAGTCATCCAGTTCCTGGTAATTTCTAAAGTTTGAAGAAAGTCAATTGGACTTTATTCAAACTCACACAGGTTGTGTTCAAATTAATTCAACCTATATATGTGTTAGTTTTCATTTATACAAATTCAATTTTTAAAAGTACTGTATAAAGTTTTTGACTGGTTACGACAGTTATAACATTCTCAATTTAATACTGATGCTTCTACATGACCTACATACACGAACGTTACCAACAGAGAGAAGATTGGCTATTTCTATTAGTTTCTAATACTTATTCTTAATGCTTCCCAGAGTCACATTTTTTGATTACATGAAAATTTACTGAATTGACTCAGCTGCCATTTGAAGATCCATCTCCAGACCTGCTGCCCACCTATTCTCTTCCCGTCTAGTGGTTTGCTTGCAGGGGGGACTAAAGCACAGGGAAAACGTAACCTAATGTTTGGTGAAACACTAAGGCTTTTGTCCACAAGTTCTGCCAAAATCAACAAAACATGAAGAGTTCAATTCATTTGCTGTAACTGGCGGCAACTACCTTTTGGTCTGAATTACAGACTACATGTCAGGATAAGCTGCAGGGTACTTGGTTTGGCTCCTAGATTTGGCATTTACAGCCCACTGACATTTGGTCACACCCTGATGCCTATGACACAAATTCCACTTGAATGAGTGATGAATGAGTTAACACCAGTGCCTCATGGTTAGCTTAGAGTAAACCATTACAGAAACCACTCTGGCGGCTCCAAAGGTGGTAAACCTGCATAGTAGCACCTTGGATCATCTCCTGCCGTCTTGACTTGATCTGAGTGTGAGGTTGATAAAACCTTGATCAAAGTGAGAAATTGCAGATTAAAACAAGTTGCACCAAGGATGTTAACATTGAGGTAGATATTTTTATGTCAACATAAGCTTCATTAGTCACCTGCAAAGACACCATTGGCCAAGAAAGTATGTTGTAATGGTTCATGAGTATGATGCAAGCTACTGTACACTGTAAACTGGCAACTGGACTACATCAATGACTGCAGGGATACATGAGTGACTCCTTTGGCATATAGACAAATATCAAAATAGCTGATTTTATTTATACTGTATTAAAGTTATAAACACATCAGGCAGTGGTTTTACACATCACCATACAGACATGGGTATCAATCAGTCTTTTGGATAATCTCCAAAGCTAATTACAGTACAGTGATAATAATTTCTCAAGCCACTCCTCAGCCTTCTTGTTTCAGAAACAAACAAAAAACTATCAAACAATCTGTGGTTTTCCAACAAACCAAAGTTGACCAAACCATGGTTTAGATGTCATGTAATTACATCTTGCCTTGTATCAGGGCTTCATCATCATTCATCAGTAAAATGTCAGACTCAGTGATGTTCGAATCTCATTTGCAAGTTGGTAAACTTGATAGAATCATCATAGTATAATACTTAATATTAACAGATTCCTCCAACACATTTAGATGCATTCAGTAATTTTCTTCAGTCATTACATGACTGCTACTAAGAAACATTACAAAAAAAAATCAGGTTTTTCACGACCAGCTTGAGCAGGAAATCAACTATAAAGGCCCAAGTATGCTTCAAACAAAGTCTATAAATGAAAACCTATTTAATGGTGGAATTGATAAAGCTGTGTCTGACAATTTTTGTGACTTTATGAAACAGATGAGTCGTCAATTACATCCACTTTATGCAGTAATTGGGCCAGTGTGTGGAAGTGTGAAAGTCTGTGGGTTTGAAGTTTTGCCTCAAGCTCTCTTTCTTCCATTCTTCATATAACTACATCAGTCACTTCTAATGTCACAACTGAATGCAGCAGCATGAGTGCCTTTGAGCAGAGACATTAGGTGTGTGCCATTATTCACGTTTTTATGAATCACTGTGAATAAAAACCGGTATTAACGCTTTTGCCTTAAAATGTGGTCTGACCTCCTTCATGTGAAGCATTCAAAGGCTTTAACACTGTGAGATCATCTATCTGCTTTGATTAGGCATTGTGCACTGCCATCACATTGCTTTAAGGCGATGTTCATAAACTGATCCAAGGACAGCAGTACTGATTAGTCAAGAAAAACTCCACCCTTGATCCTCCCACACTGTTATGTATATGCTAGTTGGGGTATTTTGTTATATATCATTAAGATTTTGGTGTTCTTACTTTCTGACAACTTCAATCATTTCAAGTTATTATTTGTTAAGTCCCCCCCTGCCTCTCCCCCAAAAAAGTTGCTTACATGCTGGTCTCTTGAAACTACTACAAATGTAGACATGATTCAGGACAACCTTAACACATGTCATGGTTCTATTGTTATCTCCTGAAACTTGGACATGTCTGTCACCTAGCAGTTCATGAAATTTGTTACAAAGTATGATGTATGTTAAAAATACAAACTCAGCTGATGGTGAGGAATATTCTCAGCAATCTGTAAGTGGAGAAATAATGACATGATAAATGGAGGGTGTAAAGTAACAAAAAACAGTACTTACTTCGACTGAAAAAAAAAGGTCTCCTTTGTTACAGTCAATACAAAACATGTAAAGTCAAAGAAGCTGTCGGGAGTACTAGTTAGCCACAGTGTGCACTTTGCTGTCACTGGTAGATGAAACTGTATTAGTATGATACCACCGAATTAAAGGTAGTGAAAAATAAATCCTGCTTGGTTCATACTGACTTAAACAGATGCAAACATTCTGGGTCTGACCAAAGTTCCAGGCGATAACAAAGCAGGACAGTGATACATAGTTGGTCGTGGATCAGGCCTACTGTGTTTTGGGAAGTTGGTGTCTCTGCTGCCTCTGTAATTCCTTCTCTCTGTATCATTGCTGAAGAAGACTGTGACTTCTAGTAGTGATATAATTGTGTACAGAACACTGTTTTCTCCCAAGTTTAACAGACGATCACCCTGCATGTGCACTTCCAGTATATTATCATCTACACTAAAACATGTTTTACACTGAAACACCTCTTGCTTTTCTCCAAACACCATTTACAACTGCTGCAAAGATCTGAACGTGATGTTCAGTCTACATTTGACCAGTTATTCACAGAAATATAAATTACATCAGACAAAATGGGCCCAGAAAGCAAGGCACATTGCCAAAAGCTGTTTTGAAAAAGTGTCTTAGGGTGGAATTTTCCTTTTTAACTCTTTGTAAATCTGTGTGGCCATTGAACAGCTGATTATGAATAAGCACCCTATCTTAGAAGCTTCCCATACAATAGACCTGAGTCAACATATTATCTCCCAGTTCCACTGTTGTGTAGCCCCATTTGTGCTGCTTTAATTCCTTCATAAACCACTGCATCTGATGATACTCTTTGGTCAGAGAGGGCATTCATCTGAGTAAGGCTCTCTCCCGTCTACAACACCTTTTTCGGTGTACAGTCTGGATCAGTCTCTCAGCTCCAGCTGATATCATAATGGGTCCAGCCCTCTGGAGGAGCCAAGAACACTCTTCGACCCCGGTACAGGAAACTAACTATACCTCGGTAACCTGTACGGGGAACTCCCGATTTCAAGTCGTCCATGACACCCAGATTTCGAGCGAAGACTTTAAAACTGTCCCGGCTAGAGTACTGCACTCTGTAGGGTCCAGAGCCTTTTAGGCTGCCCCCTTGCTGCAGGTCCTCAATCTTCACTAATGGGGCGCTGTATACCTCTTTGATAAACTTTTCATCATACTTCTCCTTTAGCAAGTAAGACAAATCCTGTTTGGTAAAAGGCACAAATTCAGTGTTTAGCTTAATGTAGCGAAGGTACTGGTCAAAGAATTGACCTAAACTGACGCCTTTCCTGCCAAAGGTGATAGTTCGGGAGATTTCTGGACGAATGCAGGAGCGGTCCTTGCGTTGCTCTGGATGACGCATCCAGTCATCCCAAAAGGCCAAGGGCCATTTGACTTCCAGTTCGTCCCACATCTCCCTCAGCAGCATCCAACCCAAACCAGGGAAGAAGTCTGTTCTGTACAGGAGCTCTGCTTTGGATGGATCCACCAAGGCGTCTCTGCCATTATCGTTCCAGGCAGAAACGCACCACAAGGTAGGGTCAGAGCGCAAGATTGGGTACAGGGCTCGGAAATACTCAAAGAAGTCTGGCGCCACCTAAGTGAGAGGAGGGAAGTAGTGAGATAGTGCTGTCTCAGAGATACAGTCCAAACAGATCAAGAATCATGAATGGTCAGTTCATGTTAATTCATTCATTCAATTCTTAATTTTTGGTTTAGGCTGACCATTTAAAAACATTTAATTTTTCATTTATTTGTCTCTGAAATATGCCTTTCAATAATAATTCATTGCTTTTTATTATTTTCAAAGTTTTCTTCCATCATTTCTACTGGCAATGATGTTGTACTCACCCAGGTAATGCTGTTATTTGGGAACTCCACTATATTTCTATACCCCAGATCCTTTACTTAATTAAAAGTGCCAATACAACAATGTAAAAATATGAAGTCCCTGTGACTAATTTACTATTATATAGTATATTATTAGATTGTTAATACGGATGCAGCTGCTTGAGGATGAGCAACTTTAGTTTAGTCTGGTGGTTTCCAAACTTGGAGTCAGAGCCCTTCAACAGATCATTAGATAAATCGGGGAGGTCATGAAATGATGACGTTTGTTGCATGTCAACCCCATCTCCCTCCCCTCATGTCCTGTCCTAAATTGGAATTTTGTGCATTTGAATAAAATACAATATAATGCAATGGGTCCACTGGTGGGTCTATCAGCTCAATAAGAGATTAGCCAAAACAAAGACCGTTAGTCCCCAATTTATCAGTAACAAAAAAAAGAGGAAACCAATGGAAAGTCCCAGTTGCTGAGGCACTTTTTAGCCAAAGGTTTTACCATTTAATTAAAAAATATAAAATTATATTAAATTAAATTTAAAAATATTTTAAAAACTATATTAAGTGGAAACCTGTCTGGGCTTTGTGAAAACACACTAAAATGAGTACTGTGTCAAGTCTATAATTTATAATTTTATAATAAACTCATATTATGTCTACAGGCACTGTTTAAACCCTCAGACCTCTACTTTACGGTTTCAAATCTGCGAGAGATTCAAAAGTTACAAATATGGCTTTATTCTATGGAAACGTGGACAAATGAATGCATGTAAAATGGCCATAAAGTCTCCTTCAGTATAAAACAACAAAGACAATGAATACACAACATATTGTGAGTATGTGAATACATACACTTTTACTAACTTTAATGTTACTTTAAAGCTCTGTCCAAAGTACGAATATACAAATATGGACACGTACAAAGGTCAACGACAAACATGCTTGTATGTGTATTTTATTAGTATTAGTGTATAATGTCATATAAAAAAAAAAAGAATAAAATGTGAAAAATGAAAATAGAAAATGTGCAAGCTGACAGCTCTGAAGGCTTGCATATTGTTTTTATAGGCTAAAATCTTGTACAAAAAATTTGTATTTTAGTTTTTTTTTCTTCACAACTGCAGCACTCTTTACAGTGTTTTTCCAGCACATTTTCAAAATATTAAATTTGTCACTGTGTATTACACTGTATTGTACTCCTGTTGCATTAGTTTGTTTTCCAGGTTTGAAACCTTGTAAATGGTGATCTGAAAACTATGTTGGGCAGAGAGTCTTGAAATGTCAATATCAGGGAACGAATCTTTATTTTAAAAGTTTTGCAGATGTACACTCACATTGCAGACAGACATGTAAACAGGATGCATGGTTATTCTGGTCGGTTAATCCCACCTAGCCTGTTAAATATGACGTGATTGAAAGGAAGGAAAACTCAAATACAAAAGTACTGTATGCAGCTTTACAAACTTTTGTAATATTGTAACTGCAAATACCTAAACGAGAGTGAGACCGTATCTGACAATTCATACTGTAGTCAGTGACACGGAATATATACAGAAGTACCGGGAAGTCAATATCAGGGAGTGAATCTTAATACTGTTGAACATCAAGAAATAGTTGAACATGTAACTCTCCTTAGAAACAACAAATAGATGTTTTTCATTTCTGCTTAAACAAATAATAAAACATGCTGCCTCTGTATCCTACAGACATGAGATTGGCATCCATCTAAACATCTCACTCATTGAGAGAAAATGAATGAGTACCTTTTTTTAGAACGCTGACTAATTTTATACATATACTATACAGTTAGCTACAGTACATCCAGGCTATCTAATACTCAGTCAACATAATAGTTCCATGAAACAGAGAGGTCTGAGAAAAGACTGGAGCCTCAGACAAACACTGATGAACCATTGTTTGTAGATTGTAATAAAATTTCTGAGAGCGGGGCAGTGGTTTTACATGCTATGTCCATGTATCAATAATGCCAACCAGGAACACACTCATCCATCTCAACAATCTCTTTACGCTAAGAAAAATGGGAAGTGTAGATGCTGGGTGCTATATCAAGGTGGTATATAAATGGAATGCATTAAAGATAAGGATGTCTACAGCTGTCTCAGTGGGTTTATGTTTTTTTCCCCAACTACAAGCAGGTTCTCATTTTGTCTTTGTACACTTGACTGTGAGATGGTGATTTCTGACAACACTTTATCTGTGAGTTAATTTAGTATGCATTATAACATCAGGTGGAAGATGAAAGTTGGATTAAAAAATGACATTTCCAGAATTGATCCAAATGGATAGCTGTAGTCCTAATCATTTTCCTTGTCTTTTGTACCAAGATTTCAGGTGCTTGTTGTTGTTGCTTAGCTATCTGCCTCTTCCTCTTTTTTAATTTCTCTACTCCCTTCTGCTAAACTTGAGGATGGATGTGGACTGCAGACATGATAGCATGGCATTGTTTATCAATGCTTGTAACAATTACTGCCTGGTACAATCACTGGACACACTATACATAACTCTCCTATGCCTACTGTCAAACTATCCCCCTCCCCCCAAAAAAAGGAAAAACTATGCCAACATGAATGAAAATGCCTACTGCAATGTATGGTAATATGAATAAGGCAGAAGTGTGAAAGCACTCACCTCCAGGTCATCCTCCACTATGACCACGGTAGATTGGGAGAACGTATTAAACACTTGGTTGA
Source organism: Scortum barcoo (assembly GCA_023238725.1). Taxonomy (NCBI): domain Eukaryota; kingdom Metazoa; phylum Chordata; class Actinopteri; order Centrarchiformes; family Terapontidae; genus Scortum; species Scortum barcoo. Next base: position 404,118 of record CM041548.1, on the reverse strand, counting down.
GTGCCCAGCGATAATGTCTCGCAATTTTGTAGTAGCCCTGGAACTTCCTGTGCTCTGGCCGCACTCTGATGTCCGACAGATCCGGTTGGCTTATGTGTGTCACTTGATCTCCATATGAACTAATCACCCGAGCTGTCTCAGCGTGGCCACAGTCCTGGCTGACAATGATTGGATATAGTTCTGGAGAAGGGCGGTACTGAATCAATCGATCAAGGCTCCGTTTTACTGTAACTCTGTCACAAGCAATAACTAGAATGGGAATGACAACTTCTGTGCTGGCAAGAGAAGTTCCCAATATTTTGTTTTTAACAATCTCTTCCTTTATTTCAATAGCCTCGTGCTGTTCTAATTTAGAGTCTGAAGCTACAGTATGAACGGGTTTCTGTGTATGTTTCACTTCACTTTGGTCCCTGTTATCCGCATTGTCTATAGGAGGAAGTGGAGGTTTCGGTGGCTGGTGGACAACCCCATCTTTGACTACTTTTGTATTATCCGTTTCTCTTTTCCCAACATCTTTCTGCCGTGCCCACTCCGCCCTGTGACTTTCAATCTGTTTCAGTAGTTTTTTCTGGGTCTCAAGCTGAATTTCAACCTCCTCTGCCAGCCGGATCACTTCCCCGGCCAGGTTGATCTGGCCTCCTTTTTCTCTGCCCACACCCCACTCCTCCTTTCCCCCTGGTTCAGCTCCACCACCTTCTCCGTGGCGGCCGATGGGAGGGCGACCCCAAAGATAAAGTAGGAGCAAAGCATTCCAGGCAACAAACAAGAAAGCACTGCATAGTATAAGAGATCCTTTCTTGCGAACCATGGCCCTATTACACAAGAAAAGGGATGGGATAGTGGAGAAGGCTGCAGATAGGGAACACGTAATAGAACCAGAGCGAGAATCCTACAGACTGAGGTGGCAATCTCAGATTGGCAGGAAACTTCTATCTGTCACATTGTAATTATTTCTAATTTGAGTCATACCATATCTTGATAAGGCAGGTGCTGTGAGGATTGTCTAATTTAAAATGAATTTACATGATCCCACAGTGGAGTGTATGCATTCCGTTAAAACCCATAGAGACAGTGCACTGAACCGAGGCAGGCCCTTTAGAAGTTTAGCAAGAGGACGTTACAAAAGTGCAGATGAAAGTAAAAAGGGTGTATGGGGAGGGGTCACTTTGGGTTGAGGGAATGTGACTCCTTGGATGTTATCCTTTTGCCATTATCCTGAAAACAGAGCAGGAAAACAAATCAGCAGAATGAAGGCAGTTAATTTGAATTTTAAATAATGAGGCAGGAACAAAAGTCAATATCAGACATGCACTATATATTTCTGTAAAACTCTGTATAAGTTTAAGTAATTGTGAAATATTTGTGGGGAAAACAAAATAAATTAAAGAGTAGGGCTGTTCTTATTACGATATACTCTATATACAATGTATATTTTCTGTAAATTAAACTATGAGCCTGTGTTTGAATTAAAAAAAAAAAACACATTTGTACTAATTATTAGAACAAATTCAGCTGCTTGTTGTTGAGGGCCTGCCAGGATTCAATCATCACAATCAGAGAAAAGTCTACTTCAATTAAACTTTGGCTTGCATTTATTTAGATATTAAAGAGTCATTTTACCATAACTTAATATATCTTTGAATTGTGGGTTGGACATAACAAGCTATAACAAAATGTCACCTGGGTCATCAAGGCAATTGTAATGATTGTCAGTATTTTTTCTGACATTTTAAAGATTAAGATAAAGAGAATTAAACAGGAAAAAAGTTGACAATTCTAAGGGCAAAACAACATGAACAGGGCTGGTTATTGAACTGCAGCACTTTCTTGGTGAGGAAGTTGATAACATACATTTCAAATATTACAAGTGCTCAGCATACTATCAAACAATAGACACAGTGTTTCCCTATTTGCTATCATTACTTTAAGCAGCCAGACTTGGGAACAAAATCAAACAACCCTAGACATTACCCCTGTTTAGCAGTCTGTGACTGGTTACTTACTGCAAGTCTCACTACTTTCCTATGACAAAGAGGTTCAGAGATGACATAGGGATGACTCGGAACTGCTTAAAAGGTAGAAAAATAAATTCCACAGCATGCCAACTCATACACCCTGGGTCTGCTCCATTACCAAGCTGTCACACACCTGTGGTTCACCAAGTAGGCAGAACCTGTGCATCCTTTAAAAAAAGGCGTCTCAGCTAGGGCATATACTCAATTCAAGTGGCAAAAGCCACATGTATGCCTGCTGACGCCTACTGACGCCTATTCCTGCCAGCAGGTTTCCCTATCCATTTAAAATCTAATCTAGTCTAATCTTAGGCCTATGTCACACAAAGCATGACTTATAACATGAGATGGAGAATAATTCCATCACAGGAAGTAAGAAGCCTGGTTTGTAATTTGGCTGAATCTGCTTCTTAAATTAAAAGCCCTATATCTATTGTCTGTCAATACCTGAGATTTTGTTGTACAGTCCAAGTCTTTCTAAACTGATGGAGGAATGAAGAACATCACACCGACTCCTCCACAGGAGCTCTTAGGCATTAGACAAGCCTAAACCAATTAGTGCTGTTAAATATAGACCAGCAATAATCTTGTAAGGATGGACGTTTGACAACAAGAAACAAACGCTCACAGACAAACTCACCTCTGCAGGCTATTAACAGGTCAGACCCATTTATCTCTGTATTACCATCACCTTTACACAGCCTCCACCCCCACTCCAGATTTGTCCTACCCACTGATACACATTACATGTTTGAGAAGAGTTTATACTGTAGTTGTGTGTTTGAAGAGAACTAAACGGTTGTGGTTAGAGGAGTTGTACAGGATGTGGACCCCACCAAAAGTACTAGGATACAACAGGACTGGCACTTCAAGCAGGGTTTTTTTAAGCAGGTTTTTCAACTTTTTGTCAAATGATTTTCAAGATGATGAAAAAAACATGTAAAACCTGGTTTTAAATACATGTACAAGGTTCTCAGTAATTTCATGGCTTGTTTAATTGCTTGAACAAAAGGACATTTCCTTGACAAAAAACTATTAATCATTTTTTACAGTTGTTGCTGACTAATTATGGAAACTGTGGCAGCTCTAGCTTTTAAAAATATCATGAATTTGGCAACTTTTTGTTGGTTCACCTTTGACATGTAAACAAACATTGCTTAGTAACATATCAAGTAAAAAGAAAAGTATATTATTAAGACTTACTCATCAAACACACAACTCTGAGGGTCTTCAGGTCTCTTTTTTTTAATATCACCTCTTGACACAGCCTCTTAAGCTAAAACTTTTCTCCCTAATGTACACTGCATTTTGCAAAGAAGATATCATAGGGCAGCAAAATTTAGATTATGCCGCACCACTGAATGGAAATTTCTGTTCAAACATGTTCAGACTAACCATTATTTTGATTAATGATTATTGATCTGCCTATTATGTTTTTAATTAATCCATTAAGAATTTCAGCTATAAAATCTAGAAAATGGTAATTGGTTACCACAATTTGCCAGAGCCAAACATGTTATACTGAAATGTCTGACCGACAGTCCCAAACATGGTCATAAAGGTGAATCAACAGCTGTCTGAAACAGTTTCAACAAAAACTGAGCTTTCTAACCTTCTACTGCAAAGGTAGTATTTATTACAGAACTGCTGCGTGAGACTACATTAGTTTTAGCTAGGTTTATGTAATAAACTAGAAACTGACTGTATATTTTACAAAGGTATTTTGAAAGAGATGACGGACTCAGAAATGGCTCAAATAATCACTTTGATAAATAAAGGGGCAACATGAGAAAATTACATCTGGCACTCTACAGTAGTCTTTAGCCAAACACAAAAAGCTACATGCAGACACACAGTTAGGCAAACAATGGATCGATTAAATGAAAAGATTCAGTATGAGGAAAAGGGAATGAGGCAGACCCAGACAGAGAACTTGTGGGAGCAGAGAAGTGGTAATAAAGTCAAAAATATAAGTATGCGACCAACGAGGAGTGAACTCCTGAGCTAAGAGATATCAAGGGTAGAACTAACTGTACCTGAATTCGGAAGTGCTTACAGATCTGTTATGTCGCCCTGCTAATACTGCACTGAGGCTTTGTAGACAAGAAGAGTTGATAGTGAGCAGGGAGGGAGGATGGGCAGAGGGAGGGAACTGTTGCTCTTCTCACAAACTGTACCAGCTGAAACTCTATTCTTTTTAACCCTTCCTCCCTCCGTCAGACAACGTGGAGCTGACTGGTAGGATCAATCCAGCCATCATGTACCATCCAGCTGATGGCCCACATGTCTGCATTGTGGAAAGACAGAGGACCGGCAGAAGACGCTTCTTGCCAACGCTGATACATTTCTGCCTAATGCAGATGTCCACGATGCAAACAGTGCAGCGGTCTAGTCTTATGAGATAAAACCCAGCTGTTAGGCTACATTAGTTTAAACTCACGACATAGTGGGTGTTACGTGCGGCAAGGGCATAGCTTTTGTACTGGCATGTCTTCAATGATTTCTGAGCATCAAATATATGATGAGCATCTACTGAGATTGTCTTCATGGCAAGCAAGCAAGCTAGCTAACAGCTAACGTGCTAGCTGGCCGATGCCGAGCAGCAGCACACGTTTTTTCATTCATGTGCCGTAATGACCGAAAACATTGCTGTCTCAGCTGGAGACAGTCTCACTCACCTTTCACATGCTGTTCTGAAGGACTTGGTGCGGCTCGCATCTTGAAAGGAAGTAAGGCTTGCATCGAGCGGCAGCACCGGCCAGCTAGTTGGCTAGCTAGCTAACGTTACTAGTCCAACCACCCTTGTATTTCCTTCGCTGTCACATTCACAGCACATCTCACAGAGGATCCACTGTTGCCTGCACCTCCACCTCTGGTTCCCATTATCCCCCGGACTCAGCTCTTTTATCCAAAACTAGCAGCGGCTAATGTTAGCCGGCTACAGTACCTGCTACGCTACAAACGTTGTTCTGCCACTGGCGTGTGTACCCACTGTTACACTTTGCAGCGCAAAATCCGCTCCTCTGCCTGGGTCCACTTTCATGAACTCCAACTGGGTCTACCACAGGCTGCTTTTTCTGATGTATGATGACGGCATTTTTTATTTAACTACACAAAACTACACTTCCGGATTAATGTCGCGTTTATGACCGAGTTGACCCGACCCAAGCCGAAGTCATTTCACGCACTTCACAGTTCTGTCAATGACTCTACTAACACATATCTGTTACATTGTATAATTGGACATTCATTACTTCCCTTTATCTACATTCTCAGAAACACTTACACCCAAAAATAAATGTTATTATTGGTTTTAAAGGTTCACTCCAGTGATTAAGTATTGCACTTACATAAAACAACGGGCTTGTTAAAGATAAATTCAAAGAATGATGTTTAAAACTGAGTGACAGCTGACTATTATTCCATAGAATGTACTGTGCTCAAAAAGCACCGCATCCTACACTATACTATACTTCCTATGTGGCAACTCAATAGAATCTTAGAAATCTTATCCATCATGGACAATGATCAGCACCCTCTCCATCACACAGTAGACAGACAGCAGGAGTACCTTCTCTCACAGGCTGCTCCAGCTCCGCTGTCGAAAGGACAGATACAGGAAATCTTTCCTGCCACATGCCATCTCACTGTACAATAACAGCTAATACTCTGGTCATAACATAAGTCTATAAGTATGTTTTTATGCGCACTGTTCACTGCACCTTATATTTTATTTTGCACTATCAGTACTGCTTATTTATACATTTTTGTATTGCATTTTATATTGCTTTTAATATGTCTAGATTGTTCTTTTTTTTTATTTCATTGTATTGTTATTGTCTCAGTGTGTAATGCCACATAACAAGGCTTGGGAAAATTCTGAAATCCACAACAAGGAAACATTTTTAATCAAGTTAAGGAAATGCACTTTTATTTTAAACATAATGATCAATATGAAGCATTGTTAACTTAAAAACAATTTTGTGATCACAACCTTTAATAGGACATGACAGGACACAAGTATTTGCTGATCAAGGGTAATCAAAGAACAAGTCCCTGCAGCCTGCCACAACTCCTGACAGTGAGATACTGCACAATACTAACATAATGATGACATTATGCATTGTCTCCATTATCCAAGCAGTGTAGAGATCTCCAACTCAAATAACATTATAAATAATTTATCAAGTCGTCAGTTCCAATATCAGCAGTCCACACAGTTATTGTAATCTCAATTAGTTGTAGTTATTCTGTTTGACTGTCTTGCAGTACCTTCAACTGGTCCTCAATGGTCTTCAGCTCCTGCTGCAAGGCTGACATCTGAATGCATAGGAGGAGGAAGGAAGACAAGGAATTAAATGCACATTTTCACACAATAAGACAACAATTTAGTACAGTGCTATATAATAATTAATACTACTAAATAAATAAGATATAAATAATTCTAGGATAATAATTAAAGTTATAATACAAAAAATGTATTAATAAATGTGGTAAAACAAAAAATATGGTCAAATGTTATGTTGTCAAGAGTTTATTGGAATTAATGTCATGGAGTTCTGAAAGAATCAGAATCAGGTTTATTGGCAAGTCATTTTTTTTTTTTTTAACAAGGAATTTGTCTTGATATGTTGATGCAAAAAATATACATAGTATAATATATATACATATTAACACAGTGAGGAGAAAATATTAGGGTGAAAGCAAGCACTTTGAGTCAGAAGTATAAATTAAATATAAATATTATTGACAACATAAAGTGGAAATAAAAGAACTGTATAGATTGTGGAAGAATGTGCAAAATGTTTTCCATTGATGTGTAAAAGTTCACAATATTACGTTTAAAGAATATTTGTAATATGCAAAGAGTTGGAAAGATATGTGTTAATGTAACACATTACTCCTATGGGTTTTACGTTAATGTAACATGTGCTATTGGAATCCATCAAATAGTAGTGGTAGAACGATGGAGAAACCTTGTCACTAGAGTGGCTAAAAATGTAGCAAAACTAGTTAAGACAGAAACAGACAGACACGAAAAAAATGTTTGGACCAAGGCAGGTTGTGGCAGGAGTTTACTAAACTATCAGTGTAGCATTCTGATCAAAAATCCAAAACCCACACTACCCAGTGCTCACCTTACTGTCCATCTGCTGCCTGACGTGAGAGGGTGCCTTGGTAATGTAGTCTGGAGATTGGACTCTGCAGAGAATTTCCTGCAGCTTTGGAACAAGCTTGTCTCTACGCTTGGAAAGCTGTGTGATCTGTTTGGCAATGTTCATTCCACTCTGAGAGAGGAAATCATGTAATACTGTATGTTAGACATGATTATCACCACCATGAAAACCTAAAATAGTGATGTGTATTTGTGGGTGATAAGACTCCATTTCATGCCATGACAGTTTGCATTTTGCTTTTGAGTTTTAGGTAGCATATTTCAAATCAATGCAGATTCAATTTCACATTCAATTTCTAGTCATATGGTACTGCTATACTTGGGAATACAATGAAAATTTTTTGTCAATAGAGCTTTCATTTTCACCTTAATTTGATATTTAACTTTAATTTTACTTGTGTCATCCATCATGAACGCTCAAATACATTTTCCGCTGTTTCAAATAACTATCTGCAAATCTTGATGGTGGTGGCAGGAGGTAGCCTATTTGCAATTTGCCTAAAATGACACAAATGTGTACTTTATGCAGCACACTGCTTGACTACATGCATACATACAAACTTTGGTCACTGTAACCTGTAATGTTTTTGTCAAAATGAGATGCAGTATGATGTCGTGTCAAAGGTTTTCACTTTTGCTTTGTCTGGTAGGAGCAGGGACCAAATGTAAGATGTGCATAATGACGCAAAGTTTTCCCTTATTTATGCAACAGGAATTAGCAACATGTGACAAGTTGTCACAACTGTCAGGGAACTGTGCCTGGTGTGTGATGCACACTGAAACACCCTACTGTCTATGTAAAACTGCACATCAGCAGTGGCACATGTTAACTGTCCAGAAAAAGCACCAATTTTATCACTACAAGGACTGACACATGACGGCTTCACAACTATATCTGCCTTTGCTTCATAGTTTGGTCAGTAAAGTTTTACTGCAGAAAGTGATAACTTGCTTTGTCAGTCCATAATCTAGTTTCAGTCCAAAATCCAGAGACATTTAATTTACAATCAAATCCTAATGTTTAAGCGGTTAGAACCAGAAATTGTTCGACATTTTTCCATCTATCCATCTTCATCCGCTTGATCCAGGGACCAGGGTCACGGAGGCAGCAGTCTGAGCAGAGATGCCCAGACTTCCCTCACCCCAGACACTTCCTCCAGCTCTTCCGGGGGGACCCCGAGGCGTTCCCAGGCCAGCTGAGAGACATAGTCTCTCCAGCGTGTCCTGGGTCTTCCCCGGGCCTCCTCCTCCCGGTGGGACATGCCTGGAACACCTCCCTAGGGAGGCGTCCAGGGGGCATCCGAAACAGATGCCCAAGCCACCTCAGCTGACTCCTCTCGATGTGAAGGAGCAGCGGCTCTACTCCGAAGCTCCTCCCGAGTGACTGAGCTTCTCACCCTATCTCTAAGGGAGCGCCCAGCCACCCTGTGGAGGAAACTCATTTCAGCAGCTTGTATCCGCGATCTTGTCCTTTCGGTCATTACCCAAAGTTCATGACCATAGGTGAGGGTGGGAACGTAGATTGACCGGTAAATCGAGAGCTTCGCCTTTCGGCTCAGCTCCTTCTTCACCACGACGGTCCGGTACACCGACCGCATAACTGCGGACGCTGCACCAATCCGCCTGTCAATCTCACGCTCCATCTTTCCCTCACTCGTGAACAAGACCCCGAGATACTTGAACTCCTCCACTTGAGGCAGGACCTCTCCACCCACCCGGAGAGGGCACGCCACCCTTTTCCGGTCGAGAACCATGGCCTCGGATTTGGAGGTGCTGATTCTCATCCCAGCCGCTTCACACTCGGCTGCAAACCGCTCCAGCACATGCTGAAGGTCCTGGCTTGATGAAGCCAACAGGACAACATCATCTGCAAAAAGCAGAGATGAAATCCTGTGGTTCCCAAACCGGACTCCCTCCGGCCCCTGGCTACGCCTAGAAATCCTGTCCATAAAGATTATGAACAGGACCGGTGACAAAGGGCAGCCCTGCCGGAGTCCAACATGTACTGGGAACAGATCTGACTTACTACCGGCAATGCGAACCAAGCTCCTGCTCCGGTCGTACAGAGACCGAACAGCCCTTAGCAAAGGCCCCCGGACCCCATACTCACAGAGAGCACTCCCCACAGAATACCACGAGGGACACGGTCGAATGCCTTCTCCAGATCCACAAAGCACATGTGGACTGGTTGGGCAAACTCCCATAAACCCTCAAGCACCCTGTGGAGAGTATGGTCCAGAGCTGGTCCAGTGTTCCACGACCGGGACATCCAATGACAGATTAATTAGGGCAGCCTGCCCTGCAAATCCCATTTAATTTTCAAACCAGATTGTAATATTGGCAGCTGTGAACTATCATATATTTGTGCTTCTGATATGCACTTGTGGGGTGATGCCGGAAGAGGTTGATAAATACCTGAACATGAAGGTGTAGTTGGCATGTGTGGTCCACCACACCAATGAGGCTTCCCTTAGGTGGAGGAGTGGAGTGGACAGAAAGGTGGTTGTCTGCATTATGAGGACAGTATATATGGAGGCTGGAAATACGGCTCAAAGTCCAAACAGCTGACCCAAAGTAATGGAGAATTTGGGCCTGGCCGGGTGAACACACTGCCCACACTGAAAAACACATACAAGAAACATGGAAATAAACCACTTTCACCCCATCTTAATTAATCCATGCATTTATCAATTTATGATTTAAACCCATCAATTTTGTTTTGTATAATACAACTTGACTTATAT
>CM041548.1:329186-389186 GCA_023238725.1 Scortum barcoo | reverse complement strand
GTTGGGACAGGTATGTCTGTTTGAAACTGACTCTTCTTTTACTAGTTCAGTTTGATTTTTACAAAACTCCATACATACTCCATACTAACATAAGCAGACCATTCAAAGTCATGCAATTTCTTATCAATTATGTGATAAATGATAGCTTCAAAGTAAATTCAAGGAGGTATTAATATAATTTAGTTACCCACAAAAATGCAAATTCTGCTGCCTGAGCTGCAATAGCATGTGATTTACTTGGCAAATTACACAATATGCTTACAGGTACTATTTATTTTATTTATTTCAAACTGATCTTTTGCATTTTAACCAATTGTTCAGTCTACCACATGCTGTGGTTAGACAATAAAAGCTGTTGCTCTGTGCAAGATGAACAGCGCTGTCTTCCTGTTTTGCACCACAAAGTGATGTGTTGTGTCATTTTAGTAAATAATTTTATCACACAAACATTCACTGTCAGTCTTTGTCAGTAATGGTTTTTGTTTGTGTAAATCTGAAAAGTTACTGTTCTAATCTGATTAATGTAAAGACAAGCTTAGCCTTTCTCCAAAATACTGTACGAATATACGGGACAAATTTGTGAGTAAAAATGCAGTCGTATGGGCAGTTTCTCTGCTGTACCTCTTCCAGTGTTTCCACTGGTGGTGTGTTGTCACCCAGCACTCCCAGTGTGAATCTCAGAGTCTGCCACATTTTATTACAGAAGTGTCTGCAGCTCAGGACCTGAGAGATGGGTAAACTGATGTCTTCCCCTGATAAAGAGTCAGAGCAAGAAGGTAAATAGACTTTTCTGTTTTGTCCCATTAGTGGCATATTAACTTCACTTCACTTGTAATGCGTAAGGATGTGTTTACACCAACTTTACTCCTGCGCATAAAATGCAGCCCTCTCATTTCATTTGAATGGAGGCAGCCCTTCGACACACTAGGGTTGCCAATGCAGAGCACAGAAAAAAACTGCAGTACCTTCCAGCAAATCCATCCACAGATATGCAAGTGCACTTATGGATTACTTTGTAAAGTGAACAATGTATTACTACTGCTTAACTCATGACCATCACAAACAAAGATTAAACAGTTGCCACTGTGATAACTTTCCAGAGATTTAAAATCCTGCTGCTTAGTATTATAAAGCATTGTCCAGTGTTTTAGATTCTAAAAAGCCTTTCAATGCATTAATGTGTTATATTAACTGGACTTTTCTTACTGGTATGCCCCCACTAACACAGTCCCATGTGTTGTTTCAATGCCAGGCTGGTTTTGGTCTGGATGCCAGTGCTAATACTCCTTTCTGGCGCTGGAGTCCACTTGTCATTATGAAAATTGAGAGGAGTGCTTCTTTAAGTACTTAAAGAGATTCTGATACTCTGTAGTACAGACAGATTTCAGTTGGTACAGAAAAAGTATTGAGGTTTCAATCCCCACACTAATAAACTTAAGGATTAATTAAAATTAGCTGAACACATTTACTATTCCATAGGAATAAATCCTTCCAGGCACATGCATAGGAAAGTGGACAAACCAGAGAGACATGACACTAAGGACCAACATTTTTTAACTCCAAATATTTCATAGAATGAGAACATGTAGCATTCTTGCAGTGTAGTGTAGCTGCATTCGTTTGTGCAAAATTAATCACTGAACTTTTAAAGTGCAAATCGGTAAGATTAGGAGAATCTCCTAATGAAGTGGGATTAAGAGATGCTCCTAATCTTACAAACTAAAAGTGCTTTATTTTGAAAATTAGAGTAAGTATATGTTCCAGTTCCAGTTCTTCTCTCTCTACAATGTGCACCAGCTAGTCTCCAAAGCCCCTCGCTACAGCATAGCTCAGTTTAATCTTTTGTTTAGACTGTCTTTTCTTCGTTGCTCTTCTGCTTCTCTTTCTTCTGTTCATGTTCATTTCTTAGTCATTTGGTTGTTGTTTGTTCACCCACCACTACGTCTGCTCCAAGGTAGAGCATGCACAGTGGAGCAAAGCCTGTGCAAGAGCAGTGACTGAAGCTCTGTCAGATACTCTGTTCTGATTGGCTTGTTTTGATTCAGGTGTGGTGGATTCTTGTCCAATGAGCTTAGAGGCAGCAGGTGGAGCCAGAGGAGTCTGATTTTTATCACAGATTATCTGTCTCATGTTCTACTTTCATGACACAGTGATAGCTTTAGCAAATATGACTAAGTCATAAGTCACTAAGTCATTTTAACATTCACTGACAAATGTTCTTCTTCAGCAGATAAAGTGAGCAGTGATGAGAGTCACTCACCCTGCATCTTGTGAGAGCAAAGGGCAAATCTCAGCGCATCAGTCCCACACTGAGGGATCCCAATGGGGAAGTCTTTCCTCTGTGGGGAAGCAGATGGAGCAGTCAGATAAGAAAGGAAGTAACAATTGTGCTCAGTCAGCCAGAAAGAAACAGATAGGAGAAAGGAGAGCTGACCTGTGCTTCCATGGCAACCAACTGCTCCCCATGGTCAAGATTGCCCTTCTTCACTTTATCTTGAAGGCTCTAGGAGGAAAAAAAGGGGGCAGACAGAGTTTATCAAAAAATGTAATCATAACAATGTGTGTCTCTGTAGAGTATTTCCTACTTACTGCTGTGTGTGTAAGGGGTGCTATCAAGCCAATTTACAAAACCAAAGTGGAAGACCTGCATCAAATCAAAACTTCCACTTCTTCTAATGTTCCTCCAAATTTCAGGTGTTTAAGAGCATTCCTCGCCCCTAAAACCTGTAATTTCCTGTTGACAGTAAGTGGCACTATGACTACAGTTGTGCTCATAAGTTTACATACCCTGGCAGAATTTGTAAGATGTGCACCATTCTTTAAAGAAAACATAGGTAATGAGGCAAAACACATTTATTTTTAAATGGGATTCACATTAAACTATAAGGCATCACAGAAAAGAATAGCACTATCATTAAACAAAACATCGCAATAAAGAAAATAATGAGATGATCCCCATTCAAAAGTTGACATACCGTTAGTTCTTAATACTGTGTTTTGTCCCCTTTAGCATCAATGACAGCTTGCAGTCTTATGTAATAGTTGTGGATGAGGCCTTGTATTTTCTCAGATGGTAAAGCTGCCCATTCTTCTTGGTAAAAAGCCTCCAGGTCTCGTATATTCTTGGGCTGTCTTACATCAGCTGCACATCTGAGAAATCCCCAAAGTGGCTCAATGATATTGAGGTCAGGAGACTGTGATGGCCACTCCAGAACCTTCACTTGTTTCTGCTGTAGCCACTGGGGGGTGGACATGGCTTTATGTTTTGGATCATTGTCATGTTGGAAAGTCCAAGTGCGTCCCATGCACAGCTTCCGGGCTGATGAATGCAAATCGTCCTCTAATATTTTCTGATAACATGCTGCATTCATCTTGCCATTAAATTTTGACTAAATTCCCTGTGCCAATGTTAGCTCACACCGCCCCAAAACATCAGAGATCCACCATGCTTCACAGTAGGGACAGTGTACTTTTCCTCATAGGCCTTGATGACTCCTCTCCAAACGTTTATGGTTGTGACCATGAAGTTCAGTTTTGGTCTCATCACTCCAAATGACTTTGTTCCAGAAGTTTTAAGGCTTGTCTAGGTGCTGTTTGGCATATTGTAAGCGAGCTGCTTTGTGGCGTTACAGCAGTAGTACCTGCAGTAACAGCTTTTTTCTGGCAACTCGGCTGTGCAGCCCATTTTTGTTTAAGTACCTCCTCATTGTGCATCTTGAAACAGTCACACCACTTTTTTGAAGAGAAGCCTGTAATTTAGCTGAAGTTGCTTGTGGGTTTTTCTTTGCATCCTGAACATTTTTCCTGGCAGTTGTGGCTGAAATCTTTGTAGGTCTACCTGACCGTGGCTTGGTATCAACAGAACCACTAATTTTTCACTTCTTTATAAGAGTTTGAACACTACTGATTGGCATTTTGATATCTTTTTATATCCTACCTTTTCTTGCAGGTCCTTGGACAGTTATTTTGCTTTCCCCATGGCTCAGTATCCAGAAAATCTGTCCAGCTCTGGATGAAATGTGCAGGGCTCTCTCCAGAGCTAAGAAACTCCCTGACCATTTATACACAGACACTAATTACAACCAAACAAGTCACAGGGGTAGACACTTACCCCTAATAGCCAATTAAACCTGCGTGTGTCAACCTGTGTGATTGTTATCAGGCAAAATATTCAAGGGTATGTAAACTTTTGATTAGGGCCATTTGGGTGGTTTCAGTTATCATTATGATTTAAAAGGGCACACATCCATCCATCGATCCATCCATTCATTTTCTAAACCTGCTTATCCTGAGCACACACAGGGTCGCAGGGGTGCTGGAGCCTGTCCCAGCTATCTTTGGGCGAGAGGCAGGGTACACCCTGGACTGGACGCCAGTCAGTCGCAGGGCTGACATTGAAGGGACAAACAACCACTCACACTCACATTCCAACCTAGGGGCAATTTAGAGTCGAGTACACACATAATTATGTGATAAATAAATGGCTTCACCTGACCACTATCCCTAAATAAAAGAAAAGTTTTCTGCATGATTAGTCATATTTTTTAAAAAATGACCAATATTTCACAAATTCTGCCAGGGCATGTAAACTTATGAGCACAACTGTATGCCTGCATGTTGACATTATACATGTCTTCAGGCCTGGACTCTTATGCAGTATGTGAAATGTGGTGCAGACTACACAATGAAGAGTCAAATTGTTGTTGTATTTTTTAGGCAAATTCGACATCGCCACACCACTTGACGAACACTCATTATTAGGGCATTAGGGCATGAAATTTGGAAGGGTTATGTAAGATACCAAGATACACAAAAAAAAGCCTCTTGGAGCCATGGTCTAACTTCAACAGGAAGTCCGCCATTTTTAATCAAAAATCCAATTTTGACACGATTTTGGCCATTTTCACATCTCGTACTTGAACGAACTCCTCTTAGAGCTTTCATCTGATCATCTTCAAAATTGAAATGTACGATCAAGAGCCACTTTAAATTGTGAAGCTTTTAACTTTTCATTGAAGGACGTGGCCGTGGCGGCGTGGCGAATTTCGATGTTTCAACAAAAAACAGGAAGTGGGTGTAATTCAGCTGTAACTCACACAGACTTGTTGAATCAGGCTGAAATTTCACATGTTTGATTGTAGTCCAGGCCTGAACAAATGTATACATCAATATTCAGTTATGGATATAGCGCCACCTGTTGGAAACAGGAAGTGTCATGTTTTACATTATGAAAGCCTTCTCCAAAGTGATTGAGTATATTCACCTGAAATTAGGTGTGGATGTTATCAAGGCCTTGGTGATGACATCTGAGAAACAATTTTAACTTTTCATCAGAGCGCATGGCTGTGACGGCACAGCAAATTTCGATGTCTTGCCATGACTGGAAAAGTTGCTCTAACTTACGTATTCATGTTCTGATCTGCCCCAAATTTCATTGGTTTAATAAGTTTTCCACCCCGAACACATCTGCATTTGAATTTTAACGTGAGCACCACCTAGATAGATTTAATGAAGCAGCCCCGGCACGGTGTTTTACCTACGTATCTGAAATTTGGCACAAACGTGTAAGATCACAAGGCCTGGCCTACAAAAAAGTCTCTTGGAGCGAGACTCCCCAACACAAAATGGCTCTCAGTAGCACCCCCTAGAAATTTTTAAAAAAGCAGCCCCCAGCCATGCTTTCAACTACATGTTTCAAATTTTGGGAGTTTATGTAGACCTACAAGATCTACAAAAAAGTCTTACGGCCACTAAGGCTCATGTGTTTGCCGCCCGGTGTCAATATTTTTAGGTCTATATTTTATTTTATTTACTCTGCAAAAAAACTGCAGAGTAAATTTAAAAAGGCCAACTTTCTGGCTTATTTTCTAAGGGCTGCCCTTGAGCTATTTTATCTGCACCTATGCAGAAGACCCATATGGTTTTTGCCACTTTTGATGCATTTGTAAAACTTGGCTTGACTATTCAACCACCCGTTGCACCTAAAAATGCTACAAGTAATTAGGGGTGGCACTATACAGCCAACATGCCACAGCCATGCCCAATTGTGATATATGTCAGCTTTTGCACATCCTGAAGTCCTCAAACATGTGTTTGAGAAATGAAAGTTAATGCACCATATCCAAATGGCTGACGATCCTAACAAATTTTGTGTACATCCAAGCACCTTTATCCCAAATATAGCATATAGAGTGCAATGCATGTGAGCAATATAACACTTTAGGCTCAAGATGGTGCCAAGGATGGCTGCCATGTGTCTCCTATTCCCTGATCCAGTTCAACTTCATTGTTTTTTTGTTTGTTTTTTTTGAGGATCAATAGCCAAACTGTTCTGCCTCATGCCGTCTGGCCAACAGTGCCACAGCATCCAGGCTCGCACCAGCAAGCTCAGGAACAGCTGCATCCCCCAGGCCATAAGACTGTTGAACTCCTCCACATAGTACCATGAATACCATCTTGCACCTTATAATATAAGCACATCCACCATCAACAGTATTACATGTATTCTGTTGTATATCTCTGTTCAGAGATACATTTTATTTAGTTGTGTAATTTATATTTTAGGTCTATATTTTATTTTATTTAGTACTAATTTCACTGCCAGCAATTGCTCGATGTAATTTGTTGTGCACATGACACTACATTCTTGAATCCTATAGAGCCCACTGGCCACACTCAGGAAGAACCACAAACAACGTTTTTCATTTATTAGAGAGATTTTTCTTTTTATGGTGTGTTCTTTACTTCTTAACTTTTAGAATGGATACAACTGAAGTCAGAGAGAGTAGGGCAGTCTGTCTGTCAATGAAAAACTCTTTTTCGTTTATCTTCACCTCCATTCAGTCATGTGAGGCTGATCATCCCTGAGTGACGGCTTTGATACAACTGCGTTACATCAGTTCAATTTTCCCTAAAACATTTAGCCTAATAAATTATGAGTGTGTGTGTGTGTGTGTATCAAACTGCAATAGTGGTGGTAACAGTTTGTGTGTGTTTGTATGTGTGTGTGTGTGTAGGGATACACAGGTATGCATAAGTGTCTTCCCGTGTGTATGTTTCTCCTATACTGTGTGGTTTAAAGGTCCATGATTTGAGGGTTGGGTTTTCCTGCTGTAAGTAAATGTATCATCAAAGTGCACTAATCAGCTCATCTCAATCAGCTGTGTTGCCTGAAAGGTTGCCATGATAACCGAATTCCTCTTCTCCCTTCCAGGATTTGTCAGGAGAGTTGAGAGTATTACCAGACCTACAGCACATTACAGGGTGAGGATGTTTTTTTTTGTTTGTTTGTTCGTCTTTGATGGCTTAAAGTTGTACTATATATTGGGATAGTTTGAAATAAAGATTCCACTTTACTACTTAACTAATCTGCTGGTGTGTGCTCAGATTATAATAGTTCATACAACAAGTTTGATAGATATCAGCAAGTCCATTATCTATTATCAATATCACTTATCCTGACAGGGTCAGGGGTTGCTGGAGCCTATCCCAACTGACACTGGACAAGAGGCTGGTTGCTAGTCAATCACAGAGCGGACGTATAGAGACAGACAACCACACACATTCACACCTACAGGCAATTTAGAGTCATCAATTAACCTGACCTGCATGTCTTTGGATTGCAGGAGAAAGCCAAAATACTTGGAGAAAACCAAGAAAAACATGCAAACTCCACACAGAAGGGCCGCAGCCACCTGGCTGGTTCAAACCCAGAACCCCCTTGCTGTGAGGCCACAGCCACTGCACCACTGTGCTGCCTCTATTAGCAAATCATTAACAGTAATATGCCTCCTGAACCAAGAACACATGCTACCTACCTCCAGAGAGACTCCATGTATAACATCTAATGGGTCGATGACGTTTCCCAGAGATTTACTCATTTTCCTGCCATATTTATCTCTCACCAAAGAGTGAAGTAGAACCTGACTTGACATGACATGATAGGAACAAGAAAGGGAGAGAGAAAAACAGGATGGGCTGATACCATAATGAATTAAGCACATATAAATACTGCTTTGTTTATGGATTCTCGTTTCATAATTACCTGTTTAAAGGGCAGCTGTCCAGTTAGCTCTGTGCTCAGCATCACCATTCTTGCTACCCAAAAGAAGATGAGGTCACTGCCCGTCTCCAAAATGGAATTGGGGTAGAAACACTGAAGGTCAGTGGTCTGTGGAAAGTAAGGGTGTGGTTATAATTCAAATGTATGTATGTTTATCGAGGACGATGTTCCATTGTTCAGAAGTGCAGTACCTGCTCAGGCCAGCCAAGCATGGCAAAGGGAAACAGCCCAGAGGAGAACCACGTATCCAGGACATCAGGGTCTGATACAGGGAGCAGCAATAAAGAAATGCATGTGTGTATTTATATAAATGCCACTTACACCAGCATAGCACTACACTGACAAAACTATTAATGTAGTGGCAAACTTAACTTTTTTAAGCCATTTCATAAAGTTTGTTTTGCCTCAACCAATTCTAAAACCACATATTACCCAATTTTCTGTTCTAATACTACACTGCTCAAAAAAATAAAGGGAACACTTAAACAACACAATGTAACTCCAAGTCAATCACACTTCTGTGAAATCAAACTGTCCACTTAGGAAGCAACACTGATTGACAATCAATTTCACATGCTGTTGTGCAAATGGAATAGACAACAGGTGGAAATTATAGGCAATTAGCAAGACACCCCCAATAAAGGAGTGGTTCTGCAGGTGGTGACCACAGACCACTTCTCAGTTCCTATGCTTTCTGGCTGATGTTTTGGTCACTTTTGAATGCTGGCGGTGCTTTCACTCTAGTGGTAGCATGAGACAGAGTCTACAACCCACACAAGTGGCTCATCCAGGATGGCACATCAATGCGAGCTGTGGCAAGAAGGTTTGCTGTGTCTGTCAGCGTAGTGTCCAGAGCATGGAGGAGCTACCAGGAAACAGGCCAGTACATCAGGAGACGTGGAGGAGGCCGTAGGAGGGCAACAACCCAGCAGCAGGACCGCTACCTCTGCCTTTGTGCAAGGAGGAACAGGAGGAGCACTGCCAGAGCCCTGCAAAATGACCTCCAGCAGGCCACAAATGTGCATGTGTCTGCTCAGAACGGTCAGAAACAGACTCCATGAGGGTGGTATGAGGGCCCGACGTCCACAGGTGGGGGTTGTGCTTACAGCCCAACACCGTGCAGGACGTTTGGCATTTGCCAGAGAACACCAAGATTGGCAAATTCGCCACTGGCGCCCTGTGCTCTTCACAGATGAAAGCAGGTTCACACTGAGCACATGTGACAGACGTGACATGGAGTCTGGAGACGCCGTGGAGAACGTTCTGCTGCCTGCAACATCCTCCAGCATGACCGGTTTGGCAGTGGGTCAGTAATGGTGTGGGGTGGCATTTCTTTGGGGGGCCGCACAGCCCTCCATGTGCTCGCCAGAGGTAGCCTGACTGCCATTAGGTACCGAGATGAGAATCCTCAGACCCCTTGTGAAGACCATATGCTGGTGCGGTTGGCTCCTGGGTTCCTCCTAATGCAAGACAATGCTAGACCTCATGTGGCTGGAGTGTGTCAGCAGTTCCTGCAAGACGAAGGCATTTATGCTATGGACTGGCCCGCCCGTTCCCCAGACCTGAATCCAATTGAGCACATCTGGGACATCTATGTCTCGCTCCATCCACCAACGCCACGTTGCACCACAGACTGTCCAGGAGTTGGTGGATGCTTTAGTCCAGGTCTGGGAGGAGATCCCTCAGGAGACCATCCGCCACCTCATCAGGAGCATGCCCAGGCGTTGTAGGGAGGTCATACAGGCACGTGGAGGCCACACACACTACTGAGCCTCATTTTGACTTGTTTTAAGGACATTACATCAAAGTTGGAATCAGCCTGTAGTGTGTTTTTCCACTTTAATTTTGAGTGTGACTCCAAATCCAGACCTCCATGGGTTAATAAATTTGATTTCCATTGATAATTTTTTGTGTGATTTTGTTGTCAGCACATTCAACTATGTAAAGAACAAAGTATTTAATAAGAATATTTCATTCATTCAGATCTAGGATGTGTTATTTTAGTGTTCCCTTTATTTTTTTGAACAGTGTATATATAGAAACAGTGGTTATCATGGCAGCAGGAACAAAAAGAGATTATTATATGTGAGATGTGAGAATCTAAAGATTCTGATGTCAATAAATCAGCCAATATTCATTTTTAAGATAAATACATAAACCATATTTTTTAAAGGATCCCTTAAATTTGGTTATTATGAAAACTGCGTGTTGTGAGCGAAGCATTTGGAAGTTGAACTTTTCAGTGAAAGAAGGTCTGTGTATGCCAATATTACAATGGAGGCAGAAGTAGAAGCTAAGAAAACCAGAAAAGAGAGCTAAGGTGTGTATGCTTTACTGTATTGCGTAACATATCTATGTTGAAATAATTTAATAAAATTAAATTGTCTATTTACGATGTATGTACTTTTGCTTAAAAAAGCATAATTCATTCATCATTTATTTTAAATAAATACATTTAACTGTTGCATCATTCTAGTTTGTTTGCCATCACAATGTTTTTTTTATTAAATCTCTTTTCAACCATTATGAAACTGACCATGATGAATATGACCATGAAAAAGGCCATTTATATGTACTTTTTATTATATAAAGCTAAAATCAAGACAAAATTTACAATATATATTTATATATATATATATATAGGTTGTCAGTCACCCTGAGTCAAAGTGATGGCTTCTGGTTTCACTCCATATTTGGCAGCGGCTCTCTGTCGGGCCTCGTTCTCGTTCTGTCCCCAAACCCACTGCTCCTACCACAATTAACAGTAAACAACACACGGACTGAAACTTCAAACACATGGGCAACACATGATTTAAATATTTCACAGTCATATCATTCATAAAATATAAAAATATCCACAGACTGAACCTCTTTTTTGTCAGTTGAATCAGGAAAATCCACTTGGTAAGCAGGGATCTGATGACCCCACCAAAGCTGCCTGGAAATGCACCAATCACTACGAATTAAACAGAGGCAAATTGTTGACAACCCATATGTTGAAAAAAAGAGCTCAGTCATTCTTAAAGTAGTGCCATTACTCACACGTCACACTAGAAACAACAACACACACCACTGTTGTTTCTCATCATAGCACTGCTCATATATACGCATTTTGTCTAAGTTAATGGTCAGTCTACCTGATGTTGGACAGCCAATTCTTCCATGTCTTGATGTGGAAATGAGGGATAATTTCCAGCTGGCCATCCTCCACAGCCTCACAAGGAAGAAAATAGCCACAGTTGACTGTTTAATAAATATTTTCAAAGACTTCAAGGATGAGATGATATGTATATATGATTGCCATGTCATAACCACCAACTTACCTGTATAGCTTTTTTAGCCATTCCATCACAGCGGATGAACCACTGCTTCTTTAGAAGAGGTTCAATAATATCTCCAGAGCGGCTTAGACAGGGAGGAAGGAACAAAGACATAGGGAATGTTGAAACCACAAATGTATAAGAAAATTACGACATTACAGTCCAGCCAGTCCATGATTGGGATACTGCTGGAAATACATTTAGATGGAAAGTCTGTGTACTGATTAAGGTCAGGCTGCATGAGGATGTGTTCCTTGTGACACCACTGGAACAGCTGTGAAGATGTGAAAGAACCACAGAAGCACAGCATTCAAAGTTCTTTAAGGTGCCCTGTGGAGATTTTTTTTAAAACAGTTACATTTACATTGAATTTTGCTTACCAAAATGTATTGGCCCTCATTTAAGAAAGGGACATACGACAGAAAACTGGTTGTATGGTCATTTCCACACAAAGCTCTGCATTTATCAATATGGACGTCAGCAGAGGCTACTACTAAATCTCAAGTCAAGTCTTAACTTGACTACGTCTAAAAACTTTTTAAGAGCAATTCCTGAAGGGGAAGCTAAAAGGTGCCAACAAAGGTATTGTTGTAATAGTTAATATTAAATGCATATAAAGGAAACCGGGGCGGCACAGTGGTGTAGTGGGTGTCCTGGGTTCAATCCCTGGTTGAGGTAGGCCCTTCTGTGTGGAGTTTGCATGTTCTCCCTGTGCCTGCGTGGGTTCTCTCTGGGTACTCCAGCTTCCTCCCACAATCCAAAGACATGCAGATTAGGTTAATTGGCGACTGTTGTGTGTGTCCTTCAATGTCAGCCCTGCGACTGACTGGCGTCCAGTCCAGGGTGTACCCTGCCTCTCGCCCAAAGATAGCTTTCGGACAGGCTCCAGCACCCCTGTGACCGTGTGTGTGTGCTCAGGATAAGCAGGTTTAGAAGACGGACGGATTGATGGATGGATGGATGGATGGATAAAGGAAACCCTAATTAATACTACAGTATTTACTGTAAAAAATCTATAACATCAGCTTTGTTTCTAATGTGTACAGGTAAATGATTTAATGGGTTGTACCAGTGTGGCTCAAGGGCTAATGTGTGCAGGAAATGGTGGATGGGAGCCGTTGGACCAAACCACAGTGAGGCAGTGTGGTTGTGGGGATAATCTTTAGAAAGTTTAAAAATGCATCTCATTTCTCTCTTTTACATCCACCCAGCCTGAAGCATGTCAGGTGGTGCAGTAATGTTAGTGCCCTAGCCTTATGAAAGTCGGAACAAACTTTTAAATTGGGTCTTGTAGATCTTATACAAGTGAAGATTCAACAACTGGATTACTTTCTCATCTCAGATCTGTTCAGAAACAGATTGGTGGACTGCTAAGGTGAAATTAATTAAAGTTTACATAGCTTATTTCATACAACAGACCCCTACTACTCACATACAAACTGGGGCTACAAGAGGGCCATGGTTACGGCAACAGAAAAAAACAACTCTACTGACATGTCGACTATAAACAAGAAAACAAAGAAGCCAGCCCTCAAACAGCCAACTTACTGCTCCGACAGGATAGTCTCACTGCTTCCTCTCAGATTTCAGCATCATCACCATTTAAAAAGAAGGCAGATGGCTGGATGGGTTACAAGTTAGCGTGTGTCTGTGGCAAAGATTTGTTTGTGTGATGAGCCAATAATATAATAACCTCAGATGGTGGTGATAGTGGATCGCTATAATGTTTTGGATTTTTTTAAATTAATTTTTACAACATTTTGGTTAGAATTACAGTTAGATCAATCTAGCATATAAGAGATTATGAACAGTTTTTGCTTTCCATATTAATGGCAGTATTATAAAACAAATGAAGATATAAAACATTTAAATATTATGCATCAATCCACAGAGTCTTTCTCTGAATGAATTTCCAGGTCCCTGTCCCTTTCTCTGTGGAGTGCTACAGTCAGCTCCAGAGCCCCCTAAACATCTAAATTTATCATATGCTTTTAGTAACATATGTTGTTTTGTAGGTACTCAACGATGAGTTTATGATCTTTTTCTCATATATCAGTATTATCAGTCAAGTCCAGAGGATCTTTACATAAGACACAGATTTGTCTGTCAGTTGTTTGTAACAGGTGCTACTGCAGCAGGTGGAATATTCATAACACCCACATCCACCAACAGACAGGAGAATAAAGACCTCTGCGTTGATAAGAGTGTTTCTAGGTGTCATTTATAGGAAAAAGACAAATAAACATATACTGGATGGGCTGTGATATATACAGATATGTACAATCATATTTTTGTGTATTTTGTGTATTGATGTTATTTTTTTAGTCCAACTTAATAAATAATGGCAAAAAAAAAAGAGTTTTTCAAGGACATTATGATGTCACATTAATGTTGACCTTTGACCTTTTGGGTAAAAATGTCCTCATTTTATCCTATTAGATATTTGTGAAAAAGAATACTTGAGGACTGGCCAAAATTGTGTTGTGAGGTCACAGTGACCTTAGCCTTTGACCAAAGACATGAAAAACATTATCAACGTGAGTCTGGTGTTGTGAATGTTCTTCTACCTGCAGACGGGTAAAGTCATGGCATGATCCTTCTTTCCTCTGAACAGCTTCTTCTCAGTCAGGGCATCAACAATGAGCTGCCTGGCATCAAAACGCTTCACTCCCTTAAAAGAGCCAAAATGTCACAAAATGATAACAATAGTTGATATTAGGAAACATCAAACCAGCCTTTTCTATCACTGAAATTTTAACAGTGTTTTGTCAAAGCCCAGTATTTTGTTCTTTGCAACCTCAGACAGCTGACATATGCAGATTAATCATCTCTCTTCAAAACTTGACTAGTTTACATATAATGTGTTACAATGTGATACAATATTTTACATCCACCTCCAGCCACTGTCCACAAGTGGGTGTCATAGTCCCATCTTCTCCAATCACGGTGAGGCGTGGCAGTGAGTGTCTCTGTGACAGCAGGAAGTCAGTGTGGTCATGAGCTGGTGTAACCTTCACTGCACCTACAAAACAAAGTAAGTGTGTTTTCTTAATACTCAGATAATGTGAGAGCAATAGCATTCACTCAGCACGTCCAGGGTTAGACAAAAATAACAGGAAAAGCTTAAGATCCACACATTTTCTCTGCAATGAAACAAGCTGTGAGGCTTTTGATACCAGAGTGGGATTCAGACAGTAGCGTTGTTTTTACCAGTTCCTAGCTCCATGTCCACCAGTGAATCTGTGATGATGGGCAAGAGTCTATTGGTGAAGGGGTGTCTGCACTGTTTCCCATGAACAGCCTGGAACAAAGTGGACAAAGTAGAAATTTAATAGTAAAGCTATCTTAACATAGATCATGTTCTATTTAGTCATCATTTGTTTGCACTACTCAGATCTAGTCTGCATTTAGATCTTGCAAAGTTGGGTAATATAAAGATACAACCCATGAAACAACATAAATGTATCAACAGCTATATCATTTAAATTGTGATAGTTGTCCCTTTAATATCTCTATTTGTGATAGACACCTAAGAGAAAATCAGTGAGCAAGACTGGATTACCTTGTGATAACGTTAAATGAACATACAGGATCAATGTGATGAAATATTATAAAAGACCCCAATCACCCCAGCCAAATACAAACATTTCTTCCGAGAAATTTGATGAAGAGCTAATGGAGAATACACCCAAATAAGTCAACAAATGATGCCATCACCCTGACCTTCCACAATATCCTCTCCCACCTGGACTAGAGGAACACATACACATGGGTGACAAAAAAATAAACTTTCACAATTCACTGGCATTGCCTGATTATCACTATTCATATTTGTTAACAAAAGTGTTTGCTAAATTCAATGATATTCCAACACTGCCTCAGCCTTATTATAACAAAACTGGTACTAGCCTGATATCGAGGATCGTCAGGGTGAACAGCGACAGCCACATCTCCCAGCATAGTCTCAGGACGGGTGGTGGACACTGCCACCTCTCCATCTAAAATATGGGAAAAGGGAAATCATCATATAACATAAAACAGAACAAGCCCAATTTGTATCATATTCCTTAACATTCACAGATACTCACTGTGGCCTTCTATAGGATACGCAAAAGTAAGCAGTGTTCCAAACTCCACCTTGTTTTCATAACCAGGAACAGAAAACATGATCTTCCCAGACAGCTCCTTCGAGTCAACCTGACAAAATATCCACAACTTTTAAGTTGACAAACATGTACAATTCTCTGTCAGGGTACATTATTTGTCATTAAAGCAAAGGAATACAGAACAAAATGAATGAATGATGAGCCTCTTTATAAGAATTCCAATAGGTGGACAAAACAAGAGAAATACTCAAAGTTATGTCAGAATGTAAAGATCATATGTAATTTATGAGGAGCACTAGGAAACCGTTAAGCTCATCCTGCTGTTCATGAAACCAGCCGTGTTTACCAAGGCAACATCACTTATACATAAAAGTTCATTCTTGAGTTACCAGTTGTGTTCTTGTGTGTACCTTGTGTATACTACATACATCTTACACTTACACTTTTTTTTAACAATGAATGTGTTTATTGCCCCCTACTAAACATATTAATAAGTGGATGTATGCTACACATTATAACATCATAACTGTATAAGTAATATTTTGAGTAGTAGAATTTGGCCAAAGTAAATATTTCATTATCAAGATGATTATGATTATGATTTAATTTCGGAGCTTAGCAATGACATTGAAAACCACCTTTTGAACTTCACTAATGACGTCTCCTTTATTAACAGAGTGCATTTGGAGGTTAATTACCACACACAGTCAAGGGCATGAGGGGGTAATGAGCTGCTGTCTTAGCAAATCAGTCACTGAATGTACACATGTTGCAGTGGCAAACTCAATGAAAACCACAATGCAAATTTGCATAAAGTCATTTTCTTAGTAAACTTGGCCATCTATGTCTTAACACAGTAGTACATTGACATTAAATTGTAGAGATTGTTGAGATGCTGACATTAAAATGAGTTTTAGATGACCAGTGTTAAAGAAATTAAAATCTAGAAATAAAATGATGATTTTAAACAGATATTTAAGGTACGATACTTAGAAACTGATATTAATGTTGTAAGTTAGCTACAGTAAATTGGATTTAGAAGGGAACTGACTTAGCTTGAAAATGTGAAAAATTTGATTTCCAGGTCCCTTCCCCTCTCTGTATTCCAGCTCGCCTCCAAAGCCCTTCCCCTCAGGGGTGCTCAGTCTATTTTATTTTTCTACCTTGCTTTTTTCAATGCTTTTCTTCTGTTTAATTGTCTTTCAGGTAAACTGCTGTTCTCCCACTGCTTTTCGTTTAGTTGTTGTTTATTCACCATTATGTCCACTCTGAATTAGTGCAGCAACAGTGTAGGAGAGCTGAACACAGCCTGTGCCAGAACAGGGATTGGAACTATGTTAGATACTCTGTTCTGATTGGTTGTTTTGATTCAGGTGTGGTGCTGATTCTTGTCAGATGGCCTTAAAGGCAGCAGGTGGAGCCAGAGGAGGCTGGTCTGACATTTTACACAGATTATGCTTTGAACCAAAATAACTAGAACTTTTAGTCCAAGGTATCTTGCAAAGATTAGGTGAATCAGAGAAAGCAACGGTGGTTTTTACATGTAATTTTTGCACGCAGCTACCTGGCAAACTGTCCCACTTTACCTCAGTCAATCACTCCTTGTGCTCCATGTCAAAGTCCAACTTTGTTCAAAAATAAATCCCTTTAGAGATTGTTTGCGGTGCAGGTTTTAAAAATGGCAGCTAAAATAAAATACTGGGAATACTCGACCAATCAGAAATGCTATTTGCTGCAAGGCCCACCCCTAAAGTTCCTGTACTTTTGAAAAGTAGTGGGCAGTGACTTTTTTAAAAAAATTAATAATGTCTCTGGAACTTAATTGGTGGTGAAAAAGCACTGAGTTCCTCCAAAAGTTCCCAGTCCCTGAGGAAAGTTCCTGTGGTCAAAACACAGCTTCTGTATTATGTATTGTCAAGACATGGCAACAATTTTAGCAAGTATGACTAAAAGTCATTTTTCAATAAGTTACCTATTTCTGCTTTAATCAAATATACAAATATTTTTCCAAGTATGATGGCAAATCCTGATCATTGGCTATAAAGATGAGCATACAGTGAGTGAGAGGGAGCCACAGCTGGTACTCATGGAAAAGGCTGATTATTATTGAAATCCACCTATTTCAAAGTTTTACATTCCTTAAGTGTGGTATCCATTATTTTGTCCACCTGTGGTATTTACTGTATATCAATGAAAAGCTATTTCACCTCTATGTCAGAGATGGCTGATTCCAGAGCACAGCTCCAGTTGACCAAACCCTCTGAACGATAAATCAGACCGGAGTCACACAGCCTGATAAAGGCCTCAGTCACAGCCCTGCTGTAACCCTGAAACAAAATCAAGCCAGTACAAACATTTTAAAAGTGTCATTTTTTACATGTGTTTAACATTACAATAAAAGCCTATACATTATGGCATGTAGGTGGCTCAGTTGGTAGAGCGAATGCCCATGTATGAGGCCATGAGTCTCGCTGCAGCAGCCCAGGGTTCAATCCCCGCTTGGGGCCCATTTGCTGCGTGTCATGCCCTCTCTCTCTCTCCTACCTTTCTTGTCACTCTTCAGCTGTCCTATGAATACTAAAGGGTAAAAACAAAAAACCCAAAAATAAAATAAAAAAAAGAGCCTATACATCAATCCTCATAGTCAATATTATACATCAATACAATGAAGCATGCAAGATGAAAGCTTAAGTTATACAGCATACATACCCACACCACCGTAGTATTTACTGTAAGTTGATAATAGTAGACAATGTTTTTTTCATACAAATACTATAGATAAATATATATGTAGAAATAACTTATTTACATGAATATAAATAACTACTTTATAAATTACAGATCTTAAAGCCCCCTGTGTAGGATTTGAAAAGGTCTGACCTGTACATAATATGATAGAAAACAATATTGATGTGGATATACCCGGAACTAAGTGGAGTAAAAACGAAGAAGACCTCAAAATATTTTGAAGTAAACCTGTAGGAATATACATACTGAATAAAAGCTTGGAATTATAATTGTTTATAGGCTAGGAAACTTAATTTGATGCATTGTATTAATATTGTCATGCTAAATGAAAGCACAGACAAAGAGACTGAAAAGTATTAGAAAATAAATTAAATCACTATAATATCCTATGCCAATGGTAAAATTCTTCTTTGATTGTTTAAGCACAATGTATATCTCAAAATACCTCAAAATAGAGGTTTTGATATCAACTATTAATTCATTAATCCATGCTTTCTTTTAATGGGTATAAAAAACAAATGACTGATGATGACTCTGAATTCTAATCACTTCCATGAATGCAACTTGACTGGACTAAAACTACGATTGCAATTTATAAATGTAATTTATAAAACTCATGTGATCTTTCTACAGCAATATTAGCAATATTAGCAGCAACATATACATTATATTGTTGCTAAAATTCCATGAATAATAACATTGTAATTCTACACATACTGATTTTAAACAGATATTTTCCAGCTGGTATAAATATCTTATGTGACTGGAGTCTTACTGGATCCATAGTAAAACATGCTCTGCTCCAGTCCAGGGAAGCTCCAAGCTTCCGCAGCTGGTGGTAGATCTCTTCTCCTTTCCTGGAAAACACAGAAACAAAAGCAATCAATAAAGCAAACATTGGCTAGACCAAACAGTAGTTTAAAGCAGTGGGGTGACAGTGAAGACTCACTTATTCTTCCATTTCCACACCTCTTGTAGAAACTCTTGCCTGGTTAAGTCCTGTCGGCGCTTCCCTTCTTCTCTCAGCAGTCTCCTCTCCACCACTGCCTAACACACACAGAAATGACTGAATTATATAGGAGGCCACACTCCAGAGCATCTGCAAATTGATTACCTGTCATGAGGAGTACTATTTGGAACATGAAAACAATTGAATAATGGTTCTGGGAAGAAGCTTTCCCTAAAAGAAATTGCATATGTGAAAAATTTATATATATGCAACTTTATGTGATATATCTTTCAAAATAATTTTTGTCTGCATAAAAATGACACAGTCACAGTAAGAACTGGTATGGTCCATGTGGACGCACACTTCTGTCACAATGTCCTTTCTTCTACCACTGGGAGTGACCAGAGTCTGAAAATGTCAAAGTTTACACACAACAAACAAACAATATTAAAATTGGCTGCAGGTTTGAGATAAATATTCAGATTGGTACTTAACATCTCTTGATGACTTGTAGTGATTTATTGAACCTTCCTTTGAGAAGAGCAACACTGACCTTCACTGTTTGCAAGCAACATGATCAAATCAAGTAGCTTAGTTGTCATCAGCTGAATCAATATGTCCTGGTGCAATCAACTGGTAGCAAAATTATTTATTAAAGAATAGGTTCACACTTTTTCCGGCTTACATTACAATTCCCACATGTACACTGAAATTGTTATTGGTCGCTGTGATAATTCCTGCTGTCTATACTCACTGTGAAAAGATCTCCTATACAGATCTCCTATTGTTCACGTATGCAATGGTGAACAAAATCCACAGTCATTCTGACTGACACAGTCATGCAAAAACGTTCTTAAGTTCAGCTGACCTCACCTTAACATGATGGAGGGCTTTGCGTGTCCATGTGATCCTGTGAGCGGTGTTGTCAGGGGCAAAAGCTCCTGGTAGGGTCTCCAAAGGAAAAACTGTCCCAGTGGAGGGTCCAGACTAAGAGCAATTCACAAACCTTAAATGAATTGGCCCAGTAGGAGAAACATCACCTTGCATGGATTAGGGAGACCGGGGCACCTCACCAGGCCCACATAGTCAACTTAAGAACTGCTGGTAGATACCAGTAGTGAAGGAAGCCTACAGACTAAATGAGGCCTTTCAGACCTTGTTTGTCCACAGGGTCCTGAAGCAGCAGACAGGTACCAGGAGGCTGGGAAGGCTGTAGCTTCAGTGGTCGCAGAAGCAAAAACCCAGACATGGGAGGAGTTCAGGCAGGCTATGGAGAAGGATTTTTGGTTGGACTCACGGAAGTTCTTGAAAACTCTTAGATGACACAGGGGCGGAAAGCAGGGCTAAGCTCAGGCTTATTTTCAGCAGGGGAGAAGACCGGCTGACCCTAACTGAGGATGCTGTAGTAGTAGAGGAGCTCCTCAAACACGTCCTCTGTGGAGGAGGTAGAGCCTCCCCATATCCTTGGCAGAGATCGCTGAGGTAGTGAATAATTAGCGGCATGTGGATAACATTTGCCCTGAGAGACATTGGGCTGTCTTTAGTGCGGCAAGGAGGTGTTGGACTGTGCTTGTGGAGTGGCAGACAGGAGTGGTGATTCCAATTTTTAAGAAGAGGAAATGGACGATGTGCTCCAATTATCTGGGTAGACTTAGACTTAGACTAGACTTTGTTGATCACACTGCTCAGCCTCCTTGGGAAAGTTTAATTCAGAATGACATAATGATTCAGTGCAGTATCAACAGTAATGCTGGTGTTGTACCAGACTGTTGTGGTGAAGGTCCGCACTGAGCTGAAAGACAAAGCTTTCAATTTACCATAAACATGGGGTAGTGACAGATAAAAAAAAAAACTGTGGATTTTGTCCTCCATAACTTACACAGTTGAGTCTTTAAATGTACATAAAAGCTTGTAAAAATTATTTTAAGAAGGAATTAACTAAATGTGAGCCTATCCTTTAAACCTTAAGCTGTCAATAAAGAATAGAGGATTTTGCCATACCTGTGTTGCAATACCTGCATGGTCACATCCAGGGACCCACAGTACTCTGTAGCCCAGCATCCTTCTCCTGTTGGATAATATATCGATATATAATTGTTCCATCAACAGGAAAGCCTTGGCAAACAATTTGACTTAATGAACAGCATAACTAGCAACAATTGACACTTTACATGTCAACTGCATATGTTGTTGGTTGTTGCCTTTACCATCGAACCAGAGAGTCTTCTACAGCTACAGTCAGAGCATGGCCCAGGTGCAGAGTACCAGTCACATTTGGCGGAGGAATACACAAAGAGAACGTCTTATCCACAGCGTGAGATAACTTCTCCTGATGGAAATGACAATATGAAAAATGGAAGTAATTATTAGAATTATATATTTGTATTATACATTTTGTAATATATACATGTATTCATAAAACAGGACATGTAATAAAATTATGTGGTTACAGAAACCAGACAAATGAAATCTGAATGAAATCATAAATAAAATAAATAATGCAATACTGTGCATGAGTATAAGGAATTGTGAAGATGGTTTGTGAACAGCATCATTCTACAGTTTAGATGTCATGACAGCAAATTCATGGTCTTACAGGCTTAGTAGATCAGAAGTACAGCTTGAACATAAATGCATACATCCCTTGGTAAGTGGTTAACAAAGATTTAACTAGATTTTAATCAAAATGACTTTCACATTTCTGGCAGATGCCTTGGTGCCTTGGTATTAGTTGGCATAAAGTCAAGTTTTACATTCATTTCAATTGCAGGAATCCAAAATGGTCTAAAGGAATGTATATAATTGTGTATCATTCACATAAAAATCAATCAATATGTCATATCTCCTAATTATGTGACCAAAGGGGAAGCAAGTAAAGTATTGTTCCCACTATTGTTACAAATAAATAAAAATGCAATTTTGTAATTTATATGGCAGATGGGAGATATAAAACTTCTAAGACAGACATGACAGATAAAAGTCTGGGAACCAGTTTGGGAGTTAGAAAGATAATGTGGGTTACTGTTCAAAGTAGCAAATTTTTGTTCTGTCCCAGGCTCCTCAGTCAGTGTCAGTATCAGTCAACAACCAAAAAACACATTTATTCATTTTAAATCTGACATTTGGGACTTGACCAAATTATGCTGCTCTTAGGGTAAAGAGTTTCTTTTCTTATACATTTCTTATGAATTGAAGCTAACTATAGACCCTGTAAGATAATTTTGCCTTTCACAATCTCGTTGGAAGAGAAGATGCAAGAGTATGAAGGCTTACATGCCATCTGTAGGTGTTTACACCACTGAGCTGACCAGTACAAGCAGAGCTCGTAGCACAGCCCTTTAAATCCTGTCCAGTTTCATAAAAAGAAACGTTAGTATTCACACAAACGTCCACAGAATTCCCATCTCCCAGTCTCCACATTTTTCTTTGTGACTATCTCTAAATTAGTTCATAGTAGTCATATTACTCTCCCAGAAATAGATTTTATTTTTTAACCCAAAGGCAGATCCTGACAAATGCAAGTATGCCCTCACTTCCTGATGTCCGATGCACTTGCCTCACTGTTTTGATAACACTGTTTTTAACCTTTGAAACCTTCTCTAAAATCTTATAATATCCCATTAGCCCTAACCCTCTGAGTTCTGTCTTTGGCATTATCCCACTAGAATTGATTTTGTCCAAAAATAGACAAAGTGTGTTTGCCTTCACCTCCTTACTGGCTCGACTAGTTATACTATTCACGTGGACAGATGCTGCCCTGCCCACATGCTCCCACTGGGTTAGGGATATTATGTTAGAAACTTGAAACTGTTACTTCACTCAATATGAATAAGCCCCAAAAAGTATGGGCCAATTTTGAGAAATATGAAACCTTATTATCATTTCACGAGTACTATTTATTGATTCTTTTAATTTTATTTTTAGTGATTCTGCTAGCTTGTTATACATTTTGTTCCATGTGTTGTGTGTTCTTTTTTGGGAGTCACGGTCATACAGTGGGGCAAAAAAGTATTTAGTCAGCCACCAATTGTGCAAGTTCTCCCACTTAAAAGATGAGGCCTCCAGTTTTCATCATAGGTATACTTCAACTATGAGAGACAAAATGAGAAAAAAAAAAAAAAAATCCAGAAAATCACGTTGTCTGATTTTTAAAGAATTTATTTGCAAATTATGGTTGGAAAATAAGTATTTGGTCAATAACAAAAGTTCATCTCAATACTTTGTTATATACCCTTTGTTGGCAATGACAGAGGTCAAACGTTTTCTGTAAGTCTTCACAAGGTTTTCACACACTGTTGCTGGTATTTTGGCCCATTCTTCTATGAAGATCTCCTCTAGAGCAGTGATATTGAGGTTGTCACTGGGCAACACGGACTTTTAACTCCCTCCAAAGATTTTCTATGGGGTTGAGATCTGGAGACTGGCTAGGCCACTCCAGGACCTTGAAATGCTTCTTACGAAGCCACTCCTTCGTTGCCCTGGGCAGTGTGTTTGGGATCCGTTGTCATGCTGAAAGACCCAGCCACGTTTCATCTTCAATGCCCTTGCTGATGGAAGGAGGTTTTCACTCAAAATCTCACGATACATGGCCCCTCCCATTCATTCTTTCCTTTACACAGGATCAGTCGTCCTGGTCCCTTTGCAGAAAAACAGCCCCAAAGCATGATGTTTCCACCCCCATGCTTCACAGTAGGTATGGTGTTCTTTGGATGCAACTCAGCATTCTTTCTCCTCCAAACACAACAAGTTGAGTTTTTACCAAATAAGTTCTATTTTGGTTTCATCTGACCATATGACAGTTCTCCCAATCCTCTTCTGGATCATCCAAATGCTCTCTAGGCAAACTTCTGACGGGCCTGGACATGTACTGGCTTAAGCAGGGGGACACGTCTGGCACTGCAGGATTTGAGTCCCTGGCATGGCGTAGTGTGATTACTGATGGTAGCCTTTCTTACTTTGGTCCCAGCTCTCTGCAGGTCATTCACTAGGTCCCCCCGTGTGGTTCTGGGATTTTTGCTCACCGTTCTCGTTGATCATTTTGACCCCACGGGGTGAGATCTTGCGTGGAGCCCCAGATCGAGGGAGATTATCAGTGGTCTTGTATGTCTTCCATTTTCTAATAATTGCTCCCACAGTTGATTTCTTCACACCAAGCTGCTTACCTATTGCAGATTCAGTCTTCCCAGACCTGGTGCAGGTCTACAATTTTGTTTCTGGTGTCCTTTGACAGCTCTTTGGTCTTGGCCATAGTGAAGTTTGGAGTCTGACTGTTTGAGGTTGTGGACAGGTGTCTTTTATACTGATAATGAGTTCAAACAGGTGCCATTAATACAGGTAATGAGTGGAGGACAGAGGAGCCTCTTAAAGAAGAAGTTACAGGTCTGTGAGAGCCAGAAATCTTGCTTGTTTGTAGGTGACCAAA
Source organism: Scortum barcoo (assembly GCA_023238725.1). Classification (NCBI taxonomy): domain Eukaryota; kingdom Metazoa; phylum Chordata; class Actinopteri; order Centrarchiformes; family Terapontidae; genus Scortum; species Scortum barcoo. The sequence continues at coordinate 364,579 of CM041548.1, read as the reverse complement.
TACTTATTTTACCAAGGAATTTGCCAATTAATTCATTAAAAATCCTATACAATGTGATTTCCTGGATTCTTTCCCCCCATTCTGTCTCTCATAGTTGAAGTGTACCTATGATGAAAATTACAGGCCTCTCTTATCTTTTTAAGTGGGAGAACTTGCACAATTGGTGGCTGACTAAATACTTTTTTGCCCCACTGTATGTGTTTGTGTTTATGTATATGTATGTCTTATGTCAGCTGGATGCCTGAGTTAGGTTAATATGAAAATGTAACTTGTGCAAGATCTTGATTTGCACTGTTCCACACTGACGTCTAATTTATATGTAAACCGTGAAAAGCAAAACTTCAGTTAGACATAAAATATTCTGTTGCTTAAGCACAATTGCTTTGTTTTATTTCTTATTGTAGTTATATTTAAGTTGGTCTTAAAGTGAACTGTTATTTTTTAATACCATTATGTCTGAAGGACATTTGTTTAATAATGGCAGTATTATTTAAGAAGTAGTTATAGTTTCATGTATTTTTTCTGCACTGAAATCCTCACATGTTGCTCTGGCCTGAAAAATCCTTCTTTCTCCCACCACTGATACCAGCTGGACTCCACATACTCTGGACTGTATGAGGATGGGAACATCAAACTGGTGTCTGCAAAGAAAGAACAACTTTTCAAAGTCTGCAGAGAAACACAACAGGTAGACAAGCTGATACTAGAAAAGTCCAGTGAAACAGTGAGAGGAAGACAGTCACCTTTCTTTGTTCCAGGAGGTGTTTGATCAGTGCACATTATCTTCTGCTTCTCACTCCATTTCAGTGCTTTATTTTGAGCAGCCTGGAAACAGAAATGTTATAGCTATATAATAGGGTTGGGTGAACTGTCAGACTTTACCATTTACTGCATCATTTATTCCATGGTATCTACCCCTTTAATGTCTCTGGCATAACTGTTTCCCAGAGATGAAATGATATTATTGATATAAACGGACTGGGTCTAAAATTGAACCCCGTGGAACACCTTTTGTTATTGATAAAAACTGAGAAAAACTGGTGGCCTCCCAATAGGCCTCACAACGAGAGACTGATGAGGTACAACGAACATGCAATGGCAAAGGGACAACAAATCCGAGGACATATATCATCATCATCATCCACATACTCTGAGATTGGGTGCCAAGCCCCAATAAGTCCTTATAACAGAGATTCTCTTAACACAAGAGCAACTGACCTGAGATTGAAGATCATGACTAAACTTGACACCTGGCATCCCCACAGCCAATTACCAAGGCTAAGTTGTACGCTCATTTCATAAATGAGGGTAAATGTGTTGGTGAGGAACACTGAAAGGAATCAGAACTTTGTTCAGAAGACAACAAGTCCTTTTAACAGTCTTGCTCCTTAATGTTGAATTTGTCACAATCTTTTGGTGTGAAATGGAGAAGCAATGATCCTTAAGTGTTTCACCATCATGTTTTGTGTGACCACAAACAGCCACACAACAAAATGCAACATTGCCCTGACAATTTGTTATCGCTCTGCTCAATGCTTATCTATTCTTATTATCTTATTATCTCTTATCTTATCTGCAACATCAGACCTGTAATGTCCAATCCTTTCTCTGTGCTGAATGTAGGGTTTCTTTGAATGGAAGGCTAATTTGGCCATAATATATAAAAATAATCCTTATGGGGCAGTCTTTGGGATAATCTCAGATTGGTCTTGAAAAGGACAGTCAGTAACAAGCAAATCAGCCATTATGGGATGTTAATTATCTGGTGTTTGGGGTTTTAGATTAGCAATGCACAATATCATTATAAAAATTATGTACAATATATTCCACAATTGCAGTATCTCTACCAAACACATAGCGTTATTTCCACTGTAATATTATTTCCTTGTGAATACAATAGATCTCATTCTCGTTCTCATTCTGTAGATCTTATTCAGAATCTTAGACTACACGTTTTACTTTGGATACCGCTGTTTACTTCAGTTATCTTCTTATGGTGCTACTTACATTGTGCTGACTTGACAGTATGGCCTCCTCCCGCTTTCGTTTACGCCTCTGTTTCTCAGCTTGGGGTCGCAAAGAGGAGTTTGACTGAGATGAAGAAAATGATGAAGGTTTTGGTGGGTTGCTGGAACAGAGTCTGGCTGCTCCTGTCCCTACCAGTCTCTGGATACGACCTGCCCTCCACATGTTCTACAACCCACTGCGCTAGGAACACAAAGAGCCACAGTCATGTCAGAGTCGGCCTTTCATTCACAGAAACCAGCGAATACATGTCATACTTCATTATCTTATTAATATTTGCTTACCGTGCTTTCAATAGTTAGTGCTCAGGCATGTCAGCCACGACCTTTCAACTCAGCTCAACTTCGCGTCGTCATTGTAAACCCGAGAAAGTGTATTTCTGTAACGCTATATATATGCAAACATCAGCTTACATCCTTATATAACGTCGTCGAATAATTGTTATGTTTCTCTTTTCTCCGCATGTGTGTACCATTTGTTGACCTACTGTCAACCAACAGGAAATAACCGCTGTCCGTCTGGAAATACCTTCCCCAAACACCACTGCTACTGTCAAGTCCAACCCAAAAACAAGGAAAGCATCCTGCCGACGTTTAAAAAAAAAAAAAAAATGAAAACAATCTTTACCACGGATGTCGTAGTGCTCTTTCATTGCACACATTCTATGATTTTATAACATGGTGGTTAGACTTGATTTATTTTCACATAGCTGATAATCATTTTGAGTTGAAAACACTAAACTTCCGTTTTGAGTCTGATCGACTCGTTTGCCAGCTTGACTCCTGTGTTAGCCACATCTCACTAAATTGTTTAACACTTACTAATCTTCAGGTCCACAACCTTCAGTGTTACTAGAGCTTGTGATTTAAATATCTTGGTCAGTCATTGTAGCTATCATAACCTTACATTACAGACAGTCCATCACTTACGGTGGATTTCGGATTTTTTACATCTTAACTAGCAGTAGCGTTAGTAACGCAGCTCCAGGTATGGCGGACGTTCCCGGGACATCAAGTGAAACGATAACTGAGACTGTCCAGACTAACACACCTCCGCCGCCCCAGCAGGTAAATGATGAACGGCTGTAGTGACTGTTTGCTAACCAATGGTATATTACAGTACAACACCGCTCTGTTGTTTGTTGGCCGTGTCTCGTAGACAGCCTTCATGCTACGTGCCTGAAAATTGAACAGCTGCCTTATGAAGCTTCACGAGGCCTAATGTGTGCGTTACGTTAAGCTCTTTTTAAATGACAGCTCGTTGGGTGCTCTTATTTAACTTAATGCATTATCTAACGGTTAATGGTTAACGGTTCTGGACCCAAGCACACACAAGGTATTTATTGTTGGTACTGACATGAAAATCAGACTGCACCATAAAACAGCAGCAGGAACATCAGTGACACATGACGTGCACTTGGACTTCAGGCAAGAGTTGGCTGGGAACAGAGTTCAGTAAGGGCGAGAGTCACCTCGACTTCCTGAGAAGGCTCAAAGGGTCCCACATCTGCAACAGTATGCTGGGGATTTTCATTTGTGGTGGCCAGTGCTGTCTTTCTGCTGCCATGCTCTGGCCCCAGGCTCTGGCCCCAGAGCATGGCAGCAGAAAGACAGCACTGGCCGGAGAGGCTAACAAGCTACACAGGAGGACTGGCTCTGTGACTGGAGGAGACTGACCACACAGGATATGCTGATGGAAGAGAGGATGCTAGATCTTGTTTGCAAGGTGGTTCAACAATATATCTGACCTCTCCATGACATGCTGGTTGCACCAAGCAGCACTGGAGGTGATTCTTCTCAAGCTCCATCGACCTCTGATGTGTTGTAGTATGGGAATCAGTGGAATGAGAGGCTGCTGATGTTTTACTAGTTTTGCTAACTAGACTTACGGTGTTACCAATGAGTATACCACTGCATGCAACATCTTCTGACCACCCAGCTGGATCACCTGGAAGAACACCAAGACAGGCTAACCACGACTCCGTTACCAGAATATTGTGGGCTGAACTTAAAACCATCATAGACTACAGAGGAAAAAACAGCAATGCTGAGGCTTAGATCCCTCTGGGTTCACATCAGAAAAGACCTGACCTGAACTCACCAGACCTACACTATCATAAAGACAGCCAGAAAATGACTCTTCTCAACCATAAGGCTCTACACAGGGTGGTGAAAACTGCTCAGCACATCACAAGCTGCCGGAGCTGCCATCCACCAAGGGCCCAGCGCTGTAGGAAAAGGGTGTACGGGATCATTAAAGACCCCAACCACCCCAGCAACATACTGTTCTGCCCGATGCTGTCTGGCAGACAGTACAACAGCATCTGGGCCTGCACCAGGAGCTGCGACAGCCCATCAGCCCCATCCCCGAGGCCATAAGACTTTTGAACTCCTGAACTCTTGAGCTTCACCTGCAAACCTTTGCGTTTCACACACACTTTATTAATATTTATTACTTGTTACTTAAGATATGTCACTTTATTCTGCTACTGTCTATATATTTTTACATCTCTTTGACATTGTTTACATCTGTTTATTTATATATTTATACATATTTATTACTTGTGTTTATATCTCCATTTTATTACTTCTGTACATCTGCTTCAACAATATTATATTTCAATTTATACTTTATATTTATTTTATATTCATAGTTTTATGTTTTAATTTAGTGTTATATTTTATGGTTTTTACCATACCATATTCTATTCCTATATCTGGAATTTTTTGTCATTTTTACTTGTGTGATTTTTCTATTCTACATATTTTTGAGCATTGTTAGAGGAAGTCTGTAACTTCTACCCTCAGCAATTGGATATTAGACTTTCTCAGAAACAGACCCCTGATATTTCAGTCAGTTACATCCAAAGAAAAAGTTAATGTTCTATGCCAGCAAAACCAAGGAGCTTAATTTTACCTGAAAGGGTGAAAAGACACAGGTGAACAGTTTTAGGTTCCTGGAAATCAGCATTAAAAGAGCGGTTTCTTTGCTTAGACTAAGAGATTCCTCAACTCCACCTCATCTTCCACTCTCCACCATAATTAAATGAAAGCAACTTTGTGTTATGACAGCTTTATACATTACAACACCATTACCTTTTGTACATTATATAATTTCTGTCATCCTTTTCAAATATTTGTATTTTCTGTGTGTAGTGTGCCAAGTGTGGCAAGAAATTTTACTTAATTTGCAAACCTGATGATGATTCTAGATCTTGAACCTTCTAAATTTGTATCAGTTGTGTTTGGCACTTTCCTGTTTCAACATGATAATGCCCCCTTTCACATGTTCATAAGAATGTTTACCCCATTGGTGTGGATTACTTGCCTTCACAGATCCCTGACCTAAACCTAATTGAGCATCTTTGTGATTAACTCTCAGGGTGGCTGCTAGGCATCACTTCATGTGACTGAATGGGAGCTAACCCCTAACCCCTGTTTTTGAAATCTAATGGAAAGCAGTAAACTTTGGAGAATTGTAGGTTGTTATAGTTGCAAATAATGCCAGTGGTGTTGGAATCAAATCTTCAGTTGTCACATGTATCTAGAATGTTCAGATGTTCTTAAACTTTGTTCAACTGTGCACATAAATTTTCCTTTTTTTTTTCGATTTGTAGTACTTGACATGCTTTACCTTTTAAGAATGCAGACATGCAGAGAACATAAAAACTCAGAGACGGGGTTTGGACCTAAGACATTCTATTATCACTGTACTGTTTGATGTCTCAAAGCAGATGTCTCCTATATTACAGGAGGGACGAAGCCTGACAATCAAGTTGAGGAAGAGGAAGACTGAGAAGAAGGTAGAGTGGTCCAGTGACACTGTCGACAATGAGCACCTGGGAAGAAGGTCTTCAAAGTGTGAGTTAATCTCCTTATCAGCACACACAGTATTTTAGCTACTGCATGGCCGATTTGAAAAATACTGGAGTGGTTTTGGGAGTTACTAAGAATGTTGTATCCATTTCTGTCATTCATTAAAAACTCAACTTTCAGTCAATTTAGAAGTTTTAGAGGATGCTGAATCGATAACTTATTTGAAATAATTTGAATAGCTTCAACCCTGTGCTGTGTCACTACTCTTTGCTATTGTACATGGATTTAACCCAGCTTTGCAGCTACTGGTGATAATGCGCAACAGGGCAGGATGACTGACTCGATTGCGATGAGCTTGCATCCAGAAAGCCCATCATGACTTCCTCTCCTTCTTTCTTACCTTCCCTCTTGTTCTATCCAAACTTGGTGATGTCCACAGCTGCTTTTCAAGGCAGCATCTGTACATGGGCATGGAGGTCCATGTTACGCTCTGTGTCTATGTCTGCGCAGTGTTTTCAGTGCTAGGGGGTGTCACAGATGTTGGCTCTGGCTGTACAGAGCCAGGGAGAAATCCTACACAGCCTCTGTGATCTGTAAATCCAATAAAGTTAAGTAGGTCACTCGGTACTGCTCATCTCCCCATCTGCAGATGACATGTAATGCCCACCATCCAGCTTCACTAGACCCCAAGCACAGGCACATCAGTGTCACTGTTGAAAATATGGACAGCTTTAGCTCTGCGCCTAGCTGCATTATCCAGGCCATCGGACTCGGAGGTCAGGCTGCCGTTGATCTCTGCTCCATCACACACCAGCACAGTGAAATAATCCAAAATTATTTAAAAGTCAGCTCTTGTCATATATAGTACTTCTCACATGAATTAGATTAAGAAGTCATTTTGTCTCTCTAGCCATGCTAGCCAAACTACAGTGTGTCTCCTCCATCAATAAACTTTATTCAGCCGCGTCAAAAAGCAGGTATTTGGGGGAAACTGTCTAACCTAATTTTATTTTAAAGAGCTTCAAAACTATACTTAAAGTTCCAGTTGTTAGACCGTGCCACATGCTTCTGGGATTGCCTTTCTGGAATTGTGCTATACTAATACTTACTTTGTCCTTAGCAAGAAGGTTGTGTGTTCATAGTCAATATGTTGATAGAAGTTAGGCTAAATCTTATAAAGGTAGTCTGATTGAACTCTCCAGCAACAATGAGCGCAACGTCAGGATTCCCAGTATGTGAGCAGTACCATAATATTCCTGAGGACAAAAACTTTCAGTGTGGCTGAGCCTTTAATGATTGGTTAATAGTGAAATTGATTCATTGCTGCACCCACACCATCCTGTTGGTTATGCTGCAGTACTTAGTTTGGAAAAATGTGTCTTTTGCTGTGCAGATTATCAGTCTATATATGTTACTTTAATAGACTGCAAGAAATACCTTAATAAACTTCACTATCTATATAGGCCCACTGTGGTTCGTGATTTTTCATGAAAACACCCCCCCCCCATCCCCATTGTAATTCATATCAGAACTCAAATTATTCATTTTTATATAGTCTTAATCCTCCTACACAGATTTAGTGCACATTAAAATGTAAATCACCTCCTTGATACACAAGTCTGCCTCTTCATACTGCTGTACCATGTTTTTTGATTTTCCTACTGAGAAGTAGTAGTTTGTGATGAGTCAGTGAAGGTACCACCTATAAATTTATATCAACTTGGATTAATCCTAATCCTGTATGTTGTGTTCCAGGCTGCTGCATTTACGAGAAGCCCCGACAGTTTGGAGAGTCGTCCTCTGAAAGTGAGGGAGATGATGATGACGAAGGATGTGGCAGTGCTCACTGTATCCTGGGCCATGGCAGGAGAGACCATGGACAGACGGGGGGCGGGGGGCCCACAGTGCCCCCAAACTCTGGAGGATCACACACCCACTAATTAGCACTGCAGGCTATTTGTGAGGACGGAGGAGTTTCTCACCACGACAATGACACAATACAAAACTGCACTTTTTGTTTAGTTTCATCACTAAGGTACAGGCAGACCTGATGCTGCGTTCCAGTCATGAGTCAGAAACTCCCAGCTGTTGGAGAAGAATTATAACTCGTGTAGTGCTGCTCTGAAAACGCAGAGCAAAATGATTTATTGAATGAGCCTAATTAAAAAATCCTGCTCTCCTTTCAACAATTAACAGCATGCTGAGTATTGTGCCAACTTACATATGTAATATGGAACAATAACTAGAGTTTTGCATTTAAACTCTTTATCATAAAGCAAATGTCCTGTGATGCTAGTAGAATTCAAAGGGCTATAAAAGTCTTTTTGCATGGTTTAGTCCTTTTACTACAAACACAGTACTACATGGTATGCATTATATCACTGCTAAGCATTTTCCAAAGTATGTCTTAGGATGGTAGAATTTTAAATTCTTACCCATTTTCCTGGCACCCATTGTTTTCCATCCACTGCACTGGGTTCTGAAAATAAACTTTAGGCTTTGTAATATATCACACTTAACATGATGCTTGCTTTTATTTTTACAGAGTTGTTGTGTGATGCATCATGATTATTCTCATCATTGATTGATCATTGTTGTCCTGAATACTTTCTCTTCTCTTCCTTCAAAGGCTGAAAAGATATTTACTTTAAAATATATACCAGTGTATAAATATATTGGCAAATATTGCTGATATATATTTTTAGGTCACTCTTGTTTTTTTGTTTGCTTTTTTCTGTCAATGTGTGTTCAGGCTGTACACAGCCCATAGTTGGCTTATGTAATGGTAATACCATTACATAAGCCAACTATAAGTTAGGACAAAACATCATTAAAAAACTTAAATTCTTTGGAACTTTTGAAAATAGCAGCAAAAATATAGAACAGCAAGACAGGAACTGTAGTTGTTTAAACATTTAACATATGATTTAAGGACATGCAGTAATAATGTTAAAAGAGTTATACCAATGCTTTTCCATGTTTACGCCTCTTCACTACAAATCACATTTATATATATTGAATAACTGCAGACCATTTTCAAATGATGACAGAGCTAAAGAGCTTCAGGTCCCAAAAAGTATGATTTCCGCACTGCACTAAAATGATTGGAAAGCAATGGCTGCCAATTAAAAAAACTAAAAACGTTCTGAGGAAAATGTTCATCCGTAGTAATGTGAAATAACTGCTTTGTCATAAATTATAAAAGTACTAGTTATTATGTCACTGTAATGAGAACACTGCAGAGTTGAGAAACCTTTACCTTTGTACTGTAGCTGAAAATCAAACAGGAAATGTAGCCCCATTGCACTTTCCCCTGCAGCATCGTGGACTTTCTGACTGTGAGACATCCCTGGAATGCAGCATACAACATGTTTGGGAACTATGAAGAGATCTGTCAAAGTGAGGCCATAAAATGTTGTCTGGCTATGTATTTTTCTTTCAGCAAAGTGATGGAGTTAACTGTATATGATACATCATATTGGTTTTTATTTATTTGCTGGTCTTAATTCTAAATTTGCTAATACTTGACATGTGACCACAGTCTGTGTAGTAGCACTGCAATTACAAACCAGTATGAGAGAATTAAGATGGACTGAAGAGTGAACACCAACAAAGAGCTTACTTGTATATGTAATGGAATGAGTATTTGCCGTTTCTTATTTGTAGACAAGTTTTAAAGTTAATGCCAGCTTTTGTGACAATTGCTGACAAAACATATTAGACTGTAATTACATGACAACTAACCATCTTTTTAGACCTTAGTAATCAGGAGGGTCCCTGGCCCTGTTCTTCACAGTAACTTCATTAACCTGATTTAATTGTTGATTTTCAGTTCTTTTAGTTTATCTGACCTTTACCTTCTGTCATAGGAACAATACCATAAGCCCAAACCTGCAAAAGTGCAGCTTTCTCACCGATTGCTGGATTATGACAAACATTTGAGGGCTAACATAAAACATGTCATTCTCAGATAGAGATGAATAATTTCCTTTGAGACTTAATAGAGAAATTGTGGTAGATTCTTAATTTTAGAAGAAATAATGTCAAATATTTTAAAAAAATCTAATCAAATCAAACTTAAAATACCTATATAAATGAGCATATAATATGATCCAGGATTTTCCAATTCTTCTAACGTAACTATAATGAAAGTATGGAAATAGTGAACACCCATAAAAATTCAAGAACACAGACATGAATCTTTTGCCTCAGTGCATACTAGGATGGTTCCCTCCACACCTACCTCATGTACCTGCAATCACATTATCTGCACTCAGCTAATCATATTAATATTGATCATGGTTTCAACTCTACTAATTTTGCCTGTATTATTCAAGATGAATTCATCAAGGATTAATTAATCAACTCCCAAACTGCTTTCAAAGGACCAAATTAGATGGATGAGAATAAAATTATTTTAGCCTGATAACAGCATGTTAGCCTGAATGAGTTAACCCAGATTTAAAGAAAGGGCCTATAGCTTCTTGTGTATAGAATTAAACTGACAGATTAGACAGATGACTTTATTGATCCCCAGAGGCAAATTAAGTTAGAATCACAAAACAGGGTATTTAGATCGAGTCCTAAAAATGATCAGTCTGCCTGAATGAGTTAACCCAGATTTAAAGAAAGGGCCCATAGCTTCTTGTGTATAGAATTAAACTGATGATGTTATAATTGTTGAACATATAATATGATCCAGGATTTTCCAGTTCTTCTAAGGTAACCTAAATTTTATGTGGAGCTGTCAGAATGACAAACAATTAACTTAAAAACAAACTACAAAGTGAAGGCACTTTAATCATGAGCTAGCTATTTCAAGGTTAACCTCATACTTGAATTATGTTTCAGATCCAAATGAATGCTCATTTTGGGCCTGTGGACTGAACATGCAAAAATCGTGTAATATATTAAGTACAGTATACTATATTAATATTACAGGAAACTTCTTTGAAATAAACCATTACCAAATACTGTTCTATAATTTCTAGAAGAACATAGACATTATTGAAATATCCAGATCTGTTGATATAATAATTGCAGTTTAATTCACAATAAAGTGTTCTTCTCTATAAACACAGGTACTCAAGCATGCTAAAAATTAAATTGTTATATTAGACAGATGACTTTATTGATCCCCAGAGGCAAATTAAGTTAGAATCACAAAACATGGTATTTAGATCGAGTCCTAAAAATGATCAGTCTGTCATCTGTGTTAGTGAACACATTTCACAAATTGGTCATACAAATTCATGTCCTGCTTTTGAGCGCTTTTGGTGCCTATTATTTAGTTTTTTGCTGATATTATCCAATGTATTTGCATATATTAGTGTCTGATACATTAAACTTTGTCATATATCATTATTGGCCACACAAATCATTCTAACTATAGTTGGAATATACTTGAAGTTAAGGAACAATTCTAAATCCTTTACTGGATTAGGGTTAGGGAAATCTACTATTTGACTCCATGATTTCTGTTTAATGATGATGGATATTTGTGCTTTTCCAGCTGTGCTCTGCAGAGTGTTTCGAGAGTGAGAGCAGAGTGAGTCGATAAAGATGCAGAGAGAATCTGTTTCTAAATAGGCTGTACATATAACTATGTCACACCTAATATTGTGTGCAGGACCGGAGATGTGAACACACATGACTGCTGGGCAGGCTTTGTAGTCATGTTTGATCTGTGACCAAAACTCACCTGATACAGGCTCTATCGACATACTCCTCTACAGTTTCTGACCATGTTTAATATGTGATATATGTGGATTACACTCAGTTTTCATTTTTTCACTTTATGTACTCTATACACATTGACATTATTACGTATGTACATTGTTCTTTTACTGGCAATGCACCTTTCTGTATATACTATTACACATTAGATCAGATACAAAGTGAATTAAAGTTTTGAACTGCAATAAAACTGGTGTGTTAAATATTACATTGGAGTATGACACAAGTTAGTCATGCATAGCTTTGCAGTTGTGGAAAATCAAATATCCAATTGTGGATATCTGAAATTGAAAGCCCAATAAACATGAACGACAAAAGTGAGGAATGTTATTTTTCACTAGGAAGAATGACATAGCTATCTAAAATGTTCTTTTTGACTAAGAGGAATTGTGTAGGTTTCCACTAAATGAAGCTCTATCTTGATGCTCTTTTGATTCCACTTCCTTTTAATCCACATAAAAAATGTTTACATAGTTTACATTGACACAAAACAAAACAAAAATGGTCAGTTTAAAAAGAAGTCCATACCCACATGCTTTACTCTGTCTACAGAGATCTAGTTCTTCACCCTGTCTGAAACAGTACTAACCTTAGGCATAATTATCTTTACTCCATACCAAATAAGGGCATGGCTTCAGAAAAGTTCATCCATTATCCTCAGATCCTTGAAGACATAGCCTGGGTGGGTCTGGGTGACTTTCACCTGACAAACAAGGCCTTTCTTGTCAGGAAAAGCCTCCACAATTCTTCCAATTGACCATGAATGTCTGGGTAACATGCGGTCCATGATGCATTTTTTCCGTCATGGAGCCATGTGAGGTATTCCTTGTATTCTCCATCTACAAATAACATACTGGTCATCCTTGATGACCTTGAATAACACACACATATATTAGTAGTAATGTAGCATCAACTAGTACATTGTAGTTGTACTTTGTGTTCTTGAGCCTGAGGGACATGTGCTTGAGCAACTCTTTTGACTTCTCAGCCATCAGCATCCAGTCCTCTGGGATCTGGGTTCTTGGCCCACTGGGTTTATGCACAGAGCAACAAACCTGGTCCTGAAAGCCAGCTTTCACATTTCAAAAATGCTTTAACACTCTGTTCATTCATAGTGGTATTGAAGCATTCCTCCTGAACTTTGTTGATTTGAAATTATTGAAGGAATTTCGATACATCATCCGTTTTGATTATACAGGCCAATAAATTTTTATGACATTTTTCAAGCAAGAAATTGACACACGTTTGGAAGTTTTCATTAAGATGACATATGCATGCATTTCCTTTAGGGGGCGCCACAAATGCAAAAGGTTTATATCTTGTAATTCGCTCTATGCATGAATACAAAACATGCTACAGAGATGAAACTTTTTCAGCACATCCTCTGATATGAGTCTTAAATTTGCCTCACTGCTTCCTGTGGTCAATTCAGAAGTTCATCACTCTGTATTTTTCAGAATATGCTAAATAAAATAACATCTAACATCAGCAACAAGCTGTCGCTGAAATACTACCAAAATTGACAGAAACATTTTTTGTGTTATTGTGTTAAGATCAGTCAAACAGTAAGTCAGTAATTACGTAACAGTAAGTATGCTCAACATTTTCTATTTCATCTCATTTTTAAACAAATTTCAACAAAATATTTGACAATAAACCAGTAAACAGCAGAATGGCATATAATTGTTATTTGTACATGTTAGAGTAAAAAAAAAAGCATAGTTTTGTAAATGTTATTTCATTGCAACAAATTGTGTATAAGTATATACACATAGTAATGTTTTCAAGTGCTTGTTGTGGTCACATCAAATGCTTGCAATCTGCTTGGATCCCATCCATTTCCGCTTGCAGCTATATTTTAAATTAAATTCTTTTAAAGACATTCTGCTTTGACTGTTTGTTTAAATTTCCCTTTAAACTGTGTTTTTGTATTTCACTGTAAACTATAATTACATTTTATTCAATGATTCCATGATATTAAAATAAAATGTGTTTAAATGTTACATGAATACACTATTGCATTCAAACTTAAACACTGACTCAGCAGCAAATCTCTCTCTCTCTCGCCTTTTTCAGTGTTGCTTTTTTCTGAACATGTGAATAGGCAAGTATGAACTCCAGTGAGGTGATGCAAGATGACCTATTCACTGTTTGTCATGGTGAATCAGAGTATCTGAGCTCCACTGATGATCGCTTTCTTATCTTAAAGTGAACAAACTGAGTTGATTGGACAGATTCAGATTAGGCGTTCTGGAACTGAAAACTCAGCTCAGGGTTAGACTCAGATTTTGTTGAGCCTTCTTTTTACCCTTGCTGTATCTATAAAGTGTCATGAGATGACTTCTGTTGTCATTTAGTGCTATCTACATATATAAAAATGAACTGAAATGTAACAAAATGCAGAAAAAGGGCCCTCCCAAGGCTCCCAGAACATTTTGAACTTTTGAGTAGGTCTTCTCTTCTTCTTTTTCTTCTCTTCGTCCTCTGCAGGCTGTGGAGCCCCAACATGGACTCCAGGATCCTCTGCAGCTTCTACACCCCAGCCATAAACTGTTCTGTTCTGCTGCTGCGTCTGGCCGACTGAACCGCAGCACTCGAGTCCGCAACAGCAGGCTCAGGGACAGCTTCATCCCCCAGGCCACAAGACTTTAGAACTCTTGAACTTCTGAACCATTTAATTGCACTATTTCAATACTTTGCACCTCAATAATCCAACAATAGTTTCTGTATTCTATTGCCATCATAAGCATAAAAGCACTGAAGCAGCTGACAGGAAAATGTAAAAACACAGTTCAGAGGCAGACTTTGCTTTGGCCTATGATTATACCTCACTTTGGTTTGAATTGTATTTAACATATCAAACAAATATGATAAAAGTAATTCAGTGCAGAATAAAAACTAATGACTGATCCCAGTCTGAGGTTTCAGCAGTGTCATTAACAGGATATAATTTAAAATACCATCACTTACTTCAACTGAATGAGAAGACATCTTCCTGCAGGGAAAACATTAAATACACAGAGGCATAGGAACTGAGTACAAAAAAAGATACAAATATGTGAATACATCAAGAGACAGACACCTGTAACATTCTTCTTTTATGATCCTTGCAGGTTCGTGCTCAGTGAACACTAATGTGCAGCAGGTGTTTAAATGTAATTTCTTACAGCTCTACTAATAGTCGTTTTACTAAAAGAGGTAAAAAAAGAAAAGAGGAACAATGCAAAGAAGATCAGGTAGTCATCAGGGAGTGACAGCACATTTAATCAGGGTCTTAAATCTTCTCCTGATGTGAGGCTGTGATTTAATTCAGCTTCAAAACTGACTGGATAAAACAAGGAAATAACACCCAGTGTTCAACAGCTTCTTCGGATTCAGCATGAGGGAGGAGACAGAGATATATTAAAAAGAACGTGCCAGTGAGCAGGTTAGGTTCACTGACTGTGAGTTTCCTGGAACAGAAAAGTCAGTTTCTGTCAGGGTTAACCAACTCAGAGTTTTCCCTTGACCCATTTTCTGGACCAGACCCAAGGCAAAAAGCGGATTCTGGTGTTGTGTGCCCATAAGAAAACACCACAACAGGACATCCCACTGGCTCACTGTAATGGTTTACCTAACTAATTTTTATTTCAAGTGTCTGCAAAATGCATTGGAAATCAAAACCCAGAGGAGCAGACAGTCTGATAAAACATACGTTTTATTTAGCCAGTGGGAACATTTAACCTCAGTGTTGTGTTAGATTCAAAGTGGCTATAAATTAGACATCCAAGTCACAGCAGATACTTGCTTCCTTTCCTTTTCCAAGTTACAAATACACCATGTGTATCATTGTGGTCCTTCTCCCTTAGTTAAGCAAGCAAGACAGTTTCTTGAACTCCAAAGATCTTCCACATTTTAGGTGTTTATCTGAAGAGATTATCAGCATTAATATCACTGCAAATAAAATCTCCATATAAGAAATAATGAACAAAAGGCAATACATAATTGTCTACATGATGTCATCTTCTGGGGACTTACATTATTGATAGAAATTTAGGGCCATATAAAAAAGCCCAAAATAATTAGACATTCACTCTGTGGAAGTCTATAGCTGTCAATTAAAATGAAACCTTGTAAATAATGTTCCATGCATGTGTACATATGAAATAATTAAATTTCAAAACAGATTTTTAATGTTTGGAAATGGATCAGAACAGAATAAATTAATAACTTTCATTACACTCACCACCATAATATAGATGAAATTGAAAATGAAACCTAAACTTGCAAATGAAACAGCACTCTGGTCTTTCTCTGGAGTTTTTTTTACCCCATTATTTTAGCTTGTTACTAATAGTCATTATGGCTGGAAGCTTACAGGACTTTTTATTTACTCTGTCAATTTTTATTACATTGATCATTAAAAAGGTACATTTTTATTCATATGAAAATGAATCAAAACATAATAAAGTATCATTTTCAAACTACTTGTATGATGTATGATTCGAAACCAAAGGTCATTTAACTGTCACAGAAAGAAAAGCAAAGCAATCTCAGAACTGAGAAGCTGTGACAAACACGTGTTTAGTTGGGTTTTTTGATAGAAAAACAATCAAGATTGAATTTCTATTGACTGCCTGTTTCAGCTCTGAACATGAAAATGAGACCACTTTACACTCAATTGAATGTCATGGCAGTGTCATGCTTAGGTGTGTACTGAAAATTATTAATCAAATAGGATTGTAACATGATTTTATTATAACTTACTTGTCATATATCATGTGCACAATGGTCAATGACATTTAAATTAGATTCAGTGATTTCATTTTTATTGTCAGCCACAGGCTTTAACATCTTACAGGCATACAGGCAACAAGTTGAGTGCAAAACAAGCTATTGTGCACTAAAACCAAATTAGTTGTTTGGTCTTTCATATTTGTGTCTTTAAATTGAAAGCATGACAAGGAAGTAAAAATCTGTATTAAAAAGACAAAAACAAAACAAAACATGGAGAAAGTGTGTGACCTACATTCCAAGTTAAGTTTCAAACAATCAATATCATGGCACAGAAAACAACTTGAGGCAAAAAACAACGCAGTATGTTAAAATGTGTTGCAGGTATTGTATTAAAATCTCAAAACTTTTTCCTCCTACAACAAGCAATATGATAGTGTGATGTTCTAGAGGAGCTGATTTGAAGAATTTGAGGAATTTCTGTGTGATGCAATGTAGTATTAGGGTTTTCAGAAAATTCCTCTTCCACAGGTCAGACAGGGCTGTCATTTAAAACACCCGCCTTTTAGAGTTCAACATGTGAAAATATATCGAATACAATACCCGCTTTAACACCCCAATTCATGCTTGGAAACGATTAATGTTCATTACTTTATAGTTCAGATCAAGCACCATAAGCACAATCACAGCTGAGTGTTGAAGCCACAGGTGTCTAAACTTGAACTTGAAGGAGTGTAGTAGTGGTGGTTGCTTACTCTATTGACCTTAGTTTCAGGAAGACCATATTTTGGTAACAATAAGGTTCGTCTGAACTTCTGTGTCTTTGCTGAATACCCACAGCAAGGCTACCTGATGACTGCTCTGTCACAGCTCCTTTCAATTCCCTCCAATGGTTAAATTAGGGCTGTCTGCTCATTATGTAGTCTAGCCGCTGGACTTTGACTTTTCCTTTTTACTGAAACTCAAACAGCTACTTCATGGGCTATTTGGGGGGTTTTGGGGTAACGTATATATAATAAAAATAAATGCAGCATTTGAATACTTATTTGGATATCAATTATCATGGCAACAGTATAAGCTTTGAAGCATCCAGATCAGCCCATAGTTTACCATAGTTTTTTGTTTTTTTGTTAATGCAATGATTTGTATCAGTATTCCTTTCCTTCTGGTAGTAATGCCTAAAATTTCAGCTAATTCAGGCTGTGTATGTATGTAATGTATTGGGTTCAAATTCGTTAATTTCTTCACAACCAGAAGTGACCAAAGGTGATCTCCTGGTTCCAAACCAGGCGACTGTCTCACAGTGAATCATGAGAACAGTAGTCACACATGGCAAGAAATAAAATATTAACAGGAAAAAATGCTGGACTATTCCCAAAATACCGGGTATCTTTCTCTTTTTTGACTTAATAGGCATTTTCTTTTACATTCATGACTCCCAATTCAATGAGTAATATACTTTTTGATACCAAACTTTGTGGCTGTCAATGTGGTCATTCTAGTTATAACATTAAGATCAGTTGAGGGCAGACATTTATAAAATGCAGAGCAATAGTGTTGAAGATAAAGTGACACAAGTACAACCTCTGAGTTTGTAATGAGTGTGCAATACAATTCTTAAGTCACAGTGCAGAACACAGTGACACAGGCAAAACAGTCCTTGTTTAATCTGACTGTTGTGAGGTTAAAACCTTCAAGGACGTCCTGTATTGGTGGACTCCTGAATAGACAGCAACATCTCACCACCTGTAGAAAAAACATGACTCTCTTAGTGAACAGATTATTTTGGAAAGTTCTCTGATTAGTGGTGGGTATGTGCACAAATTCTGGTAATGGCCTTTGATTGCCTCCTCTACTACAGGAGACTTGGATGATAAACTTGTCATCATGCATTTGTTTTATTGTGTGTTTTGTTTAGCTGAAACAATAAGGAAATGTACATTATATCTTTAAGAATCCACAGGACAATACACAGAAACATTTGATGACCATAGTCAGTCATAGTGTGAATAGTTACCTCAAATGATAATTCTACACTTTCAACTTTTGTCTCTGTCTTAGTTTTACAGTGTGGGCCATCATTTCTAGCAGTAATAACAACATTGTTATCTCTGGGAAGACAGTGACATCACTAAAACAAACTATAAAACTAACAGCAGTCAAGACCATCAGCCAGGTTTGAAACAAACTTCCAGGTTAGCGAAAACTGGAAAAGAAAATAAAGTCGAACAGTTAAATTATTATGCAAACTGCCTGATGTAAACATTCATCAGTTTTTAGACCAATTGATGCCTCACCACTTAACTACTGTACTGTAATTTCCTGTTCAATGAGGATGTAGTAGCCACATTTTAGGTGTGCTTACCTACATTGTCTGGATAAACTACTAATTTGTTTCCAACCTGATCCTCTGACTCAATAAGACTCAATAATGATTATAAGCCATAACTTCACTTTAACAAAAACAAAGGCTCATATCAGGTCAGTCTGACAGGTTTTTGTACAGGTCTGTTTTTGGTCAAAGCCCAGCTTGATGTGCACATCTCCAGACAGCCTATCAATGGTCTTCTATACATCCAAATGTAAGGCTAAAATTGTTAACTGGTACACAGTATCATTATATAGACTATTTCCATTAAAAGTATTGCATTATCGGACAAGTGATTGCTTCAACATACTAAACTGATGGTACATGTCTGTGAGCTGGCTTCTGAAAACTGAAGCAGTAGGAGACCAGAGGCCACGGGCACATAACCTTTATCATCCTTTTCTGCCCCAATGGCATCCATTTATTCCTGTCTGTGTGTGTGTGTGTGTGTGTGAGTGTGTGAGAGAGAGAGAGAGAGAGAGAGAGAGAGAGAGAGAGAATTGTTGTGCAATATCTGAACTATAAAACTTAAGTAGGCAAGGCACTGTGTCATATCAATTAACTCGACACTCAAAAAACCTTTAATAAATTTCCTTTAAAAATATTTTAAAAATACACCACACTGCACTACATAAAAGTGCAATGGCCTACTCAACCACGCACATAGAACAAATTTCATATCAATTCTCCCTTTAGACTTAATTACAAAACATACAAATTGACAAGCTATTCAGTAAGAAGAGGAACATGACTGATCTAAATTGTAAAAACAAAAACAGCTAGCATTTACTGTGTGACCCTAGGCTAAATAACTAGGAGAGGCTTCAAACAATTATGACTTGCCCATGTCAATGAGGAGGACTCAATAAATTATGGCCAAAATGAGGGTTAGATTTTAAGTATAAAACTCAACTTACTGCTCCATTCACATCTACACCTCTCTCGATTTTATATGCTTACCGCAAAAGCAGTGTAAGAAGTACTCAGATCATTAAAAATAACACTGCCACAATATAAAAATACTCCAGTAAAGGGTTTGCATTCAAAATCTTACACAGGTGATAGTGCAGAATTATACAAAAATAAAATCAATTGTTCTGTAGAACGATTGCTCCTGTGAGTAATATACTACTATGAAGTATACAAAAGATTATCAGTATTGATGACTTGATGTGTAAGTTGCATTTTTCCCCTCAATCCGTAACACCGTTAAATACCCATTGCCCTTCACCTAACCCCATCAAATTCCAGTTGTTAGACTAACTTTAAACTGTGGTTAAAGCATAACTGACCCGCTGTGACAATGCTACAGCTTCCATTGTCTGTCTTTTCGACTGCTACTACTGTTCAACACTTAATCATAACGATGTAATGCTCATTAATTTTCGGTTGGGAGAGTTTGAGATTCTAGCTAAACTTATGCAGTACTAAAAACAAAGGACAAATGCAAACTGCATTTTTGGTTTTAGATTTGGTTGCATAAACATTACATGAGAGAAATGAAGGGTCTTACCTTAAGTTTGACTTATCAGTCATCAGTCTCCTTGCCCTCCTCATCCTTTTCTTTTTTTTCTTCCTCTACACTTAGGAACACACTCTGTCGAACACTGACAGAGATTACCAATGCCTGTATGATGCCATAGATCAAAGCAAACTGAGGGAGATATTCTTGGATCAACCAGAGTAATCCTGCCATCCCAACTGTGGAGACAAAAAACATGGCCATTCCATGAAACCACAGCCTCAGTGCTCCCTGGACCCCCAACACCTCCAGGATCAACTTGGTAGGGGGGGATACAGTCCACAGGAAGCCAACAACAAATAGGTCGAACAAGTGGCGGAGGAAGTTGAAACAGATCTCGTGGTGCTCCGGTTGAATTTCCATCTTCCAGCTGTGCGCAAAGAGTCGAAAAGGGGATGTCAGTTGAGAAGAGGGGGGTGTAGGAGATGGAGGAGGTGTTCCGTAGTCAGAATAGTCCCCATCAATATCACAGTCCCCCACTTTACCACTCTGACCACCACGTTTCCTAAGTGTTTCTGTTTTTCTTGGCCACAAAAGGTAAGATGTTGGGAGATATTTATTCCACCATTTAGAAACTTGGTCTGAAGTTTTCTTTGTCTCCAGTTTCCCTGTGATGAAATCTTCAGTTTCCATGGGCTGAAGCTTCTCCTGAGCCTCCCAGTACTCCTCTACTGAACTACTTTGGTCACTCTGATGTCTCCACCCTCCCCAGATCCAGGAGGTCCACCCCCTAAGGCCCTGGCCGCCACAGCCACGCTTATGGCGCTCAGCTGTCATTGCTGTGGCATCCTCTGACAGGGAACTGCTTCTCCATGAACGCAGCCACCCCCACGCTGTCCCTACCACAGCTGTCATGCCTTCTCACTGAGCTTGTTGGAGTTGAATTAAAATCGACAGATTGTTTTCAGTTCCTCTTGCTTCAGTTAACTAGGCACATCTGTGTGCTTACTGGGAAAGCATGCATGTACTGCCTGTTCAGTTAAGTTAAAATGACGTCCTCAAGCCTCAGACACACCTGTGGGTGTGTTTGAGCAGTTGAACACAAACAGGGGGGTTACCCCTTCTTACATAACTATGCCCTAAATGAAATAACTGCATCTATGCATTAAGCTTCTCATCTACATGTCTTTGGTTTAACCTCGCAACCTTCAGGACTGCCATGGGTGCTTTCAGAAACTAAACATTGCTTTCACATATACTTATTAAGCAAATTAGCACCGGCTTGCATTGAGTTGGTTCAGCAGACCTAATTCCTCAGGTCAAACCGTGTAGCTAACGTTTAATAAACTTTTGCCTGACTCTTTCAGAGTTTTTCCGAGGCACAGTGCTCCACTCTCCATATCTGCAAATAAAAAAAGACATTTACAATTGACTTTTTCTCCATTGTTATTTCACATCTACGTCAATGCGAATTAGCTAACATTGATGTTGCTCAGATCTTGACTACCGTCTTCGCTGACTTGCCGACTTTCATGGAGTATGAATGTCATAAACCACCGTACGCTGGTCCAAGGTTTACGAACAAATTTAGGGTACAGTTTTCAAGCTTCCGGCAGTTTAAAGTACGTTAACTAATCTGATAATGGATATAAGCTCACCTTCACCGTCGTTAGCTTGAGTTTGTCAGACCATGGCTAGCCATTCTTGTTAGCGTAAAATTACTCGACACACTAACCAGGTTCTTAGACGTCCGTACAATGTTGGAAGCACACCAGCGTGACTATATTTTGCATTTTAAATATGAGCCAGCTTCCAACCAAATCCAACAAACGACAAGTACCATGACCGGTACCGATTAGCGATCCAGCAAAAAAAAAAAAAAGACCGGTCCGTCTGCCTAGCCGACAGGAATGTTTACCGAATAGCGAGAACAAAGGCGACAGACTACCGGTTCAGTTTCAACCTTCAAAATAAAACGACGGCTGACCATCCGTACTTTATGCTAAGGCTTTTGTACTAAATTCTCTCAGATTCACACAAATTACTTCAACTTATTCCGGGTGTATACATATGGCGATAGTTTGAACCACTTTAATTTACTTCCATCAAATTACACAATACAGTATTATTGCATGGGGGAAATTCTAAACTGTACAATTGTGGTTTGGCGTTTTGAAACATGCAATCCAAATTCTTTGAGCTAATGGTACTGAATTGTGGGTAGTGGGGTTTGCCTATGAAATAGGCAAACATACGCTTTCATTCATTTAACCTTAGCAGTCCACCAAAATCTGAATCTTCAGTCATTAGATACACAAGGCCTAGCTTAAGTTTGTCCCAGCAAGGGCACAGGACTGCTGGCAGATACCACAGCTTTCTAGGCTACGAGTCAAACCTGTGGGGACACCGAAGCAGAGCTGCAAAACCCAAATGAATTTAATTTTTTTTTTTTTTTAAACAGTGATTTGTGATTAAACAGTCATTTGTTATATGTGAAATGACAATTGGTCTATCGGATGTTTGTGGAGCTTCAGAATCCACATTAGTCTGGAATGATTGAAAAGCCACGTGTGAATATAGGCAATAACTGAAAACTCGTGATATATACATACAGTTTTTATTTATGTGAAATCATAATACAGATATATGCAGAAGAGTACAACATAACAGGTATTCACCTAACTTAGCACTCAAGTCAGTGTATTACTTTCCAATTACCTTCCACCTCAAAAGCATAGCACAACACACCACAAAGCTTGTGATTCATTGATTCAGTTCAGCTACCTGCCATCACTGGGGGGAAAGGAGAAAAAAATAAATAAAACCACACACACAACCTTGCATTTCACAAAACCCATTTATTTGAAATTTCATTAAATACAAGACTGAAAACATCTCAAAGATCCCTTTCTACCAAGTGACTCATGTAGCCTATAATTCAAATAACTGTTTAATTACAATGAAGCAATCACTGGCAATAAAATTCTAAGACTCCCTAAATCAAGAAAGTTATACTTGACTTATGACTTCATATGGACCACCTTTGAAGCTTGTTGCAGTCCCAACTCAAGTTGAACCGGCTGTGAAGGGACGTATAATCGGCGTCGCTCATCCCAAAGAACATCTTCGTCTGGAAGAAATCCTTTACTTCTGAAACTGTCCCAACCTGGTCTCTTCATTGGCCTGCATGTCACCCAGCTTGGGCTGCCACAGTATTACCTGAGAAGATAGAAAAGTGATTTTAATCACCAATATTTGGCTTCCACAACTTTAACAGAAGCTTAAATAGTCTGAGTGTCTCAGTGCGCTGCGAGTAGACTTCAGTTAAGATCAGTAGAACCGAAACACTGCATCATCATTGACAATACTCAGACAAGCCGCGGGAAGAAAGCCCTTCTAAGCCTCCATCAAAGTAGAGATTACTTCCATGCATTTGATTTAAGCCCGAGACCCCAATGCTAAGCTACCATACTGCACTAGCAGCACAATTACCATGCACTGGGAGGAAAACAAACAAACAAACAAACACACAATCCTAATGAGGCTTTACTTCCGTAGAACACAATACTTACACAGCTGTGGAACAGTCACACCAGCTCCTTTCCGTCAGCCAACAAGCTATAAGACAAATTTACATAATCAATATTGCCACATGCCAAAAAGGAGAGTAGGAAGCTCCACCACCAAATCAGTGTTCAGAGGACATAGTCCACTTACTGCAATCACTTCGAGCGTTGAAAAACTGCTCGCAAAATTTTAAGAAACCGTTCCAATTAAGTTATCTTTAATGAGAGTTTATTATTCTATTTATAATCATGCTCCCAGACAATTAGGTAAAGCAAGTTTTCCAATGCTTTAATGTTTCAGGCTTGCAAACTCAAAGCATTTCTATAGTAATGTGTAATAAAATCATTTCTATGGTCATGTGTAATAAAAACTGTTGATGGTAAAAACTACAAAGCATGCTTTAATAAAAACTGTTGCAATTTAAGGCCTGTGATTTGCAGTAAATGGGCTAAAACATCACCATATCACTGATGTAGTTATGTGGTCAGTGCACTGTGAAAACAACTTCATGCTTTTCTCAGAGACTCTAGTCTATGAAATCATCATTCCACATTTGAGCACTCAAGACAGACTTAAATCACCAACTTACTTAAAGCAGTTTCCATCCAGTTGCCCCATCTTAAACACCTGGTGAGGACAGAGAAAACTATTACAAGTTGTATTTTTGCAATTTGTATTGACTATCAGTAATGTCCATACTCAGTGCACTGTGAAAGAGCTTCATGTATGATCAGAGACTCTAGTCTAGTGAATCATCATAGCATATTGCTTTTTGCTGAATATCATGCTGTAGCATCCATCTCCACACTCACCATCAGGTCATGGCTGCAGACCCATAGCCAGTATACAGTACTCTGTAGTTGGGATGAAACTGTGGTCCCTCAGCATTCCGAGGACCCATCCATCTTTAGTGTGCTCCTGAAACAGAAAGTCCACAACAATTAAGTTTTTAAATCTAATCAGTACTTTAAATGCAGACAAATGATCACAACTAGTTACAAATTTGCTTGCTGGCATTATCTGATAGGGGGGGTTATTTGGGATTTTTAATTCACATACAATTTCACATACACTTAATGCTTATTGTGTTTGAAGCATTTATGCCACCATGTAGCCAATGGAGACCAAATTCTTAAAAAAAAAAACTATAGTACATATATAGTACTATAGTATATAGTATATATAAAACAAATACAATCAGAATGTAAAATGTAAATTTTACCCAGCAACGTGTTACTGGGATGGGGGAAGAGTTTGCTTTAAGTCAGTCTGCATTTCTAAAAACGTGGCTGAGGCCCTGTAGAAGGTGCTGAACACCAAGCAAACACCAGTGTCTTCACATGTTGCAAGATCAGTTCAGTAGTTCTGAACAATGGCAGTGTATTTCATGCGTTTCTAGGTTCATACTTAAACATGCAAGCACTTGCAGTTTCATGTTTTCAGCTTTCCTAATATCATGATGAATCTCAGTCATAACATCAATATTTAATCAGGCCTACAAAAACCAATCTGTTCTTTTGAACTATAGTAAACATCCATTCTGAGAGGTGCATTATATCCAGTTTTAAAAAGGTCGGTCATCCATTAGCCATTGCCGTTGCAATTACAAAAAAAAGCGTACTTAACCAAAAATTTCAGTTAACACTGCGTCGTTAAAACTCAATGGCCAAATCTTTTACCTTGTTCACCCATGTGGAAACTTCCATCTGGTTCAGCAGGTGTTCTTTGGACACCCATTTTCGGCTTAACAGACTCAGCGCGGAGAGCCCTTGGTCTGCACGGAAAACAAAGAGCACGCGGGTTGAGCAGGTTGAAGTCGTCCCCGTCTTTTCGCCATGCCACGTGGAGAACGTAAGGGGACCACAGCAGACGCAGCGGTTCCTCCAGATTAGCCCAGTTAATACTATATCACCCTAAACGCATTATAGGAAGAGTTGAAAATAGCATTAAAAAACACTCAACTCCCATTGTCTCCCATGAGCTTATAAAACTCATAATTCGACTCAATGACTTAGCGTCCTTCCCATCCGCCGCAGTAATTCGTAACGGAAAGGCTAAGCAGTTCTCCACCCATGGTTTATATACACGGGTCCTTCACACCACCACGTGCTTTTGGTGTTCTGAATATTGCCTGTTTCTGACGGTCTCCGAAATTTAAAGTACAAGAAATTATACAGAAAATACCATGACTTACATTTCAAAAGAAGGAAGGTACAGAATACCTTTCATACATAATGACCATTAATGAATAATTGCTATGGGTGTGTATTTTTCCGCTTAAGGTACTTGGGTTTAGTTGATTTAAACAAAATGCACAAAGTAAATAATATGACATTTGAATTCATAAAATGTTAATCTTTTATTTATTTTTAGGACGACATCATATGACTAGAAATACATTGTTGAGATGGAATACAAATGACACCAAAATACAAAGACTCAAGTTACATTTGATTGTCAGCGAATTGTGTGCCTTTTACTTTACTTAATGACATAAAAAGTAATACCCGAACAATGGTTTGTGGATTTTTGTATATACTACAGAGGACCCATCGCACTCAACCTCAAATCTGGATAAAGCTATGAATTCAGTGTTCAATACTACTTTATAGTACTTAAGAGTACAGTAACTTCACAGTTGAAATTCAGAGGAAATAGCAGAGCCACTTTCCAGCATTTGGGTTGTTATACCATCTGGAAACGCTAGGTACCGCAGTTGCGGTGATTGAAGTAGCACGCCCCTCGACACATCGTCACGCCTTTCATGGGTGCCAGGTTCTCTTGGGTTGATAAAAAAAAAGCTGAGTTTGAACTCTACGTATTCCACAGCTTCCACCACTTGTATCTGGCAACACACACAGAACCCACTTTCGCTGCTGTCGTCACTGAGGCAAGGTATAACGAGCGAAGATGGCGACCGCCTACGAGAGATACAATTTGTAAGTACATAGTTACATTGTAGTTAGTGTTAGGTTAAAATTTCTCTTTTTATTTCCGAGTCTGTTAAAAGACAAAGAAGAGGCGAAGCTCCTGACTGAGGTAAAACAGGAGCTCGAGTTCAGAAGTAGCGTTAAGCTAGATAACACAGCTGCTGAAGTTCGCAGACTTGCTCAGCTGGTAGAGCAAGAAGCAGTCAAGTTTCACTCCACACTCATTCATCATGAAGAATATATCTTGGACTTATTATGTAGACTTGGTAGGAGGTGTGTAAAGCTATCCAAAAAGCCAAAGGCAGCAGAAGAATGCTTTCTGTCGTTTAGTGCGGGTAGAAAGTTAGTTGACTCAAGTTAGCTACTAGCAAAAGGGTTGTCGATGGTTTTGTCGTCATTTCATATCAGGGTCTGTTGTCAGTTTCATTAAGTGGTGACAATGTGATGTTTTATGACCAAGATAACTTTGAAACTTAAGTTGTTTAATCACTCTTAGGACTAATGAATATCTTATATATATATTTTTTAGCTGTCTGTAAATGTGGTTAAATGTATAACTTCAATGACAGTTGACCAAGCCCTCTGCAGCCTACCTTTCCAGACACACCCTGTTTAAACAGCTCATCTCATTAAAAGTGTGAGCTATCCAGCCCTAACAACTATTTGAGATTACCTGTGTTGTGTCAGTGGACCATTCAGTGTCTTGTCAGTGTTACCATGACAGTTTTGGCTGGTGTGTGTGCCTCAGCCACTGTGGACATTTAAACTGAGAATTTAAAGGATCACACCACTGCATTTTATATTCCCTATCACAATTACTTATGCCAGAATATACATTTAAATTCCGTTTTTTTTTTTGTATTTCTGTACTTACCCTAACCCTAACCCTTGATCCTGGCATTGTGGAGTAGACTTGACACAAGTAGGCCATTGTGCTGGGAGATACAAATCACCAAGACCGTAATTCAATTGATTAATTAAAATATATGAAATGTGAAGTAAAAATACAGACTGGAGAGAAGATGTCATTTTAACTTTAGTGAGTGATCATCAGCTAACAGTTACTAATTATTCATTACTGAGTGAGTCAGATGAGTGTATGTGTGGGTCCTTTGTATTATGTGTTATTCTTCCCCGATCTCAACTGTGGTGGCTCTGGCTCCAGATGAACCACCAGCGCAAGATGGCAGCACAGATATCCATGATATTTTGGCTTAATTTTTGTACAGTGAGAGGAAGTGGAGACGTGTTGTCCAACACCTTATGTTAGTGTGAGGCAAGCATGGGAAAGTGCAAGAATGTGTACTCAAGGATTCAGATGTTCAATGGTTCATTTATTTATGTTTGGACTGATTTATATAATGATATTCATGTTTTAGTACCTTTATGTTACACACAAAAAAGCACAAACAAAACAGCACAAAAAAAACTTCATGGATGATGGATGAATTTAGTCTCAGAGTCTGAGGGAAGAAGCTGAATAATCTGGTAGTATGACAGTGGATACTTCTTTATTGCTTGTCAGACAGCAGCAGGATGAACAAGAACAAGCTGTGGCAATGGTAGGTATTGTCTTCTAGTGTCCTTTACACAAACCCCTCACCTCACTGATATCACTAATGCTTAGATGGGTACCAGATTTTCTGGGTAGTTTTAATCTCCTGATAAAGTTGACAAGAACTTACCATTGTAATTTTGCTTCATCAAAAGACATTCCCCCCCCCAAGTCTTTATTGTTAATTTTTCTATTTCAGTTACATTTCTGTTGTAGTACTTATTGTTTTCTGATTTCTGATTTCGCACCTGGCCAAAAAAACCTTATGCAAACGACTTTTGAAGAAGTCCGCCCACCTTTAAACTGTGGCCTTAGTTGCTGTATAGTTTATATAGTCTTTATTTTTTACATTAATTATTTTTTCTGACCTGTTATCAATTTTTGTTTTCATATTTTAATAGACACTAAAATGTCTTTTAGTGTTACATAGGTACTCACATTCCACACTTTTAAAACTGCTGTGCCACACCCATGGGCTGGGACATTTTGTTTTTGTTTTTTTGCTGGAGAACCAGAATTGGCCTACTTGGCATAAGAGTTGCAACCTAAAATTGTTCTTTTCCTCTAAGGTTGTTTTTATTTGAAACAGAAAAACCCAGAAAACACGCAGGATTTTGTAGCAGAAGAATATTTTTCATCTTGTGACCCCTCAGATTTAGCTTGTGAAAGCTGTGGAAAAACAACGGGTTCTGAAATGCAGTTTTGAAAATAATACATTTCTATCATACTGATAGTACTCTAAATTTTTTTTTTTACATTCCATTTAGCGACTGAGAAGTCTTGAAACTTCATTCCACTGAATTTTATGTCTAATTTTGTTATTTTCAATGATATGTTATTATTAGATGATGATTCATTGCAAATTTTTTTAAGCAGTTCACACTGCCACAACAACAAAATCATGATGTCCACTGTGATGGATTAATTCAGGGAAGTTTGAAGTCTCGGCAAGTTGGCTTTTTTTGCTATTTGGACATAAATGAAAATCAGTCGTTTCTTTAAAGGTAGGAAGATCCCATCCAAAAAACCACAGCTGTAATGAAAAGTATGCATGGTTTGTAGCAAATTGGCTAAGTCTTTCAAAAAGTTTGGCTTTAAGCAGTTAGTATCTCAGTAATACTACCATGTGTTGCTCTAGCACAGGCATGTTTAGTGTGGTCTTGATTAGGAAAGGCCAACAATAGACTGTTTGTGTGGTTGTGTCGCTACATCACTCTGAGCTTCAAATGCCACTGCAGCTAAACAGGAGGTTACATTTTTCTGCTGCTGGGATTTTAAGCTTTGTGTTATTTGAGCTGTAGCCATAAACAGGGCCATTTAACATGAGTCAAATGGCTTTAGTTGCTACCATGCCAAGCCTAAGTTTACTAATCAAAATTCTCTCTTAGTTGACTTTTTATTTCGTATTTCACATCTCAGTACGTGTTTGTCTAAAAAAAAACCTTTTCTGGCTTTTTTCTTTTATCTAGTAGTTTCACTGCAGAGACACAAAAGAAACATGGGAATCTTAAGTGTAGGTCTGGGTGGTATGGCCCAAAATGTATAATTTGATGCATAGACTGTAACTGTATGTATTGATGTATATTCCTAATCAATTATTTGATGTCCCTGATGTCTGGCCAGGTAATTAGTTTAAGCTAGAGCTGTTTCAAATGCATGGTAATCAGGTGGCTGGTAACCAGCCTCTGCAATCCAGCCAAACTCTGCTTTTAATAATGCTTGGGAGACAAATAAAATGTTGAGTTTGAAGTAAAAGCATGAACAAGCAATTGGGGAAATGTCTAACTATGAGGACAAATAACAGGAAATTAGAAATAGCGGCCAGATTATCTCTGCATTTGAGATAAAGAGAGGTCACACCTTTGGAGGAGAACATTAGCATCCAAATCTGTAGCACGTTGGGATGTTTACTTAACTTGAATGAACATTTCCAAGCTGTAATTATACCCCTGCTTGAAAAAGAAACATTTTCCTTGTTCTCTCCCAGGCACACAACCCCAGAGAAGTTCTTCATTGAGGCCTGCGATGAGGGGGCTGATGCTGTGCTTGCCATTGACAGGGTCTCAAATGAGATGACCCTCACAGGTAGAAAGTCTAAGCACTGCCGGCACTACAAAGTCAAAGCTGTAAGATGCACATAGTGATTAATGTCTCAGCTCTCATCACCTTTGAACCCAAGGCTGTTTGTGCTTTCTTTCTCTAAATGTATTACATAGACATGTCATATTTTTTTTTCTCAGAATACAGTAAAAAATAATCTATGTAGGGTATGTGTAGTGATGGTATGCATGCGCTACAACAGTTTTATGAACAAAGAAGGTTAACACAGTTTGAGAGTTTTTTTGCCTGTATTTCTGCAGATTTCAGCATAACATGGATGTTTGGAATCCAGAGTAATAGAAATTTCAAGGATTACTGATTTTACAAAGTTTTCAATCATTGCTTTCACAGGTAAAAAAGATGTTCCTCCGTCAGCAGTCACCAAGCCTATATGTGGCATCATGGGAACCATTCGCCTCGTGGCAGGTTAGTATTATGGTGATATATCACTGTATTGTCAGTGCTCTGAGTATGTCTTTGAAGCCTGTACAATAAAACAGCTGTGACTGACCACTTACACCACAAAAGGGATGTATCTGATCGTCATCACCAGGAAGAGGAATGTTGGCAGCCTCCTGGGCCATGCTGTGTGGAAGGCTGTGGATTTTGATGTGATCTCTTATAAGAAGACAGTGCTGCATCTCTCTGAGATCCAGGTCAGCAAGACTATTTACTCTGATCTTTAGGAGACAATGATTCTTCAGTAAAATGCACTTGTGTTAACAGTGTACACTGTAAAATTTGACCGTGATTTAGATTCACCCTGTTTTCACAGATCTTGGTGGTGATGTGTTTGCTGATCAACATTTTTTACACACATGAACTCTTTTTAATTACAACATGAAGTTGATTTTATTCTGTCAGAATAAAATAATAAAATAGGTTTTCTGGGCCTTTAAGTCTAGCAATAAAAACTATTAATTAGCCCAACTATAACCAAAAGCTTAAACAATACCAAATCAATCTAAATTGAAATCCCCTTTTATTTAAGAAAGCTTATGATAAAGTAAAGTAAAACATGGGTTTGTAGCCCCAAATTCATCATACTTAACTGTTCATATTTCTTAATTCAGTGAAGCTCAGTAAGATTTCATACTAATGCTTTCAGAAAGACAGGAGAGATATGTGTAATAAGCGTGCTTCAAGACCCTCTCCATCGTGCCAGTGCCAAAACATTCCTCTCTGACGTGCCTGAATGACTACCGCCCTGTAGCACTCACACCCATTGTGATGAAGTGCTTTGAGCGGCTGGTCCTGGCACACCTCAAGACATGCCTGCCCCCCACACTGGAACCCACACCAATTTGCCCTTCCGAAAGCAATAGGAGCACAGAGGATGCTGTATCTACAGCGCTGCACTGTGTACTCTCCCACCTGGAGAACAAGAACACTTATTTTGGTATTATATCACTGTAGTAAGTCAGGTTAATTTAGCCAATGTGTAATTTAAACAGTAGATACAGTTAATATGTATTATTTTTGACAGACCAGTCACGAAGCTGCCACTCACCGGAGACACATAAAGAGGCAAATATTCACAATAAACACAACTGTCCATACTATTATCCTGTACAGGAGCACGAGTTGAGGCACTTCCTTTCTCATTTATTGTATATGAACACTGATTTTCAAAAATATTTACTTGGTGATATTTATTGAATTAGGGAAAAAAAGTGTATTGAACTAGAACTGCAGACTTCACCATTTCGGCAGCTCTATTTTCTAAATATGAGAAAATAACCCATTCTTGAATAAATGTGGTACAAGAGAAGGAAAGTCACAATCATATAATGAAAGTGAAACAGGAAGAACATATAAATATATGTAAATAATATAAAACATAAATATATAAATGCAATATTATTATTAGGTCAATTTACCTCTTATAAAAGTTTTGGAAGTGTCCTCAATCTATTTCCTTAGCATTTATCATTTTAGCAGCCAGATGAGGTTTTTGCGATATTAAGCTGTGGATACTGTTAGTAATATTGTTTTGGTAGCCCTTTGGATCCATGCATCACACTCTTTCAGTTGAGTTTTTGGGAAATTGAGGCAATTTATAGGTGTCTAAAAGGTCTGCAGTGTTTTTAAGTGAGACCTCATGTTTCAGTATCAGTCATCCTTTGCAGTGTGGAATCTCTCTGTGCTATCTAATTTCAGTGAAGAAGGCAGTACATTATTAATCTGCTGCTTCTGTTCTTGGTATACTAATTGAAAGGGTGGCCTTTGCTTAAAACTTTGTATAAGATGCAGCATGCATTGTAGAAATGGCAATAGTAAACAATGGACTGTTGGTTGTAGTAGATTAGAGTGTATGACTTTTATCAAGCAGATGACTTTTTATGTTTGTGGCAGTAGAAGTATAAGGTAGTAAGCATAATTGGTAAAACAGGACGGCAAAAAGGTGAATTGGTGAGAGGAATGTAAAAAAAAAAAAGATGGAGTGAGTGAACAGTGGAAGGAGTGAGATATAATACCAAGCTTTACTCTCTGTGCTAACTGGCTTAAGAGCTAGATCCTATTAGCCTAGCAGAGATGCACAAAGCTCAAAAAGCAAGAAACCTGGTTTCCTCTTCTTAAGACTGAATGGAATGGTGGAAGGGAACAATAAGCAGCACTAACCAGCAGCACAACCTATGAACAGTTTAAACAACTGATAGAGCCCTACTTAGACCGTTCATTAAACCCTTTAGTTATTGTTTTTATGCCTGCAGTTTTTCCCATCTAGCATGGCACATATTGCAGTTTATGGCAATAAAGAGTTATCAATACAATGGGTCCTTCATTTGATATGGGGTTAGGAAGTTGAGTTTGTCAGCTTCTGTGACCAACAGTCACTGACATATTTTATTAGCCTTAACTGGCTGATTCTGTGATTTGAATGAAAATGCAGCCTGTGGCTTACTTTTTAATGTTTAAAGCTGATTCATTTTAAAACTAGAGTAACAGGTCTTAAATATATTCATGATGGCTACATACATACTAACCATAAGACTGAGGCTAAAGCTATAGGAAGGGTACAAAGTTTGTATCACCAGTTAATTATTCATG
Source organism: Scortum barcoo (assembly GCA_023238725.1). Classification (NCBI taxonomy): domain Eukaryota; kingdom Metazoa; phylum Chordata; class Actinopteri; order Centrarchiformes; family Terapontidae; genus Scortum; species Scortum barcoo. The sequence goes on along the minus strand of CM041548.1, from coordinate 331,257 downwards.
TACACATGGAAATAAAGGAGCATCTTTGTTGTGGTATTGCAGCATAGAGACAGTCTGGTAATGTATTACATTGCTATCAATGAGAATTTAACATTTTTATTCTGAATTAAAGAAATAATTTAAGTATTTCCACATCAACTCTGAATTAGTGGCATGTCTAAAAGCAGTTAATTCTTGTGTTTCTATTTCTTCTTGCACATCAAAGATATATACACTACTCACAAAAAGTTAGGGATATTTGGCTTTCGGGTGAAATTTATGGAAAACGTAAAAAGTTCACGCTAAAGTGATATTATATCATGAAAGTAGGGCATTTAAGTAGAAGCCTGCAATGGTGATTTCCTCATCTCAAACAATTTATTGAAACAAAAGCCAACAACAGTGGTGGGTATACCACAACAAAAAATGTCAATGTCTCAATAACGTGTCATGTGCCCTTGAGCATCAATTACAGCTTGACAACGACGTCTCATGCTGTTCTCAAGTCGACTTATTGTCTGCTGAGGCATTTCATTCCACTCTTCTTAAAGGGCGGACCTCAGGTCATTGAGGTTCTGGGGTACAGAGTTACGAGCCTCTACACGGCAACTCAGCTGATCCTATAGGTTTTCTATGGGATTCAAGTCTGGAGAAAGTGCAGGCCACTCCATTCGAGGTACCCCAGTCTCCAGCAGCCGTTCCCTAATGATGCGACCTCGATGAGCTGGAGCATTGTCGTCCATGAAGATGAAATTAGGCCTGTGTTGTTCATGCAGGGGACTGGATTAATGATGTTATTCAGGTAGTATGGGCTTGTCACTGTACCATTCAAGTGTAGGGCAGTTCTGTGTTGACTAGACACACCTGCCCACACTGTAACACCACCACCACCAAAGGCTCATCTGGTGACAACAGTGGCTGATGCGTAGCGCTCTCCTTGACGTCTTCAACATCGTTGGCAGCCATCATTTCTGCTCAACGTGAATCGACTTTCATCAGAGAACAGCACTGAGGCCCACTGTTCCCTCGTCCAGCGTAAATGGCCCTTGCAAGACGATGACGCCTGTGCCTGGTGGTGTGGTCAGATACCCTTGCAGGTCATCTAGCACGCACACCACACTGATGTAAACGGTTTCGAATGATCTGACGTGACACTTGGGTGCCTCTCACCTCTCCTCTTAAATGTGCCTGGAGTTGAGTGGCATTCATCATCCGGTTCTGCAGGGCACTGTTCACAATGAAGTGGTCATCAGTGTGGGATGTGGCCAAAGGACGTCCTACTTCTATGCCTTTCTGTGACTCTTCCAGTCTCTCTCTATCTCTGTTGCAACCTGCTGATGGCACTCTGTGACACTCTAAGCTCAGTGGCCACTTCTGTCTGAGAACGTCCTGTTTGAAGCCTCGCAATGGCGAGTTACTGTTGATCAATTGTTAGGTGTCGTCTTGGTCTCATGATGTCAAAATGTGAACAGCATGATGATGAGGACTGTTTAAATACCAATTCTGATTGAACCAGGACATTTATTGGTCGATTCATGGATCAAACACCTGTTGTGAATTTTGCCGTTAAGCTCCTTGTTAGAGAACAGCAAGTTGTGTAAAAAGTACTGAAACATTGAACAGTTGGACATGTACATTCAAAAGTTTAGAGAAGGTTACATTAAGTTCACCTGTAAAGGTTATAGTGCATTTTAGGTTCATCCTGAAATTTCATCCGAAAGCTGAATATCCCTAACTTTTTGTGAGTAGTGTATTTGTGATATACTATCTTGTGGAATGATGTGGAGTATATGATTTCATTTGAAATAGCAGAAATCAGTGTTTGACCAATGAAATCTGTGTCCATTGAAGACATTACAAGATCATTTGTGATGGAACAGAATGAGTGTATCATACTTTCTTCACCTACATTATCCCCATGTTAGTAAATGATCTGTGTCATCAGCACAGTCTGAGGTCACCATAAGAGGAAAAGCAAACAGATATGTATTGGAATTAAAATTTAGATCTGGTGTACAGTGGCTTTTATGTCTGGCAGCCACTAGACATCTTGCATGATTCGCATCTTGCTGTGAATATTAACTCTCCTGAT
>CM041548.1:306686-324186 GCA_023238725.1 Scortum barcoo | reverse complement strand
CCTAAACTGATTATATATCAATATGAGGTACAAAAAAACGGACAGTCGCAGTCGGTAAACATTCCCCTTAATTACCAAATCAGAAGCTGTGAACTTTTTCTAAATCAACATGATGTACTGATTTCAGCATATCTTTTTATCTGTTCTTGCAATTAAATCACAGCTTTGGGGATCATACTATAAGTAGAGTCCTCTAACATCAACAAACACACAGCACCCACTTTAACACAGATTCCATACACAAATTCATGGTTGGCACAAAAAAGGCAAAAAAAAAAATCTACTGAAATGGGAGTGTGACTGGTGTCAGGGGAAAGCTCAGGTCAACATATAATTTTTAAATATTGGCACATTAATTCAGAGCAATAAGTGTTGTGATGGAAGCTATCACGTTAGTAATGAAATTTGGTAACACATCTTATTTATAGTGTTAACTAATTATTTCAGCAAATATAGCTGAGCCTCTCAGTAAAAGCTAGACAGACTGCAATTGAGAAAGCCAGCTAGCAAGCTATCAACATGATACCTGTCAGTTATTTTTAGTCTCGTGTATGTTAGGCATTGGCTGATGCTAAGGATGCTTGCTTGCATTCCATAGGTGCCTGTGAGTAGCAGAGTGCTGACTGCAGTTGACTTAACAGTTACTGGTATCATTGCACAACAAGCATTTTCTGATTCTTGCGTTTTGCACCTTTTTAGGTAAAAGAAAAATGACAGATTTTTTGAAATACTTAAAAAGCACACAAAGTACACAAAGAAAGATGTTGTTACAGTAACAACAGTAAATGTAATTTGTTACCTCCACCTTTCCATTTGACACATTCTATAGGAACATCAGAAGAGTGAGAGAAGGATGCAAACAGTTCACATAATCACAACCATAACACGATAATATGACAATATATATATTACAATATATGTATGTGTGTCACACAGTTAAGTGTTAATCTAGTCGAGTCATTTTTCTTAAAACAATCCCAAAATCTAAGATCTGTTTTATTGTGATATTACTATTACTTACTATTATGGTCATTCCTCATCAGCGTATGAAGACACTGAAATTTAAAAACGAAAGTCACTAAGAGCAACATAAGTTGGGATTTTCCATCAATAATGGGTAAAATAGGTTGTCACTTTACTGTGTGATACATAGGAAAATATTTTCTGCAATATTACTCTGAAGTGAATTGAGAAGGTTGGGATTGACTTGACTGTTTCCAAAGTCAAGAATAGACATAATTTTGCCAGAAATTGTGATGTTTCAAAGATACAGAGTGAATAGATGTTGCCAGTGGATTGTGCCAATTTTTGTGGGATATCCCTTTTTTAAATATGTTTTCAGCCAGCTGTGGAATAAATCATATTTTGTTGTTATTTTGTAGATATAAAAGGTTATGGAATATACATCCTACTCACATTGAGAAGACTTATTAAAACTTAATCTTATTGACCAACATATGTATTATGTCTGCGTGTCCACAGAGGTTGGGGGTTCTGAATGTGGGTCAGCGGATTGAAGAGCAGGCTGAGTTTGAAAAGATCTACAAAAACGGTAATGTCTTCTGTGTGCTCAACTGTTGGCATGTGTTGTGTCATAAGTAGAAACAGTAGCCTCTGAGTATGCACTCACTGTTCTCTGTGTGTATGATTTCTAACCAGCATGGGCAGACAATGCCAATGCATGTGCTGTACAGTACGCAGGAACAGGAGCCTTGAAAACAGACTTCACCAGGTACAGTACTTTAGCATTCCCCCAGCTGTGTTATGATCAGAGAAGTTGTTTCATTAAAAGTAATTTCTCCAGGACTGGGAAGAGGACCAGGTGGGGGCTGTTGATGGATGGCTGGAACTCCATGATCCGCTACTATAAAAACAACTTCTCTGATGGCTTCAGACAGGTCTGACATGATTTGTTGTAGATACTTTATCATTGAAGAAATTGGTTCTGAGCCAAAAAATCCACAATTAAACAGATTCACATAAGGAGTAATTGCACATAATGGTTTAATAACTACACACCTTCTCTGTAGTAGAATATTTTAACAAGTTTGTGGTAAAATGTTGAGGTTGCATGCAGGTTATTGCTTGGAAATTAAGACAAGCATAAAATCCTGCTACCAATACTATGCTTCAAGATACGAGGGAGTATAGTAAGCTGCACCCCTTTAACCTTTCATGTTGGTTTCAGGATTCCATTGATCTGTTTCTGGGTAACTTTGCTGTCGATGAGTCTGATGGACCCACTCCTCTTCGAGTGCAGAAGGACTGGAAGTTCCTCACGGTGTGTGTGTGTTTTTTCCTACAGCAGAGATTGTGATTGATGAATTTTAATACTTTGAATACTTTTTTTTTCTTTTTTTTTTGCAGCTGCCCATCATTATGGTGGTGGCATTTTCCATGTGCATTGTCTGTCTTCTCATGGCTGGTAAGTTCCTCTCTACTCATCAATCTACTCTCATGTCATCTATGCCAGCACTGCTCACATTTAATTCAGATCAGAATCAACTTTATTGGCCAGGTATGTGTACACATTCAAGGATTTTGACTGTTTTTTTTCAGCACACTCTCAGTATGTACACAGAATACAAAGAACAGACAGCAGCACAAAAGGTTGAAAAATCCAAATAGAATAGAGATAAAATAACAGCGGCTCAAAGGTAAAAAAAAAACAACAAAAAACATAACTTAAACTATTATGTCCAAGTGATTTTTTTTAAATTGAAAATCTTCTGCTACCCCATCCCTCTAGCTTAGCAATCTAATGGTGATTATAAATTTTAGAGGCTTCACCTATGACTTTTATTCCCTCTGTCACTGTTTGAGCCAACACTTGGTAATATAGTCCAATATATTCCAATTATATTTAGACAGGAGTTTATGGGCATTCATTTGTGAGTTAAAATTGATAAGAGGGTGGGAGGGAAGATGTTTGCAGTAATGGGATAAAGATGTCTGTACATTGACAGATTTAACACAAAGTTAAGTTCCATATGTCATTAAGATACAAAAAATAGACTTAAAAACTTGGACAAATGGGTGTCAAATTAAAGGAAAAAACCTGAATTCTTGACCAGTTAGAGGGTTTGGTGTCTGGTTATGCAATGGGGGGCATTTTGCTGACATGGTTTTAGATCCACTTGTCCCCTTTAGAGTAAAGGGTCTCTGCAGATCAGTCCAAGGTTGTTCAGAGTGATCGTCTTTATCCTCTGATGAAACATTTTTGTCCCGATGGGAGTGGTCTGTTCCAGGATGACAATGTCCCCCATCCATTGGGCACTAGGGATCACTGAATGGTTTGATGAGGATGAAAATTATGTGAATCATATGCTATGGCCTTCACAGTCACCACAACTAAACCCAGTTAAACACCTATGGAGATTTTGCAGCGACAGGTTAGACAGAGCTCTCCACCATCATCATCAAACACCAACTGAGGCAATATCCTTAGAAGAATGGAGTTCATCCCTCCAGGAGAGTTCACAGACTAGTAGAATCAGTGCCAGGGAGCACTGAAGCAGGTAGTGAGCCAACCTTGTCACCTGTCTGTATATTTACATAGTGTAAATGAAACACAAGGCAGGTGTTACAAAGCCTGTGTAGACACAATAGCTGTGGTCATCAAGATGGTGGCTGAAAACTGTAGATAGGCCTTTAGCTGAAGAATTTCATGTAACAGGTTCTCACTATAGTTTTGAACACCAGCCTAAAGAACTGCTTTTTTGTCTCAGGTGACACATGGACAGAGACCCTGGCTTACGTGGTGTTCTGGGGGGCTGCTAGTGCAATTACTGCCACCATCATCCTGTTTAATGGCCAAGATTTTGTGGATGCCCCCAAACTGGTTCACAAGGAAAAGATGGACTGAGTATGTGTGCCTGTGTCTGTGTCTGTGTCTGTGTGTGTGTGTACATGAGGAGTTGCTAAACCCAGCAGTCTCATATACCTCGTCAACTTCACTATCTTCTTCCCCAGGTCTCTCTGTACTCTGTACTGATCTGCTGCCTCTGCACTGCCCTCCAGACTCTATCATTCAAAACATTTTTCTGTCATTTGCCTACAACATATTTTAACCTGCTTCTTCTTTAGTTGTACTGCACACACTCCTTCACATGGTTTACATTTAATTTCCTACATTCCTCACACTGTATTTTCAGGTTGGTTTTATTGGTTTGTTGTCATTTTTACAAAGGGTCTGTGATGTTTCAGTGTTCTTAAGTTTCCAAGAAATTGTGATTTCTATACAATAGACCTACTGCTCATTTTCTTATTTGCTTACCATTCTAAGAATTTTAAATCTTTTAAACTGTTATAAGAAGCATTTGTCATTCCCTTCACAATCTGGCCTGCACACCCACACAGGTGTTTTCAGTTACTCTGGCTGATTAAATCTCCATTTAGGTTAAAGTTGGATGGAGTTAAACCAAACTCTAAATATTAAGAAAAGTTTTTGGTTTTGTATCGGTTGAAATATGTCCCCTCCTGGTACAGGCACAACAAAACCAGAATTCATCAAAATTAAGAAACTGTCAATTGGAGTTCGTACAGCCCTAAGAAAAGGTCTAACTAAGGACTAACTAAGCTTCAAAGAGGTTTAAATACCTTTGTGGGTAGACGGTGGATGTATTTTTTTTTCCACTTATAGACAGAACTGAAACAGACTGAAAACACAATACTTAACATATTGTCACCATATAAATTTGATGTGGCAAACGTTTCACCAACTTTTTTTGTTTGGGTTAGGCAGGTAGTGTACAAGGGAATATTAGAGCTTTTTCATTGCAGACAACTGCCTTCTTCTGGAAATAAGGTTGATAAGAGCAGAGTTTTGAACCACAAAGCCAAAACAATGAGCTAAAGTGTCATTATGTGAAGGGTTTTTTAATTATATAATAATAATTCAGTGGGTTTGTTACTAGAAATCACCCCTTTCACATGACACGATAAGAAATATTGATTAGTGCAACTTTTACAATACTTGTAGATGTGGCACTTAAATGCACATAGTGAAACATATATGATGTAGTGAACTGATGAAGAGAGCACACAAAATAGTATGTACCTGTTGAGTTTTGAATGTAACAAGCCTTACAAACTTGCATATGAAACAGAAATATTTGGCAAATCTGTATGAAACCAGAGTGAGCAATATGTCTTCCTATCAGGCTAACTTGGGAGAGTATCTATGATGGTTTTGCTCTTTGGAGAACCATGAAATGAGCTGATTGCAAGGCCCTATTGTAACTCAAATGTTTTTCTCGTCTTTTTTTGTCGTTTTTGTTATTCTTCTCCTAAATAAATCGCATTTTAGACAGGCGTCAGGTGTAAAATTACATATTTTATGGGTCACCTACATGCGTGTTTTCGGAGGGTCCCCATTGAACTCGGTTTGACCTATGCGTGTGAAATTTGGAGGGGTTATGTAACATGCCAAGATGCACAAAAAAAAGCCTCATGGAGCCATAGTCCAACTCCAACAGGAAGTCCGCCATTTTGAATCAAAAATCATATTTTGGCACGATTTCCAGGCCTAGTACTTGAACAAACTCCTCCTAGAGATATGATCGGATCGTCTTAAAATTTGGACTGTACGATCAAGAGACATGGGTGATGTTAAATTGCGAAGCTTTTAACTTTTTATCAAAGGGCTTGGTCGTACAATGGCTGCGTGGCGAATTTCGATGTTTCGCCGAAAAACAGGAAGTGGCTGTAATCAGGCTGAAATTTCATGTTTGATTGTAGTCCAGGCCTGAACAAATTTATACAACAATATTCAGTTATGGATATAGCGCCACCTGTTGGCGAACAGGAAGTGTCATGTTTTACATTATGATAGCCTCCTCCAAAGTGCTTGGGCACTTGGGTGTGGATGTTCCCAAGGCCTTGGACATGACATGTAAAAAACAATTTTCACTTTTTATCAGGGGGTGTGGCCGTGATGGCTCAGCGAATTTCGATGTCTCGCCATGATTGGAAACGTTGCTCTAACTTATGTATATACATGTTCTGATCCGCTTCCCAAATTTCATTGGTTTAATAAGTTTTCCGCCCCGAACACATCTGCATTTAAATTTTCGCGATGAGCAATAGCGCCACTTAGATAGATTTAATGAAGCAGCCCCGGCACAGTGTTTCACCTACGTATCTGAAACGTGGCACAAACGTGTAAGATTACAAGGTCTACAGTCTCTTGGAGCGAGATTCCCCAACACAAAATGGCTCCGTAGCGCCCCCTAGAAATTTTCAACAAAGCAGCGCCCTGCCATGCTTTCAACTACGTATTTCAAATTTGGGGAGTTTATCTAGACCTACAAGATCTACAAAAAACTCTCTTGGATCCATATCCTAAACCCAACAGGAAGTCAGATATTTTGATTTGTGTGTGTCATATTTTCTGAATAGGGGCAATTTACAATCTTCACATCACATTCTGCCCCGAGACTATGTTTCACTTATGTGTTTGAAATTTGGGACACATATGAACATCACAAGCCCTACAAAAAAGTCTCTTGGAGCTAGACTGCTTGACACAAAATGTCTCTCTAGTGCCCCCTAGAAATATTCAAAAAAGCAGCCCCAGGACTGTGTTTATCCTATATGAATGAAAGTTGGCACACATGTGTAACGTCCCAGGGCCTACAAAAAAGTCTCTTGGATCCAGATCCTAAACCCAACAGGAAATCAGATATTTTCATTTATGTGTGCAGATTTCCCAGAATTTCAGCCATTTTGAGGCCTTGTAAGATTTAATCAAATACACTTCTATTTTGAAATGTAGAATCTAGAGACATGAGTGACACTAAGTTGCAAAGCGTTTTCATTTTCATCAAAAATTGCATACGTGGCGGCGTGGCGAATTTCGATATTTTCGAACACTTAGGTCGAACACTTTAACAAACTCCTCCTACAGATTTTGTCAGATTGGCTTCAAATTTAAACTGTAGAGTCTAAAGACATGAATGACGTTAAATTAAATGCGAAGCGTTTTTAGTTTTCGTTGAACGGCGTGTTTGTGGGGGCGTGGCAAAGCAGTTTTGATGTTTCGCCATGTTTGATGTTTCGTTAACAGGAAGCAGCTGCTGTTGGGCTTGTGATGTTGAACGCTGTTTGTGCTGGCAAATTCACAAAATTGTGAAATTTTCGCCATCAGAAATTCACAAAATTTTGCACATTCATCAAAAGTGGTAAATGGTAAAATCTCACTAGAAATGTCAGAAATGTCTTAGGATTGTGTGTGATAAAATGGCTCTGTGATGCATAGCGCCCCCTAAAATGACATTCAAAGGAGCAGCCCCCTAAAATCTCACTAGAAATGTCAGTCTTAATTGTGTGTGAAAAATGGCTAGCCATGCGCCCCCTAAAATGATTCAAAGGAGCAGCCCCCTGTAAAAGTGATTTTCAGCACAACATCAGACCTATTTATTTCTCTGAACAATTGGGAAATGTGACTGTTTATTCAGAGGTCTGGAAACTGGTTAATTTCTTTATTTTAAAAAAATGGCTATGGGTAACTTTAAGCCTGTTCATTTCAGTGTCTCTGGGTTGATGCCAGCATGCACTGCTGTCTTCCACAGTTACACAGTTACAGGCCTGTGTACTTCATGTTCTGTCCATGTGGGTTTCATCATTCATCATTATTATTTATCTTATTTATGAAAGAAAGCAGTGTCCCAGAAGGGAACAGAAGCAAAAGTTAGATACATTCAGTTTATTGTTAAGGCTGATAAAGTTTTCAATGATTAAAGATTTTCAATAATTAAACTGGGATCTAAGACCTAAAAACACCTTAGTAACTACAGATGCTCTTGGCTTTCATAGTGTACCTGCTTCCTCGCTCAGAGGTCTAGAAGAGAATGTGTACAAATCCACTCTTGGATCACTGCCTTACATACCTGCCCCTCAGCTGAGAGGGCACAGACAATTGAACTATTTACACAAACATTAAAATCTGATTGGGCTTTGAAACTTTCCACTTATGTTGATTTAAGATGTACTGTATTTTAGGGGAATTATTTAATATATTTTCTTGCTGTGTGGTGTTGTCAGTTATGTGTTTTAGGTCATTCCTGTAACCATTATGTAATGTATCAGATCACCCCAACAAGTAATACGAGCCATTGGGCCTGTGAGTGATTTACTGAGTTTTAGACTATTGTTAATTTAGAAAAACATTTATCTATCTATACTCTTGATCATGCTAACATTTAACTTAATGTGACAGTAGAGGTCAGGATCCACTTACATACACTGTCTGAACAAGATGTTCAAGATGATAACTTGTGCAAACAAGATTACTTAAAATCATCTTTCAGAACTCCAGATACCAGACTTTCAATTGCATCTCATGGTCTGTGGAGTATGCTAAGTTGTTGTGGAGTTGCTATTAAGTTATAGTAATAACAGCATCTTGAGTACATTTTTTTCTGTCAAACTACTTTTCACAAGCTCACATTCACTGTTATATGTAATTTGTGTAGTGTATGTGAAATCTGTCTCATGGATATATCCTTGTAATACCTGTATATTTTAAAATGAGATTTGTTTTTACAGATGTAATTTGTGGATGGAAGTGACCATTTTATCTGGACAAGCAGTGATAGTCAGTCATATCAAAATATGTTTGGACATTGCACCCTTATATCATTATATTAGAAAGATGAAAAAGATCAAATGTTTTTCTTTCCATTGTATACAGGTTTAAAGTAGCTTAAAGGTTTCACATTCATTTTCAGCTGTATACTTGGATTTGTTTTTGGATATCATAATATCTCTACTGTGGGTTTTGTATAGTTTTTCTTGTAAACATATTAACAGAGCCAATGACCTCTTGTTGTGACATAAAAACCTGCTCAACTAAGGTGTATTGTGAGATGCTGTGGTACAACATGACTTGCAAACTTGACTGTACTACAACAGCACATTGTATTAATTTTGAACAAGGGGCACAGTATAGTGAACTATTCATTTAAAAAAATGCAACAGATGAAATGAAAATGAAATGAAACACTGAGTATCTGTTTACAATTTGTACTTAGGACCAATATGAAATTGGTGTATCAAAAGTGTATTGCACTCAAATTGATATTTTGAGTTCAAAGTTTATCATTTTTGTTTGTTTTGTTAAGTTTGCAAATGATGTTACCACCCACTAAAGCTGATTTTTTTTTTCTTTTCTTTTCTTCAATTTCTGTCTGAGGTATTGAAAACCAGAATCAGTTATTTAGTCAGTTGGTCAGTGGTGGAAAACGTTAAAGATCTTGTGTTTCTCCTCTGTAGTCTTCAGTGCTCTCCACCAGAGCCACATTTCATCCAATAGTTTGTCAGTAAATTTCTTAAGATTACCATTATGGCACCATTGCGGTTTGTCTTTTGACTCCTTTTTTTAAAAACTATGTTTTATTTATGTTTAGAATAACATTTAGGATAAGAGCATTAATATACATACACCATCCATAACAAGGGACTACCTTTTCAAACACTGAGATCAAGTCAAAAGGAGGAGAACACAGGTGTTTGAAACAGATTATTATATAAATATAATTATAAATATAAATATTGAAGCATATTGAGAATATCAAGTTGTAGAAACTTGTTGATTATATTGTCACAGTATAAATGTCTCTCAGGCCAGTGTATTGCAACTTCTGTATAAATATCTATATTATTCTATATTACTTAATTCATTAATGATCAATATTATCAGCATGTGCACAAAAGTAGCAGCAATATCCATATTGTCCACAGATGGTTGGTTACCTTTTTTTTTCTTGTACAGAGCTCTGATAAGGTTTATTTAGAGGATACGGTTTTAACTACACTAATGTTTTTCCACACAGGATTAAATAAAACATTATTTATTATAGGGTATATCTGAAAAGTTAAAGTTACAGAGAATGCAATGGATTTGCTAAAGTATGGAGAAGAAATCAGACCAGTTCAAAAGACAGGTATGGCAGAAAGGGAAGGTGTAGCCCATATTGGGTGGAGAACAGGACACACAGAAAGTGGTTTGCAATGAGATTAGGATGAGCTCTTTTGCTTCGTTTTGTTCCGTTTTCTTTCATTATCATTAACAATAGCGTTTAATTCTTATTTTATTTACCTAATGAGGTAAAATAGTCAATTGACAATAATTCAGAACACGGTACACTAGATGGCGCTCTGCGCCTTATAGGTAACGACTGCAACTTGACATAAAACCGAAGAAGAAGGAGGAAGAGGAGGAGGAAGCCTGTCCCCCCCTCCACCGATGACGACTACGACGTAATAACGTAAATTGGGTGACGTAAGCACGATATGTTGGTGTGCTTTACTTCTTCACAACTCTGCTAGTTAGCTTGTGAACGTGTGAAGCTTAATCTTAAAACTTAACTCCTCTAATACACGTAGGAATATCCACATCTTCGGCAACACCATGAGCACGTTATGGATGGGGAACGTAAGTTGTCTACTAAGTTTTTACTACTATCAGTCATTTAGCGGAAGCACCGTCTTCGATATCTCAACAAAAGCTTCAAATGTTGTAAGAGTGTAATATAGTGTAATATTTAAAAGCCCTTTAGGAAACCAGCACGTCAAAATGTGTCTTTGTTGTTCAGATGTGGCTCTATCAAGTAGCTGAAACAGTACTGGCTGGTGTTGGTTAGGTAGTGTTGCATTAGGAAGCTGCAACACGTTGCTGCATGCGAGGAAAGCCTTACGTTTCAGGTGCTTCACAGCTCCCCGCTCTAATGAGGCTATGTTATGAGGTCTGCTGTCAACTAAACCAGAATGAAACGAATTTAAAGGGAACATTAAGGAAAATGTGTGTAAACTTCATTTTATTTGTGAAAACAGGCCTGATATGACGTGGACAGTGAAATCATACTTTTTCTAAGTTACATTAAAACTACCAACTTGAACGAGATTAACATTTCCCCTTTAAGTTTTGTGAAACATTTATTTTCAATATTTAATATTTTTATATATTTCTCCATCCAGAAAACTCCAGACCAGGTACAGACCAAAACGACTGTACTAGATTTTTCTGATAAGCATGGAGCCACTTTAACATGTGTGAAAGTCTGGAAAACAGTGAGTTAGAATAAAGTTTCCACAAAGCTGCTCTTACGGGTCTTACAGCATTTAAATCAGTTTATGGTGTCTATCACTTTTTTCACAACTTCACATAGAAAGGATGGATAATCAGCTGTTCTTAACTTTTTGGGTAACTGAAAGCCAAATTTAGCCTCATATTGCTATCATTACTGATTCCTGAGCTTTTTTTCAGTATGTTTTTCTGTTGCTCTGTAGCTGGAGTCATACATGGATGAGAAGTTTATCACCAGAGCCTTTGCCACCATGGGAGAGCAGGTGATTAATGTGCGGATCATACGGAACAAGATGACAGGGTGAGAACTAAATCCACAAGCAGTTGTCATTTTTGCAGTTGTTCTATTCTGACATTTAACAGTGTGCTGTCACCCAGGGGTGCTCTGGGTTACTGTTTCGTGGAGATGACAGATGAGGCCACAGCTGAGAGGTGTCTCCGCAAAATCAACGGGAAAGCCTTACCAGGGGCCAGTCCAGTATGAAGAGCATTTATTATTCACAGTAGCCTTATTTTATTTTATTTTGGTTTTCATCAGTTGATGGAGATTCCTGAGAAATGGCAAAGTGAACTTAAACATCTCTTTCTTCCAGCCCACAAGATTCAAGTTAAACAGAGCCACTTTTGGGAAACAAGACAGTGGGTGAGTCCAGTTAGAGAAGGGGGATATCAAATAAGACTTTCAAATTAAGATCTCTACTTAATGACAAAATTGTAATTGATTTCTTCTTTCATTGTCATATTGTATTTTTTTGGTTGCACTTGGAATAAAACATGCTCTGTTTTCTCTCTCTGGTTGTAGTCAGATGTATTCTCTGTTTGTTGGCGATTTAACTCCAGAGGTGGATGATGGGATGCTTTATGAGTTCTTTTACAACCGGTACCCTTCTTGCCGTGGTGGCAAAGTGGTGCTGGACAGCATGGGTAACTCAAAGTGAGTATTAATGTCAACACATAACATGGAGACACCTCTGTTAACTACTTAGGTGGGGTCAGACTAGCTGCACATTTCACAACTTCAGATGTTAGTGCTATTTTCAAGGGAAAACAGCAGTAATTTGGATATTGCCTGTGTGTCTCGCTGTAGGGGCTGTGGATTTGTTCAGTTCCCAGATGAGCGGCTGCAGAAGCGGGCGTTAGAAGAGTGTCAGGGTGCTGTGGGACTGGGTGGAAAACCTCTGAGACTGAGCCTTGCTGCTAACAAGTGAGTTCTTTTCAAAATCTTTGCTCCTGTCATCAGCAAGCGGATCTATTTTGGAGTTCAGAGTTTGGCAGTGTGTCTTTTCCTCTCTTTAGTTTAAGGAACAGACAGCAGCAGCAGTCAGAACACAGATCATGGCAGTCCAGCTCAGGATACAGACACAACTATGACCAGTACAACCAGTATCAGCAACAGGCCTATTCTGGGTATTATTCCTCCTGGGGCTACGACCATACTGGAGGAGAGTATGCCTACAACTATCATCAATATGATTACACACAGTATCCCTCATCACAGGTAAGCTTTCTTCTTTAGTCATTAGTCATCGTTGAAGGACATGACTCACTCTAACATATTGTTTCATTTTAGGAAAGTGAAGCTGTTCAGGACGATGGACTTGAAGGTTAGTGTTGGGACCGGGGACTGCAAATTACTTTTACTTTAATTATTTTATTTACTTTTATTTTATTTTTATTTACTTTTTGGACTATCAGCTAGATCTTTGGCTCTTAAGTCTGTTTATTCCCATTGTGATGGCTTCAGATGGATTATTTTTGCTGAACAGTCCAAAATCTCAGACATTTGTATTGCATAAATGAGATGATTTCCTTCTTTGGCACAGTATTGTATTTGGCAATGAGAGCAATGACATTTATGATGTAATTTGCACCCAGATGGATATAAATCTGTGCATTGTTGAGGTCATAAACAGAACCCTAACCCTAACCCGTAAACACGAAGATTGAAGTGATGAATCTGTCACTCTTTGTATTTACATTTGAACCACCATTTCCCTGCTAATGACCTTTTCTTGTGAAGTAGCACAAGTATCGATGTACAAAAAAGTGGACATTTCTATATCCATTTATGGCAAATTGTGTGACATGAAATAAAGCTTGTGTGTGTGCACTTGGTTCAGAACCATGCATTCATGCCACTTCATGAGTTGTATGCATCTGGCCCCAGGTTAACATTATAACCCACGGTCCTTAGATTTCTCCACTCAGAAAATATTAGGCTGATCGACAAAAAATGCAATTTTCACCAATAGAATCAAGGTTTGACTGCTCTTAAATGGGGTTTGAGCATTTCCATGTTAATCTGATCCAAGTTTGATAAATCGAAGTAAGAAGATGTTAGATCTGCACCTTGTCTGGAGTGTTCTGGATGGAGAAAACTGTGATAACACACCCCTGCCTGTTTTCACAAATAGAATAAATGTTTAACAAATCTGAAATTAAATGTAAATCTAGTCCAGGTTTGTCTCAATTGATTTTAATGTAGACGTGATCTGATGATATTTAGATGGAGGCTGTACTCAGGGCCAACTTTATCTGATGAATTCCTTTTTATATGATTTTTTTAACTATAAAAAATCAATAATGTAAGTCTATAGGAATAATGTTTTGAAATCTTAACAACTAAAAGTGCTAATGTATTCATAGTTTATGGGCAGCTGTCATGTGAAAATGCTTAACAGATTGAACCATGGTACCTCAGTTATGATGTTTTTTTATGTTATGATTAACTAGTGAATTCTCGAGGCGTAATGAGCAAAAGTGACAAAAGTTTGCCTCACCACTATTTTTCTATAAGTAAAACACCACGTTACTTCATTAACTGCCGTATCTCTTCAATGTTATATTCCATGGTGAACAATTTTGACAAATGTACAGATGGGGATTCTGAACAGATCTGTAACATGATGCAATATTTCCTGTAGGCGGTACTAAAAGATAAAAAAAAAAATGCTGCAGTAGCAGAAGCTGGCAGCAGCTGTGTCTGCAAGCAGCAGCAGCAAACAGCTTCTAGCTGTCACAGATATTACTATTACACATATGTTACTGGTATGTCAATTTTATAGATACTTTTTCTTTGTTTTATGTGGTATTATGTCTGTTAACCACTTTGTAACCAACTGTGTATGTGTTGCAGATCCCAGTCTAGAGCTGGATGTGGTTGAAGCCAACAAGAAATTCATGGAGCTCAGTGAGGAACTGTATGATGCTCTGATTGAGTGTCACTGGCAGCCAGCAGAGTTCTCAACGGAACAGGACTATAGGACATCCAGTCTACCTGAGCCAATTTACTGCTGAAACTGATGTTTCAGCAGTAAATTGGCTCTTCTATAGACTTGAATGTTTCTTCTATAGACTTGACCTCTCTGTGATGTTTTATTTTTAGTCATCTGTTTAAAGTACTACAGTATGGATGGATTTTAGAAAGGACATAAAGGAAAGGAGAATGGTAATGTTTCATGTTCAACTATATAATGTCCTTGACATGTACTCTACACACAACGTACAGCCAAATGTAATTTTGATTCATTTATGCATCTACAAAACACTGATTCCAAAGAATAACATGCAACAAGTGAGAATTCTTATTTCCAACATAGTCCCAAAATGTAAATAAAAGATAGATACAAAATCTGTCATATAATTGACACTTTCATTCACCTTGTACCATTCCATGTAATGCACTGTCACTATCATTAAAGGTCCCATGTGTAGATATTTTATGTGAGTATAAGCATCTTTTTAAGCATGCTGATGAGGTACTTTTTTATTAGTTCAACAAGACTAGGTCAAAACCTAGTATATGGTAGGACAATTATGCCATTTTGTGGCCAAATTTTTACAGGTATAGTCAGTCACGGTGTCTAAATTTCCTGGATATTAAATGTTAATCTCCAACTTTATGCAAGGTCCTAGTACTATTTGTTTGTGGACTGAGGTAGAATATTACATGACATGGTTAGGCTGTGTTTGACTAAATTTAAAAAGTTTTAAATGCAGGTGCAAAAAATGATGTTTCTTCACCTTGTTCAGCTTATATCTTGTTTCTCTCCAACTCTGTTCAGTCCTAGACTGTTACCATCTGTAACCACTGTCTCCGCTTCTCACAGCAGCAGGTTTTTATGTTGTTTTCCACTTTCATTCCCTCATGGTGAATATAAGGTATTGTGCTTTCTCTGCCATCTGTGCATATGTACTGTGATGTACTGTTATGTGCCATTGAGCTGTGCCATTTTGACACCCATTTTTCCTTGCCCTCTCCTTAATGTTGCTACTGGCTTCTCTTTCGCAGTACCAGTTAATCCCATTTAAAACACCACATGATATGGAGGTGACCTCTCCTCCTTCTGTTCATTCTTAAATTGGCAGTATCCACCCATAATACTAGTGGTGGCTTTAGAGGGAGGCACCTGTACTCGTATTTACCTCCTATCCTTGCCCATTCATGTTGAAATAGCAAAGTCACTGAGG
Organism: Scortum barcoo; assembly: GCA_023238725.1. Classification (NCBI taxonomy): domain Eukaryota; kingdom Metazoa; phylum Chordata; class Actinopteri; order Centrarchiformes; family Terapontidae; genus Scortum; species Scortum barcoo. Next base: position 308,630 of record CM041548.1, on the reverse strand, counting down.
AAATATGTAACTTTATCACTCACTCACTTAGTGACAGTCTGTAGATAGGATTGGAGGGCTGACTGGTGGTCCAAATAATAATGAAATGGTCAGTGGTGGAAATTGGAGCAGTCTGTATTACTCTCAGCCCATTCATTTTATGCCCTCTGGTCAGAGGTGAAGTGAAGTTTGTATTGAGGTCCTGTCCATACACCCGCTCAACTCGATCTTAGCTAATGAATCACCCGCTTAAGCTAAAGTTATATCTCCTCTTGAAGTTCTTACTCTACATTCAATTCCTGAAAAGGGGCTGGTGGGTGCCTTCACACCCATTTCACTTTGATGACTTTGACAGCTGTCAATCAAAATGCTTTGCTCTGTTTTGTGGCATGAAATAAGTACTCAAAACTAAATTTATCAGAAGACTGAACACGTGAACAAGCATCAGCATGATGACAATTACCTAAAATTACAGAAACTATCTTCGGGATGTGCTGGGATTGCTATGTGGTTTGATGACAGAATTGAAGGACTAATGGCTCAAAATTGAAGTTTTATCCTATACTAGCTGCCAGTGGCAATCTAACTATGTTTTAATGAAAGGACTGAACTGATCACCGCTCATGTTTGTGTTTCTAGGACTTCATATCAGGTTAAATAGTTTTGTCTGTTGTAGGTGTGATTAACATTATGTGTCCAAAGGTTTGTCCACCTAATCAGAGATACCACAGTGTCAAAACACTGTTAGCACTTTAGCTAAATTTATCAGCAAGCTGTATAGCCAGAGGCAAAATGTGAAGGAAACGGTGTCATCTCCCTTTTTATAATTTTAGGGGAAAAAAAACAGAGGAAACTGCTGATATGTGGGAGAGGGCACTGTTTCTCTCCAGCCATAGAATTAGCTTGGATAACAAAGTTAGTTAATGCACTAAATTAAAAAAAAAAATTGCATTATGAGAAAAATGACATGCCTGCTTTTTTTTTCCAATTTCTGAATAGCTGTCCCTGACAAACCATTAGACAATTTTTTTTCACACCTATAACATTTGTGATGATTGCCTCAGTCATTCCTTGTTATCACCACAGTTTGATGTTCGACTGACAGTGGCATCTTTTGCCACCAGCTAACACCGTGATGTAATCATGACCCTGGCACAAAACAGGTCTGTTGGGCCAAGTAGAATTTTGTCTCCACTAAAGTGTTCTGGTTTTTGATACATAATATATAGAATAGTTACTTATAGAACTTGATTTGATTGCTGCTATCTCTCTCTCTAAATGTTCACATAACAATGTCCAATCTTGTTTTTATTTATTTCTGGAAAAGAAAGTGATTTAATTGAAACTTAAACAACATAAATTAACATATTTCACTCAAACAAAAGATATGAAGAAAAATGCGTATTTTAATGGAGGAAAAAATTAGGACACCCTACCCCCTAATAACTAGTGTTACCCCCTTTGGCTGAAATAACTTCAGTGAGATGCTTCTTGTAGCCATCTACCAGTCTCTGACATCAATCTGAGGAAAGTTTGCCCCACTCCTCAATGCAGAATTCTTTCAGCTGTGAGATGTTTGAGGGGTTTCTTGCATGCACAGCTCATTTCAAGTCACCCCACAGCATCTCAATGGGAATTAAGATCCGGGCTTTGACTGGGCCATTCCAGGACTCTCCACTTCTTAGTTTTCAGCCAGTCCTTGGTGGATTTACTGGTATGTTTTGGGTCATTGTCCATGTTGCAGTGTCCAGTTCCGCTTCAGCTTTAATTTTTTTTACAGATGGTTTCACATGTTCTTCAAGCACCCTCTGATACACAGTAGAATTCATGGTGGATTCTATGATGGTGAGCTGGCCAGGTCCTGCTGCAGCAAAGCATCCCCAAACCATGACACTTCCACCTCCATGCTTCACAGTTGGTATGAGGTTCTTTCCCTGGAATGCTGTATTTGGTTTACGCCAAACA